>JACEFZ010022233.1:102500-546492 GCA_014155875.1 Cepaea nemoralis
TCATAGATCAATAGCAAACTACTGAACGTAAATGTTATTTCAGATCATAATTAGTCAAAAAATGCCGGGGTTGACTGCGACACACTGTAAAGGATATGCAACTTACTTTAACTTTAAGGATATACTCAATCGTGTCAAGATGTTGTGTCTTTTACTTCTCTTTACTTTCAGATTCAGACGACTGTTGAATAAAATGTCTTCTGGTTGTTATTCATCGACATCAACTGTCAAGTACGTGTCCTTTACAAGACCTTGCTATCAACCCCAGCATTTATTGACTGTTTACGATTTTCTATGCAATGTTAGTTCAGTAGTCTGTCCTTACATTTCTGAATCGCCGACGCCTCATACCATCGAAATCAACACAAAACGATCTTCTTTCAAATCGCCCGCGGCTGATGTCGAACCCTGGGCTCGGTGTGTCGGGGAATAGTGAGCACAGCCTCAGTACACCCGCCTCTCCCGACCCACCCCTCTCCCAGCCAGCGCTGGTTATTAATCACCATACGCCGACATGTAGGTTTGCTGTTGATGTTTTCTACGATGGCTGCTGTCATTGTAGTTTACTCGAGGATGTTTGTGTCTGAGGAACATCACTCAGCTTGTATGTTGGTTGTCTGTTCTTGTTATATCGTAGTTCTTCCGTCTAAAGACAGTTGTCACTTTAACTGATTCTGTCACTTTAATCGGTTCAATACCCACAGTTGTCACATTAATCATTTCTACCGCAACAGTTGTCACATTAATCATTTCTACCCCAACACATGTCACATTAATCAATTCTACCCCAACAGTTGTCACATTAATCATTTCTACCCCAACACATGTCACATTAATCAATTCTACCCCAACAGTTGTCACATTAATCATTTCTACTCCAACACATGTCACATTAATCAATTCTACCCCAACAGTTTCCACATTAATCATTTCTACCCCAACACATGTCACATTAATCAATTCTACCCCAACAGTTGTCACATTAATCATTTCTACTCCAACACATGTCACATTAATCAATTCTACCCCAACAGTTTCCACATTAATCATTTCTACCCCAACACATGTCACATTAATCAATTCTACCCCAACAGTTGTCACATTAATCATTTCTACCCCAACACATGTCACATTAATCAATTCTACCCCAACAGTTGTCACATTAATCATTTCTATCCCAACACATGTCACATTAATCAATTCTACCCCAACAGTTGTCACATTAATCATTTCTACCCCAACACATGTCACATTAATCAATTCTACCCCAACAGTTGTCACATTAATCATTTCTATCCCAACACATGTCACATTAATCAATTCTACCCCAACAGTTGTCACATTAATCCTTTCTACCCCAACACATGTCACATTAATCAATTCTACCCCAACAGTTGTCACATTAATCATTTCTACTCCAACACATGTCACATTAATCAATTCTACCCCAACTGTTGTCACATTAATCATTTCTACCCCAACAGTTGTCACATTAATCATTTCTACCCCAACAGTTGTCACATTAATCATTTCTACCCCAACACTATAAACACCACGCGGCAGACAGAATATCAATTAACTATTGAAACATAGTGACCTAAAGTAATGATTGGACGGGAAAGAAAAGAATACCATATAAATATATGGAGTCATGGATAAACGTATGGTGCATCGTTTTGTACACAATGACTTACACTTTCTGTTATTGAGTATTTTCCATGGGATTTCTTGTATCATGCCGCATTCCCCCCCCCCCCCCCCACCCACCCAGCCCCCTCCCCCACCAGCCCCCCCATATACTTTGAATTGTTATGTTAAATGCTTCTATTTTAGATGTTATGTTAAATCATCATCATGTGCCATGCCGATATAAGTGTGGGTGGTCATATTTCGACATCTCACTCGATCACCAGAGTCGTGGATCAGCTCTGTGTTCCTGTCTCCACCATGCCACGTGGCCAAGCCATCCAGGTATTTACTTCTCTGTCTTCCCTTTGTTCACTTCCCCTCAGTCTTGCCACTTGTCACCAAATTTTCCAATATATTTCTTCTCATAACGTGTTCAAAACATTGTAACTGTCTACGTCTAATTTCTCTAATCAGTTTATGGATTTCATTTGTTTCTAGTAGGATCTGATTGGTCATTGGTTTTTTTTGTTGTTATCTGTCCTTGGTATTCTTTGCATTTTCCTCAGAAACCACATTTCCACAGCCATCAGATGTTTTTCAGCTTGACTGCCCTTTGTCCACGCTTCACATCCATATACAAATATAGATTCTATGTAATACCTCAACACTGTTTTTCTCCTTGCAAATGATGTTATGTGAACGGCTTCTATTAAATCTTATGTTAAATGCTACTATACTGATTGTGTACGTTAAAATAACTGCGTATATCCTACATGTTACATCAACTGGTTTATTAAATGCTTGTCTAGATTGTTACGCCATATATATATATAAAATATCTAACCCGGGTTTGTGTAGTGACCCCAACATGTACGCGCATGTCGCTATAAAAAACAAACAAAACTGGCTAAGACCGACAATTGGAATTGCGCCCTGTTATTGACTCTATCAGCCCGTGTGTATTAACGTGACATGTCAGCTGTATTACTAACGTGAACTCTCAGAGACAATCAGAAACTGTCTTATCTGATCGACTCAACACGGCCTCATACCTGGCAACAATGAAATGTAATACATGAACATTTACATGATTGACAAAACCCCGCCACTGTTCGATTGTTGTAGGTTAAGGAAACCTAATGCCATTCAGTGACAATGCTTTACGTTGGTACATACTGCAGGATTACGATACAATTATCATCATCTTCGTCAGAAACAAAAAAAACAAACAATTCGTGGCTTGAAACTCAAGATGTGCCAGTTTAAAACAAACTGTTTAAAACATGTCTAAAACAAAGACGACGTATCTTGAGCACAAGTTGCAGGCTGTTTGCTTGTGTCTCGTGCTGTTACACCGGGAAATCTGGGAGTCTCCGCGGCCAAGTAGTTACACCTGGAAATCTGGGAGTCTCCGCGGCCAAGTGGTTACACCTGAAAATCTGGGAGACTCCGCGGCCAAGTGGTTACACCTGGAAATCTGGGAGTCTCCGCGGCCAAGTGGTTACGTCTCCTGATCGCGCTCCGAAGGTTGTCGGTTCTATTTCTGGCTACAACGTTCGGTTTACGAGTGCAATTTTCTTGAAGACTCCCAAGGGTCGTCGATGGAGCTACGGAGTTCGCGCTTTGTTTGATGCTTTCGGCAGGCCTCCCTGCGGAAACAGGCCGAGCCATATGGGTTAAAACAGACGATAGTGATAACAATTTCGCCGAAACCCTGAATTATACAATAACCTATTGCTTGATTACATTGTGACCGACTATACACTCACAGGCAGCACACATCAACTGATGCCACTGTGGCTAGGCAACGATCACCACGTAGCGGACACTGCCGCTGGGCTGTGGTGTATTAAGTTTTCGATTATTCTATACCACGACATACGAGGTGCAATGACCAGTGTCCTTCCTCGTCGTCCACCCTTCCTAGATAATTCCATTCCATTCTGAAAATTGATGGTAACCATTTTGCGAAGCCGGTCGAGCACAGAACCGTGCTGGTCGGACAGATAGCCTGCCTCTGCTGGGGACTGTACCTGGATCACTGTCGTGACAGGCCAGTGTGGTACTATACTAAAACTATGAACAGAAAAAGCCATATAGATTTATATAAACCAATAATATCGTTCTTTCCCACTCCCGGTAAAATTCTAGAAACTATAGACAATCAAAGGCTAAAGTTTCACCCGCAAAAGTACAACTTAAATGGCACACATATTTTGGATTTACAATACCAGTAGCCTAATAGAGCAGCTCTTTAAGTTAGTGGAAGAATTACATCTGAATTCCAAAGACAAAGAGGTATTGGAAGGTGCTTTACATTTACTGTATAGGGCTTTCGGAGTGTGCTGAAGAGAGGATACTTATGCTAAGTTATACAGATAAAACACATGGAAAGATCTGAAAAAGCATATGTTTATACAGACAACTTTCTACAGTGTACAGTTTACAGTTAAAACGAGACTTGTACTAGCAATACAGCTGCATTTCACAAGGATCGCCACTTTCGGCAACAATTTTTACTGTAATCATGAATGATTTAGTAGAGGAGTTCACAGATGTTAAAAACAGATTATCACAATATGTTGGGAATGCTGCCATTTTGAGAACAGGGGAATATATAAAAAGTTATATACGGAACTACAGGCAGAGAGGAACAGAGTTTCAAAGTTGATGATAAATTGGGGATGCTACATAAATGCAACAAAAACAATAGGTATGGTATTCAGTCAAAATAGAAGTGTAGAAAGCATAATAATCGACGTACATTTTCAAGGGCATACTAATTCGCAGAGTAGAATGCCAGATATCTAGGAATTATACTGGATCAGCCGTGCATAAACTATCGTATACGCGCATTAACCATAGTGCACGCGCATTAATCAGGCTAGCAAAAGCAGCCCGTGAACCATCATGAAGAGAATTGAAAGTTAGAATATGAATTACAAGAAGTACAGGCAAGTGTGAGACAGGGCAGACGAACCAGGGACCCGATCTTCAACACGAGAACCATCTTTGAGAAATGCAGAGAGTACAATACAGATCATACTTGCTGGATAGACTACAGTAAGGTGACATTGTTAGTTCATCATCACAAATTGTGGAATATCATGAGAGGTATGGGGTTCCAAGCACATCTGATCCCCTTTACCGAATCATTACATCATAAACAATAAGCAGCTGACAGAGTATGCGATGAAACATCAAAGTGGCCTGAGGTATAAAGGAGAATAACACTGGGCTGCTTTCTCTCCCCACATGAGAACAGTCAAAAACTGATGACAGCAGAAACAATTTTGATCCATTCATAATTGGTGGCAATCTATTTTCATAACCCAGAAATGCAGAAAGTGTTCATGAATTAGAAGAGTTAACGACGTTAGTCAAAAGACACAGCGAAGATCAAGATGTTCTTCTTAATCTGAACAAAAATGCTATCTACAGGTAAAACTACATGTCAAACAATAACCCCAACCAACGGTGAACAAATTAAAACTGTCATAAACTGTGAATACCTGGACTCCATAACTGTCAACAGCGATGATGTTCACAGGAAGTTAGGCGGTGACTGGACATAGAATGCCAGGCTAAACAGTCTAAAGAGTCTATAGCACAACAGGTTAAATGGCATGCATCTTTCATATGGCGACAGGTGGACGTGACCAGTCACGGACCATTTCACAATGAGTACAGAACATCTGTGAAATCTTTTAACTTTAATGTAAACTCTCTCTCTCTCTCTCTCTCTCTCTCTCTCTCTCTCTCTCTCTCTCTCTCTCTCTCTCTCTCTCTCTCTCTCTCTCTCTCTCTCTCTCTCTTCCTCCCTCCCTCCCTCCCTCTCTCTCTCTCTCTCTCTCTCCCTCCCTCCCTCCTCCCTCCCTCCCTCCCTCTCTCCCTCTCTCACTCCCTCCCTCCCTCCCTCCCTCCCTCTCTCTCTCTCTCTCCCTCTCTCTCTCCCTCCCTCCCTCCCTCTCTCTCTCCCTCTCTCCCTCTCTCCCTCTCTCCCTCTCTCTCTCTCTCTCTCTCTCTCTCTCCCCCACCACCAAAGTAATACATTCTTAGAATGCAATGGACCAGGGAGGAGAAAAGCACTGGCATTCTACAAGAACTGAAGATGGGTGGGGGAGGGGGGTGGGTGGTGGGACTCAGGTTGAGTATCATGTCTGGGAGACTGAAACACTTTGATTATGTTAAACGTTGCAGTTGTTTAGGGAGGGGGGGGGGGGCAATCAGTGATGGGATGCCTGGTTCTTGGAAGAAGAGGCCGGGGCCGACCAGCGCGATGATGGACACCGGACACTGGAGAACCGTGGGCGTGGACATGCACGATGATGGACACCGGACACTGGAGAACCGTGGGCGTGGACATGCACGATGATGGACACCGGACACTGGAGAACCGTGGGCGTGGACATGCACGATGATAGACACCGGACACTGGAGAACCGTGGGCGTGGACATGCACGATGATGGACACCGGACACTGGAGAACCGTGGGCGTGGACATGCACGATGATGGACACCGGACACTGGAGAACCGTGGGCGTGGACATGCACGAGTCAGGGAAACTGGCCAAGCATCACGAGTCTTTCCGGCGGACCGCGCTGACATCGACGTTCTGTGAAGAACCTGCTGCACAACTGTCAAAATCTGTCATTTACTGCCAATATAGTACCTTGCGGTGTATGGCCGGGGGAGAGGGTGTCTTTGTGCAGGTTAGGGTTTTCTTTTTGCCCCCGAAAGGGAAAAAAAACAAAACAACTCCACACCTCCAGCGGTGTTAATTGACTGTTCTACTGATCAGGTTACATGATTATATCCTATATTTATTATGTTAATTGATTAAATCATATTTATTACGTTAAATGAGTGTATCCTATTTATTACGTTAAGTGAATGAGTATATCCTCTTTATTACATTAAATGCTGTTATCAACATGTGCTTATTAAATTCTTCTATTCCTCTATACATGACATATGCTGATTATGATGCTCCTACTTATTACATACAATTATATATTATAATTGTTAGGGCGAGTCTTTTCTTGTGTCACCAAGACTCAAGAATTAGTATTTTAAATCCGCAAATGACGGTAAAAGTTGATACGCATACATTGGAAGCTTACAGAATAACAACGAAGGCAACAAAAATAACAAACAAAACAATATGGCAAACAATATCGAACCAGTTAACTTCAGCATAACAAACTGCAGGCCTACCTGTAGTTGTACATGAAGCTGTCTTTGTAGCAGTGAGTTCTCCTTCAGAGTCACTCGGCTCACGAACGTCAACTCCGCCATCTTTGACAGTCTAAGAGAAAACGTGGCCTTCATGTACACAGTCAAAGGAGAGCTGTCCAGAATGACAGGTCACTTAGTAATTATATCTGATTGATTGTTCATCTACTGCAGGTGTGACAGGGTTTGCTGCACGATAACTTCAGGGTTATCTTAGTGATGACCCAAGCTACAGGTCCCCTGGTAGTATAAACTAAACAAACTAAAGTCCCCTGGTTGTATAAACTAAGCAAACTACAGGTCCTCTGGTTGTGTATAAGCTAAACAAACTATAGGTCCCGCAAATCACGTTTTATGTAGACGTCTAGACTTGTTTTAGTATGTGTTATTAAATTTAGCTTCCATTATTACGTATACTATGTGTGTGTGTGTTGGGGGGGGGGGGGGGTGATTTTTAGGGAGGAAATACGAAAGGGGGGAATGACGTTCTGAAAATATTGTGAAGGGGGGCACGGGCCAAAAAAGGTTGAGAACCACTGATCTAGACCAACAAGCAGCGGTTAGAATAGATGGCGAGAAATCCGATTGGTTTGACAACAAGCAAGGAGTCCGTCAAGGATGTGTGCTGTCCCCCTATTTGTTTAACCTGTACGCCTAAAAATATAATTAGAAATGTAAGACATGATATAAACAGGGAGCTATATGATGCCCTAAATATCGGTGGTCATGACATACCAGAGATTCGGTATGCTGATGATACAGTATTGCTATCCACAACACAGACTGGTATAGAAAACCTAATTGCCTCAACCCAATTGAATACTGAAAATCACAACTTATATCTTAACATAGTAAAAACAAAGATGATGCATACAGATAAAACTACTATGGAGAAAGAAATATACATTAATGAGGAGAAATTGGAGGTGGTGGAAAATTTTGAATATCTTGGGTCATTGATTACCAACAACGGTGACACAATGAAAGAAATTAAACGACGACTATCAATTGCTCTTGATGCTGAAATTGAGGCAATCAAGATATCCACAAAGAAATTACACAATACCAGCCATGGTACACAATCTGTGGTGATATTGACAGATGCAAAACCCGTAATAGAGGCACTACTGTCTGGGAAATTGCCAGTTCTAAGGACACTACTTTCTGAAATTAGCAGTCAGCGTAAGGTCACCATACAGTGGATACCATCACACTATGGAATACCCGGAAACGACAGAGCTGATCGATTGGCTAAGGAAGGAGCAAAAGAAGAACAACATGATGTGCCCATTACATGCCACCAAAAGAAAAGAATGATCAAATCAGTCAGAAGGCCACCAAACCTTACTCAAGACGACTACCACGTTAGGACAGACCAGAACAGTTAATTCTTCTGCGCCTCAGAACAGGACACAATAGATTACGCAACCACATGTATACAAAATTCAAGATTGGTGACTCAGCCATGTGCACATGTGGTTTGGCGTCGCAGACAGCAGAGCACATACTCCAGGATTGCCCAAACTACAACATATCCAGGCGAACCTTCTGGCCTAGAGAGACAACAGTGGAAGATAAACTCTATGGACCGCTGAGTGAACTAAAAAAGAGCGTTAGATTCATACAAGAGATAACATTGCAGTTATAAACATATTTCAGGCGAACGAAAGAAAGAAGAAGAAGAAGAAGAAGAAGAAGAAGGAGAAGAAGAAGAAGAAGAAGAAGAAGAAGAAGAAGAAGAAGAAGAAGAAGAAGAAGAAGAAGAAGAAGAAGAAGTAGAAGAAGAAGAAGAAGAAGAAGAAGAAGAAGAAGAAGAAGAAGAAGAAGAAGAAGAAGAAGAAGAAGAAGAAGAAGAAGAAGAAGAAGAAGAAGAAGAAGAAGAAGAAGAAGAAGAAGAAGTAGAAGAATTGCTCTTCAAAGATTGAAACAATTGAATTAAATTATGGAGTGGGACAGACAGAACTACAAAAATTAGATTTGTAAGAGCATGTATCTTTCCCATTGCAACATACGCCTGTGAGACCTGGACACTTAATAAACAAGCTGAACAGCGCATAAATGCCTTTGAATATAAATGTTATAGACGAGTTCTAAGAATATCTTGGGTAAAGAAAAGAACAAATGCATCCATACTGCAAGAGCTGAATATTGAAGAAGGTTGGCTATTAAAGACGATAAAACAAAGAAAATTGAAATATTTTGGTCACTTGAAACGTCACGAAAGTTTGGAGCGAACAATAATGGAGGTGTATTTGCCTGGGAAGAGAGGAAAAGAAAGGCCAAAGAGAATAAGGGTGCATGATGTGGCGGATGATCTCCAGATGGGTGTATCGGACGCAGGACATTTTGCTTGTGATCGAGAGATTTTCCGGAAGGTTGTTATTGGGAGCAAGGTCCTACAAAGGACATGCTACTGAATGAATGAATGAACGTCAAATGACTCTAATCAGTTTACGATCTTTATTTGTTTCTTGAAGGACTTGGTCATTGGTTTTTCTGTCTGTCCATGGTATTCTTTGCATTTTCCTCAGAAACCACATTTCCACAGCCTTCGGATGTTTTTCGGCTTGACTGCTCATTGTCCACGCTTCACATCCATACAAACAAAAGTACAGGTTCTATGTAGCACTTCAACACTCTTTTTCTCGTTTAAATTGATATCTTTTTATTGGTCAGTATGTTTTTCATCTTGCAAAAGGCTACCTTCGCAATGGCAATTCTTGTTCTAATCTCTTCAAGGCATCTCCCATCAGATGTTATGACTGTTCCGAGATAACTGTACTGATTCACTTGCTTAAGAATATGCCCATTTACTCGATAATCACATTGTGGTAGTTTCCTTCCTTCCCAGTGACGACCATAATCTGTGTCTTCTTACTATTCAATTCTAACCCTAGTTGTTCACTGTGTGCAACAACCGCATCTACTAAATGTTGCAGGTCCTGTTCATTGTCTGCAATCAAGACTGTATCATCTGCATATCTAATGTTATTGATGTATCGTCCCCCAATGTTGATTCCTTCCATATCTTCTATATTTCTGAAAATATTTTCACTGTACAGGGAAAAAAGATCTGGAGACATTACACATCCCTGTCTCACACCTCTTTTAATAGGCTGATATTGACCTACATCATTATCAATTCTGATGGCAGTTTGTTGTTTCCAATATATGTTTTTTACAAGTCTAAGGTCTTTCCATCAATTTGTAGATCTTCAAGCATCCTTATCATGTCGACATGTCTCACTTTATCGAAAGCCTTTGTGTAGTCAATAAAGCAAAGATATAGATCTTTGTTTACTTCTATTGAACGTTCAATTACTGTTCTCAGTATATACACAGCATTTACAAACCCACATTGTTCTTCTCCTATTTCGGGTTGTATTTTCTCCTTTGCCTTCTACAAACCCACATTGTTATTCTCCTGTTTCGGGATGTATTTTCTTCCTAACTATTTGCATGATAATTTTCGGCAAAATCTTTGTGATGTGGCTCATTATACGAATTGTTCAATGTTGATCACATTCCATAGCTCCTGATTTCTTTGGGATTGCAATAAATATAGAATTACATAATTCAGGAGGTATATCTCCAGTTTCATATATTGCGTTAACAGTCTGGTGACTTGGTCTACTCCATATTCTTCTAAGGCATTGATCATTTCTTTGCGATGTTATCTGTACCCGGGGTCTTGCCAGTTTTCATATGGTTAAGAGCATTCTGAACTTCCATCTTCAAAATTGAAGGTCCTTCATTATTATTCCGATGATCATATTGTTCTTCTCGTGTATCATCATAAAGGTCTTTCACATAATCTGACCACACATGTAAAATCTGATCTTTTTCTATTATGATTTTGCCATCTTTGATTTTTAGGCAACACATTGATGTGTGTGTTCTTTTGTTAGTGATGTCATTAATTCTTTTCTGCATTAATTTGGTATTCCGGGTGTTATGTTGGTTGTCAATTTCCTTGCAAATTTTCCTCAAGCCATGTTTCTTTTGCCTCTTTGCATAGCTTCCTAATTTTCCCGTGAATCTCTTCATATCTGTCCTTGTTATTTGTGTTATTTCCTCTTATTTCCATGAGTTTTAAGATGTCTTCTGTCATCCATTTCTTGCGTCCTATTATCTTTAATTTTGGGATAGTTGTTTCTGCAGCTTGGTTGACTGATTTCTTTAATATTTGCCATTGGTCGCTGACATCTTGAAATAATATTTCCATATCGGACAATGCATCGAATCTGTTCTTTACCTCAATATTGAATTTATCTTTTATCTCCTCACTCTTCAGTGCCCGTAGATCAAATTTAGTGTTTCTTGGTGTATATTTGACTTTCTTTAATATTATATGTATATTGCTTACGATTAATCCATGGTCGCCGTAGCAGTCTGCGCTTGGTATAGTTTTTGCGACTTTTAAGGCATTTCGAAATATTCTGTTGATGAGAATGTGATCAGTCTGATTTCTGATCTTATGATTAGGACTCCTCCATGTCCATAATCACCTTAGGTGCTATTGATAAAAGGTGTTTTCGATAATCACATCATGTTCCTGTTGATTTCCAACTTGCGTCCAATAGCTGAATTATATTTTGGCTAAAATATCTTATACATATAGTCACTGATACTGTTCAAATGAGGAGTGTTTGTTATGCACCCGTTCTCAGATTAATTATATAGTCTTTCTGTCTGCACACAATTGCTCGAAAACACATAATTGCTAAAGCCTCGGCATATAATGCATATTTAAGCAATCGTTTTTTTTGTTCGTCGAAAACAATATACGAAACGATTGTGTTCTCTTAATTTTATGCCCGCAATTTAGTAGTTGTTGAGAGATGGCCGAGAGTAGAATTAATATATTCTGACACCCTGCCGTTTTGACAGACAATAGTTTGTTAATTTCTTCTTCAAAAAGGCATAATAACTACAACCCACGGCAGTAGCGAATGTGACTGATTAGACGAATTTTCCGCTGTAAATGTTCGTCCACAATGGATGCATATGAATATATGGTCATTTCCACCACCACGCACCATCTTACGCCTCAAACGCTTAGTGTGTGACCTATCTGCAGTCATTTTCTCAGTCTCCATAGCTAGCACACAGCCTGGGCTGAATTGTAGAGACCATGTGTTGATCAGCACGCAGGTCTATTACTCTATTCACTTCATATTATGCCAGTAAATAACTCTTCAGCGTGCACCTGGCCAGATGCAGCGACATATGTCAAGCGCAAACTGATGGAATTCATTCTGTATGGCGTCTTTATTTAAACTTTCAACATGTTAGATTTGAAATGGGTGCCCATTATACATTTATAGTGGAAGCGATGGTGTCCATGTGTGTTGCTGTTTGTGCATCTTCTGGAAGACTGAGATTTTGAACTGTTAAAATGCAGTTGAGGGGGGGGGGGAATGGGGGGTAGCCTGCGGATGGTTTAAGATATAAAAAAATAATCATCAAATGCCTTGCCGGCTGTACGTGGGCGATCATGCTTCTGCACAAACAGAGATCTGCAACAGCATGGATTATTCATGCGTTGACTCCCTTCCGTGCCATGACGAAAGACTGTCAAGGTTTTCCCCTCGCTGTCTTCCACTATCTCTTTTCCCACAGATCTTTCCGCGCTTCAACAACATGTTCCAATTTTTGTCTTCTCATAATGTGACCATAACAAAATGACTGCCTCTTTCCGATATTTTTGAAAAGTCGTCTTTGCGACTTAACCCCCCTCAAAATGTCTAGATTGCTAGTTTCGACTGTCCGATGAATTGTCAGAATTCTTCAATAAAACCTCATCTTCCCGGTTTCTAGGTTAACACACCCCCCCCCCCCCCCCCCCCCCAAGTTTACTAATTGTCCAGGATTCGCGGCCAGCAATAAACACTCACCACGGTAAATGTGTGGGGATACTTACAGAGCGCAGACAGAGGTTCCTGGTTACACGGTCTTCTGTCTACTGAACATCAACCACAGAGCTGTAGATAATGTAACTGAGAACTTATGAGAAACACAACACCTTGTCTCTCAGTCTCACGTCTGTCTGTGAACTTATGAGAAACACAACACCTTGTCTCTCAGTCTCACGTCTGTCTGTGAACCAAACCACAGCGTTATCACCCTAGAACAACAGGGCCGGCTTCATGGCTGGTCTAGTTTAGGTTATTAGTGAAGGGATTAAAGGTTTTAACAACAGTGCGTGTGTGTTCCTGCAATGTTCAATTGTCAATTGTACCAGGTTCATGTTACATTATTGCTGACTGTTCCTGTACCGTGCTCATGAGTCATCATCATCATCATCATGTGCTACGCCGATAAGCGCGGGAGGTCATGTTTCGCCATCTCACTCGATCACCAGAATCGTGGATCAGCTCAGCGCTCCTGTCTCGACCATGCCACACGGTCAAGTCATCGAGATATTTACTTTGCTGCTTTCCCCTTGTCCTCTTCCCCTCGATCTTGCCAGTTGTCTTCAAGTTCTCCAATGTATTCTTCTCATAACGTGACCACACATTTTTGACTAAGTCTAATTTCTCTAATCAGTTTATGATTTCATTTGTTTCTTGTAGGACTTTGTAATTGGTTTTTCTGCCTGTCCATGGTATTCTTTGCATTTTCCACAGAAACCACATTTCCACAGCCATCAGATGCTTTTCAGCCTGTTTGCTCATTGTCCATGCTTCACATCCATTCAAAAGCACAAGTTTTATATAGCACCTCAACACTTTTTTTCTCGTTGCAATTTACATTTTTTAAAAATTGGTCAGTATATTTTCCATCTAGCAAAAGGCCTACTTCGACATGGCGATTCTTGTTCTAATCTCTTCAAGGCATCTCCTATCAAATGTTATGACTGTTCCGAGATAATTGTACCGATCCACTTGTTTAAGAATATTCTCATTTACTTGTATATTACTTGTGTCGGATTATTGGAACACAAGATAAAACCGAAAAGAGCTGGGAACATCACCCACAAAAACATCGTGATTAGTGAATTTTGAGGATCATCATCATCACACTACGGACAGGTCCATGGGTTTTCCGACCTTCTCCTTCACATTTCCGCCACCCACCGTACATCGACCGATCGCGCAGGTTCTGTGTTGGTTATTATCAACAAAATGTTCGTGTCCGACGGCTCCTAGCTTCACTCATATCTCCCTCACCCTGGACAAGGAAGATGATACCCAGGTTTCCTTAAAGTCTGTCTGTTCGTCCAGATCTCTTATAGTGCTGTTGATGTCCGGCTCATCCAATGCTCTTCACACCTAGATCATCGCCATGTCCACCAACCGATCGTTGCCTTTCCCACCTGAGTGCCCCGGTACAAAGATGAAAATTAGCTGGACTAAGTGTGATGTGCTCGATTTATCGGGCCACTTGTGTCATACAAGGCCAGTCTGGGCCTTGTTGAGCATGTTCATTGAGTCGCTCAGTATACATGCTTGTGAATACTTTTGCGTGCTGAACCAGTTCAGGGCACTGGTTACAGCCGTTTTGTTCATCCTAAGGCTACTTGTCACGGGAAAAGCACAACTTGCTTCCGTGACAGTTGTCAACCTGTCCTGGCTGAGAATGCTCATTCACTTCGCTTGTCCTAAACTACCAAGCCATCAGTAAACGCCACCTCATCGTCCCTTTCAGTGTTCTCGTGTATCCACACTTTGACCTCTGTGTCTACTGCGGCAGAATCGTGCTCTCTGCGGCGTGTCAAGGCTGGTATGGGCAGGGATGGTAGTATCTGCTGGCACTGGTATCCACTCCCTTCCAAGACTGATGCCTACATACTTGGTAGACGGCTTCCTCGGCACGTCCCATCCGAGATTTGCCCCGATTCGTTTGATGTCCTTTACGCGCTGACAGGGCAGCGTGGAGTGGGTGTCGTATAATAAATATCGGCTTTCACTTTCACGTAGTCACGTGCTCTGGCCAGTTTTAATCTGCTATCCACTGAGTCATAACTTTTTGGATACATTATAAGAGGAAATAAATTAGAGAACTTGGTGACAGCTGGTAAAATTGAGGGGAAAAGAACCGTGCGAAGGTAGAGAAGTAAACATCTGGATGACTTGACCACGTGGCATGGTTGAGACAAGAATACGGAGCTGATCCACGACTCTGGAGATTGCGAAACATAACCGCCCACGCTTATCTGCATGTCACATGATGATATTAAAGGCAAAGTGCAGAATGTGTCTCATGGCTCGACAAGATGTATCTCTGGTGCATCCAAGGATCAGCGTGGCCTCTTCATTATTCCCCCCCCCCCTCCCTCCCCCCAGCCTTTCTGTTTGTGTGGTACTTATTGTTAGAATGGATGGGGGAATTATGCCAGTGGAATTAAAATCTATGTAGCCAGCTTTCTGGAATGGTGCCATAAGAAAACAGCTTTAATATAGTCTTTACACAGGTCTTGTAAAGCTGTTAATATAGTCTTTACACAGGCCTTGTGTCAGAATCTCTAATGTCTCCAACCGAGATGCAGTAACATCGTTACGCCCGCCAGGCGAATAGTTGCCAACCGGGATGCAGTAACATCGTTACGCCCGCCAGGCGAGTACAAGTTACCTGCCCGCAGGTTGCCGGCTGACGTGATAGGCAGCGGTCAGGCAAGGACAAAGCAAGACGCACGCAGTCCTCGTGAAGCCAATCCACAGGGCAAGCGCTGTGCGGGGAAAGCCCCCACGTTCACACATGTCAGGATCTTAAACCTGGCTCGTTGGACCTAACATATGTGAGACAAGTACAAGTACACAAGGATTGGACTTGACACACAATGACACTAAATTCAATGGATTTATTTACAATTCACATGCAATACGATCTAGTTTGGCATGTGATGATCATTACTATACATATACAATACATCAGTACACTTACAGACAAAACCCACAGCTTCACAGTCTATCTCACAAGATATACAAGTACTCGACTTTCGGGCACAGAACTACACGAATCCTTTCTCAACCCACACGTCCTGTCATGTCCGAGTTCCCAAGCTGTCTGCCGGTTTCCCCGCACAGCGCTTGCCCTGTGGATTGGCTTCACGAGGACTGCGTGCGTCTTGCTTTGTCCTTGCCTGACCGCTGCCTATCACGTCAGCCGGCAACCTGCGGGCAGGTAACTTGTACTCGCCTGGCGGGCGTAACGATGTTACTGCATCCCGGTTGGCAACTATTCGCCTGGCGGGCGTAACGATGTTACTGCATCTCGGTTGGAGACATTAGAGATTCTGACACTTGTAGATCTGTTTCTTGTAGCCTGCCAATGACCTTGTAGCTATCTAGGCCAGGTGCACATTTGTTTATTTCTTAATGGTATCACAGATGTCATTGATGGTAATCATCAGATCTTCGGTCATTTGCATGCCAGCACTTGGTTCAGTGAGCAGTATTTAATGATAATTTGCATGTTAATTATCTTGAGATAAGCCAGTTTGTGTTTATAACAAATGAACTATACAATGGCCTCCGGTAGAGTAAGACATGTCGACATGATAAAGAAGCTTTCAGATCTACAAACTGAGGGAAAGACTTGTAAAAAACATATATTGGAAACAAGCTGCCATAAAACATTGATAATAAAGTAGGTGATACCAGCCCATCTAGAGAGACGTGTGACAGGGATGCCTCATGTCCCCAGCCCATCTAGAGAGACGTGTGACAGGGATGCCTCATGTCCCCAGCCCATCTAGAGAGACGTGTGACAGGGATGCCTCATGTCCCCAGCCCATCTAGAGAGACGTGTGACAGGGATGCCTCATGTCCCCAGCCCATCTAGAGAGACGTGTGACAGGGATGCCTCATGTCCCCAGCCCATCTAGAGAGACGTGTGACAGGGATGCCTCTTGTCCCCAGCCCATCTAGAGAGACGTGTGACAGGGATGCCTCATGTCCCCAGCCCATCTAGAGAGACGTGTGACAGGGATGCATCATGTCCCCAGCCCATCTAGAGAGACGTGTGACAGGGATGCCTCATGTCCCCAGCCCATCTAGAGAGATGTGTGACAGGGATGCCTCATGTCCCCAGCCCATCTAGAGAGACGTGTGACAGGGATGCCTCATGTCCCCAGCCCATCTAGAGAGACGTGTGACAGGGATGCCTCATGTCCCCAGCCCATCTAGAGAGACGTGTGGCAGGGATGCCTCATGTCCCCAGCCCATCTAGAGAGACGTGTGACAGGGATGCCTCATGTCCCCAGCCCATCTAGAGAGACGTGTGACAGGGATGCCTCATGTCCCCAGCCCATCTAGAGAGACGTGTGACAGGGATGCCTCATGTCCCCAGCCCATCTAGAGAGACGTGTGACAGGGATGCCTCATGTCCCCAGCCCATCTAGAGAGACGTGTGGACAGGGATGCCTCATGTCCCCAGCCCATCTAGAGAGACGTGTGACAGGGATGCCTCATGTCCCCAGCCCATCTAGAGAGACGTGTGACAGGGATGCCTCATGTCCCCAGCCCATCTAGAGAGACGTGTGACAGGGATGCCTCATGTCCCCAGGTTTTTTCCCCTATATATTGAGATAATATGATGAAATTGAAGAGCAGCCGACAGATAGTTGTAGGTTATGGTCTCCATTTTCACAACGGTAGGCAGAGGGTCTCTTTTTTTGGGAAACAATGACTTCGGTCATCAAACAGAATGATCACTGCTAAGAAGGAAAGCAATGGCAAACTACCTTCTTTATAGATGCCAAGAAAGTCATGTTTTGAAATTTCATCAGAAATCAGAGAAAGGCATACATGGGTGCTCCATAGGAACAGCTTCACCTGGTAGGGGTAGTCAAGTGCATTGATTAAAGTGACAACTACTGGAACAGAATCAGAAATATGATAAAACAGGTGACTCCAGACCGTCAGCAAGCGATTGAGTGCAAAAGGGTATCAACAATGAAAGTGGGAACTTGGAATGTTAAAACTATGAGTGGGGATGGAACATTTGATAACATTAAGAATGCAATGAGAAGACTAAATATTAAAATGTTAGGTATATGTGAGACCAGATGGAAAGGAATGGGCATTATAACATCAGAGGAATACTGCACAATCTATTCTGGTGGAAAGAAAAAAAAGTGAGGGGTAGCACCTATAATAGATATAGAGAGATCAAAATCGATCAAAAGATATTGGACTGTGTCAGACAGAATATTACTAGTAAAGTTGAGTGGAAGACCTTTCGATATCAACATCATACAAGTTTATGCACCAGCAACAGACAGCAGTGATGACAGCATTGATGCATTTTATAATGATTTGAAGAATGCCTTCAAGAAATGCAATGATTTAGAATTGAATATCATAATGGGTGAATTTAATGCTAAAGTAGGAAATAAACTGGATGGATGCATAGTAGGCAAGTATGGACTATGGGAACAGAATGAAAGAAGTTACAGGCTTGTACAGTGGGCAAAAGAGCATGAAATGATTATTGGAAACATTTGGTATAAACAGCACCCAAGAAGATTATGGACATGGAGGAGTCCTGACCATAAGATCAGAAATCAGATGAATGACATCAGTGTTACAGTCTACAACAAGAAGTTCTACAGCAGTTATTGCCTACAACCCTGTCTGTGATATTCTACATTGTGAAATCTACAACTTATGATGGTGTTGTTGTTCAGTAGTTCACAGCTACAGACTCAAATTTCATCTCTCAAATCATTTATGTTATCAGCTGACCACGGTTTAACATACTGGTAAATGTACTTCCCAGACATCATACATGGAAAGTGCTAAACAAAAGTGAGACAGTGTAAAAGTTATTACAATAATTTATTTCTCCTCAAGAAAACAAACTTACCATAGAGTGTGTTGTTTATTCACAATAACATATCTTGTGACATTGTGAAAAAAAAATATTAAAAAACACACACACATTACACACAAAAATTGCCATAGAACATCTACAAACCTTGAAAACAATAACATGTTCAAGAAAGTAACAACCATGTCACAACTAGAACATTTAACAATTTTACTGATTTAAACAAATACATGTGTACAGGATGCTGTCCTTCACTGTCTCTGTTCTACAAGAAACTGAACAAATATCAAATATCTTGTGTATAATACATGGCCTTATTTAGGTGCACACTCAGTATGTGTGTGTTTTAAACAAGTAACAGATATGTTCAAGAGGGGACATAATATGTTTGCTCAGAGTTACTTGCTCATAATTAATAATACAATCTTTTTTCAGTTATTTTCTTATGTTTATAATACAATGTTTACTCAGTTAATTATTTCTTTAGGATGCACAAACCAAACAAAGAAATGTTTGACATACATAGACAATAGGTTGAGTCCGCATGGTATGTGGCCTGGGACAGATAGAACTCATGAATATGCACCTTCTGCAGAGGGTTGAATATCATAAGACAACTAAATTCAATCTGTGTGTGTGTGTGAGAGAGAGAGAGAGAGAGAGAGAGAGAGAGAGAGAGAGAGAGAGAGAGAGAGAGAGAGAGAGAGAGAGAGAGAGAGAGAGAGAGAGAGAGAGAGAGAGAGAGAGAGAGCTAGGTGCAAGATATATAGGAAGGAAACAGGAGAGAAGGGATGGAAAAGAAAGTACTAGGTACAGAATGACAGTGACACAGTGAGAGATGGAGTAGGAAAGTGGAGTAGGACAGTGGGAGGGGGAGAGATACAGGAAAATATAGATACACAGTGCGGGGGGAAGGGAGAGACAAAGAAGAGACAGTAAGCGCAGACAAAGTGAGAGACAGCACACGACAGAGTGAGAGACGCAATAAAATAACTGTAGCCTAAGAAGGTGGAAACAGGAAGAAATAAACAGAAGAAAAGGGGAGAGACAGGCAAAACAGGCAGAGAATGACATGAAGAAAGAACAAGTGCCTGTGTTATCACCACATTGTGATTGGAGTAACACAGTGGAGGAAAATGTGGATCCTGCAGAAAGAAAGAACAAGTGCCTGTGTTTTCACCATATTGTGATTGGAGTAACACAGTGGAGGAAAATGTGGATCCTGCAGACCTCCCTTGACTATTTGGACAAGCCCAGGTGGTGAACTCCTGGAGCAAAGACCCCCATAGAAGCAAAGAACACCAGGGACATGTGTACGTATCACAGCAGCTCATGTGTACAACAAATCTCACAAGTAAGTGTAAATATCTCCATCTCTAATATCAATATATTATCTGGCCATACATGTACTTGCTTATACAAACAATGAAAGTCATTAATCACAAGACACCACAAACAATGAAATCTCCAAGTATATGAAGCACTTTAATATTTGTATAATAAACAGCTATCTCTCCAGAGGACAGAGTCAAGATCTGACTAAACATGTTTGTGAATATATACAATGGGGTGCCCACACACCAGCACAAGCTGATGCAGAGCTAGCACATCTCGGTGTGTCCTGCATGTTATAACTCGTTGCTAGATAATCAACAAATAAAGTACAAGGAGGAGACAGAGAAACATCTTTAGAAATTTCATGTATTGTTTCTAATATATTTCTCTCCAGTTTAAACTGATCTTGGAAGATTAGTATATGATTTCTAGTAAATTTAGGTTCAGTGTATCACATCTTCGAAATTTTATTTATTGTTTATTGTACATTTCTGTTCAATGTAAGCATAATTTTGGAGGTTCATGGTTTGTGTCTGGTAAATTTCTGTTTAGTGTAATCACTTTCTTTGGAGATTTCATGTATTGTATTTAGTAAATTTCTGTTTTGTATGATCATAACTTTGAATGTCCATATTTTGTTTCTTCTCGTAGATCGTGTGTGTATCAACAGGTATCATTACAGTTTTATTTAAAAACAAAAACAAATCAGATATAAGGGGGGAAAAAACAGAAGAAAATAGGTTAAGAAAAATGACCTTATATACTAATGATGAAAATACTAGTAACATAGATTTAAAAAATAAAGATACATATAAGGGGCGTTCAACTGAAATCCGTTCCGGAAGGTGTGTTCACAGTGGGTACCAAGGATGTTGACCGACCACCAAAAAGAGGAACGCATGGGATGGTGTTTGAACCACTTGCTGCGTTACAGAGTGGCAGTCGATGAATCATGGTGTCATCACTTTGATCCGAGCAGCACATGAGAGAGCATGCAATGGAAGCATGCTGGATCACCAAAAGCCAAAAAATTCAAGATGCAGGTTTCCGCTGGTAAGGTTATGCTGAGTGCATTTTTTTACCATGAAGGGCTATTGTTGGCCGACTTTAAAGAACCTGGTGTCAACATCAACTCTACCCACTACTTGCAAACACTAGACAAGCTGCAAAATGCCATCAAGAATAAATGACCCAGCATGCTTTCTCGCGGTGTGATTTTGTTGCACAATAATGCTTGTCCACATGTCACAAAGATTGTGCAGGAAGCATTAGCAAGGAAGAAGAGGGAAATTCTGCAACATCCAGCCTATAGTCCTGATTTGTCACCATGTGATTTTCATTTGTTCAGACCTCTAAAAAATGCTCTCAATGGGCACCAATTTCACACAGATGCAGACGTAATGAACGTGGTAAACTCTTGGTTCAGTGAGCAACCACAATCCTTTTTTGCAGACGGCATTCGCCGCCTACCTAAACAATGGGATGCTTGCCTGAATGCCTATGGCGACTTCTTTTGACCAACCCATGGTGCATAATTCATTCAAAATGAATGCTTTGTTTAATTCTACCACACCTGTTAATGTTTCTTTCATGCTTTTGTAATAAAACCATTGGAACAGGTTTCAAATGAACACCCCTAATAGAAATAAAACTGAACAAAAGAAGAATGTAAAACTGATAAAGATACTGGCACTAAAATAATGAACAATCATATTCTGTATATCTGATGTATGGATATAAATCTTGGTTTGCCGTATCTTGTCACAAGCAGAATGTGACAGTCAGCCACACTGGCATGACAAATTTCTCTAAGAATGTAATGTAATGTGCCAGTCGCTCATGGACAATATGGGCCAAACACTATATCTGCAATATGCCTTGCTGGCATGTAAATAGGCTGTACATAGACATCGACCCATTTCAGTGTTGCAGTCACAATGCCTTAAAACATTTTTCTCATCAAAGCTGAAGGTGCGCTCCAGGACATGATCAATGGTGAAAAACAAACACAATCTCAATAAAATGCTCACACAAGACAAACAGATGCAAGAGGCTCATTATAAATACAGAACCGACTAACAAAAAATAGTAAAACCACAACGTGATCAATGAACATAAAGGAAGACAGAAGTTTATATGCAAATAGGTCCTGGTCACATCTTCACATTTGTGAAACCTCATGTATTACAATCAGTATGTTATATTACTGCTATATTTGTGAAACCTCATGTATTGCAATCAGTATGTTATATTACTGCTATATTTGTGAAACCTCATGTATTACAATCAGTATGTTATATCACTGCTATATTTGTGAAACCTCATGTATTACAATCAGTATGTTATATCACTGCTATATTTGTGAAACCTCATGTATTACAATCAGTATGTTATATCACTGCTATATTTGTGAAACCTCATGTATTACAATCAGTATGTTATATCACTGCTATATTTGTGAAACCTCATGTATTACAATCAGTATGTTATATCACTGCTATATTTGTGAAACCTCATGTATTACAATCAGTATGTTATATCACTGCTATATTTGTGAAACCTCATGTATTACAATCAGTATGTTATATCACTGCTATATTTGTGAAACCTCATGTATTACAATCAGTATGTTATATTACTGCTATATTTGTGAAACCTCATGTATTACAATCAGTATGTTATATCACTGCTATATTTGTGAAACCTCATGTATTACAATCAGTATGTTATATCACTGCTATATTTGTGAAACCTCATGTATTGCAATCAATATGTTATATCACTGCTATATTTGTGAAACCTCATGTATTGCAATCAGTATGTTATATTACTGCTATATTTGTGAAACCTCATGTATTGCAATCAGTATGTTATATTACTGCTATATTTGTGAAACCTCATGTATTGCAATCAGTATGTTATATCACTGCTATATTTGTGAAACCTCATGTATTGCAATCAGTATGTTATATCACTGCTATATTTGTGAAACCTCATGTATTACAATCAGTATGTTATATTACTGCTATATTTGTGACACCTCATGTATTACAATCAGTATGTTATATTACTGCTATATTTGTGAAACCTCATGTATTACAATCAGTATGTTATATTACTGCTATATTTGTGAAACCTCATGTATTACAATCAGTATGTTATATCACTGCTATATTTGTGAAACCTCATGTATTACAATCAGTATGTTATATTACTGCTATATTTGTGAAACCTCATGTATTACAATCAGTATGTTATATTACTGCTATATTTGTGAAACCTCATGTATTACAATCAGTATGTTATATCACTGCTATATTTGTGAAACCTCATGTATTACAATCAGTATGTTATATCACTGCTATATTTGTGAAACCTCATGTATTACAATCAGTATGTTATATCACTGCTATATTTGTGAAACCTCATGTATTACAATCAGTATGTTATATTACTGCTATATTTGTGAAACCTCATGTATTACAATCAGTATGTTATATCACTGCTATATTTGTGAAACCTCATGTATTACAATCAGTATGTTATATCTCTGCTATATTTGTGAAACCTCATGTATTACAATCAGTATGTTTATCACTGCTATATTGTGAAACTCATGTAACAATCAGTAGTTATATCACTGCTATTTGTGAAACCTCATGTATTGCAATCAGTAGTATATCACTGCTATATTTGTGAAACCTCATGTATTGCAATCAGTATGTATATCACTGCTATATTTGTGAAACCTCATGTATTACAATCAGTAGTTATATCACTGCTATATTTGTGAAACCTATGTATTACAATCAGTATGTTATATCACTGCTATATTGTGAAACCTCATGTATACAATCAGTATGTTATATCACTGCTATATTTGTGAAACCTCATGTATTACAATCAGTATGTTATATCACTGCTATATTTGTGAAACCTCATGTATTACAATCAGTATGTTATATCACTGCTATATTTGTGAAACCTCATGTATTACAATCAGTATGTTATATTACTGCTATATTTGTGAAACCTCATGTATTACAATCAGTATGTTATATTACTGCTATATTAGTGAAACCTCATGTATTGCAATCAGTATGTTATATCACTGCTATATTTGTGAAACCTCATGCATTGCAATCAGTATGTTATATCACTGCTATATTTGTGAAACCTCATGTATTGCAATCAGTATGTTATATTACTGCTATATTTGTGAAACCTCATGTATTGCAATCAGTATGTTATATTACTGCTATATTTGTGAAACCTCATGTATTGCAATCAGTATGTTATTATCACTGCTATATTTGTGAAACCTCATGTATTGCAATCAGTATGTTTATATCACTGCTATATTTGTGAAACCTCATGTATTACAATCAGTATGTTATATCACTGCTATATTTGTGAAACCTCATGTATTGCAATCAGTATGTTATATCACTGCTATATTTGTGAAACCTCATGTATTGCAATCAGTATGTTATATTACTGCTATATTTGTGAAACCTCATGTATTGCAATCTGTATGTTATATCACTGCTATATTTGTGAAACCTCATGTATTGCAATCAGTATGCTATATCACTGCTATATTTGTGAAACCTCATGTATTGCAATCAGTATGTTATATCACTGCTATATTTGTGAAACCTCATGTATTGCAATCAGTATGTTATATCACTGCTATATTTGTGAAACCTCATGTATTCCAATCAGTATGTTATATCACTGCTATATTTGTGAAACCTCATGTATTGCAATCAGTATGTTATATCACTGCTATATTTGTGAAACCTCATGTATTACAATCAGTATGTTATATCACTGCTATATTTGTGAAACCTCATGTATTACAATCAGTATGTTATATCACTGCTATATTTGTGAAACCTCATGTATTACAATCAGTATGTTATATTACTGCTATATTTGTGAAACCTCATGTATTACAATCAGTATGTTATATTACTGCTATATTTGTGAAACCTCATGTATTACAATCAGTATGTTATATCACTGCTATATTTGTGAAACCTCATGTATTACAATCAGTATGTTATATTACTGCTATATTTGTGAAACCTCATGTATTACAATCAGTATGTTATATTACTGCTATATTTGTGAAACCTCATGTATTACAATCAGTATGTTATATCACTGCTATATTTGTGAAACCTCATGTATTACAATCAGTATGTTATATCACTGCTATATTTGTGAAACCTCATGTATTACAATCAGTATGTTATATTACTGCTATATTTGTGAAACCTCATGTATTACAATCAGTATGTTATATCACTGCTATATTTGTGAAACCTCATGTATTACAATCAGTATGTTATATTACTGCTATATTTGTAAAAGTGAGTGCATTCCAAATGGCATATCCTATTACTCCCATATATTTGTGAGGTCTCATGTATTACTAACTGCATGTCAAGATCTCATGTATCAATAATAGCATGTCCTATTACTGCAGTATTTATAAAAACATGTCTTGCAAATGACATGTCATATTATTAAGTTGCAAATGACATTGTATGCTATTAGGCTGCAAATAAAAAATCACATGATTAAGGTGCAAATAATTGACTAAGTTGGCAATGCCATGCCCAGTGACAGATTTAATTTTGCGACAGCATCAACTGTTATAATTTTATTCAAAAACAATACCAATAAGAATCCACAATGAATGGATATTCTGCTAGTGGGTGATAAAAACTTGTTGGCCATAAACAACTACTACTCAGACACTTGCTCAACAAGTTAACTATGACTGTATTATACAACCACTCATGCACGTACACAGTTAACTATGACTGCTATTATACAACCACTCATGCACGTACACAGTTAACTATGACTGTATTATACAACCACTCATGCACTTACACAGTTAACTATGACTGTATTATACAACCACTCATGCATGTACACAGTTAACTATGACTGTATTATACAACCACTCATGCACTTACACAGTTAACTATGACTGTATTATACAACTACTCATGCACTTACACAGTTAACTATGACTGTATTATACAACCACTCAGGCACTTACACAGTTAACTATGACTGTATTATACAACCACTCATGTACTTACACAGTTAACTATGACTGTATTATACAACCACTCATGCACTTACAGTTAACTATGACTGTATTATACAACCACTCATGTACTTACACAGTTAACTATGACTGTATTATACAACCACTCATGCACGTACACAGTTAACTATGACTGTATTATACAACCACTCATGCACTTACACAGTTAACTATGACTGTATTATACAACCACTCATGCACTTACACAGTTAACTATGACTGTATTATACAACCACTCATGTACTTACACAGTTAACTATGACTGTATTATACAACCACTCATGCACTACACAGTTAACTAGGACTGTATTATACAACCACTCATGCACTTACACCAGTTAACTATGACTGTATTATACAACCACTCATTGCACTTACACAGTAACTATGACTGTATTATACAACCACTCATGGACTTACACAGTTAACTATGACTGTATTATACAACCACTCATGCACTTACCAGTTAACTATGACTGTATTATACAACCACTCATGCACTTACACAGTTAACTATGACTGTATTATACAACACTCATGGTACTTACACAGTTAACTATGACTGTATTATACAACCACTCATGTACCTTACACAGTTAACTATGACTGTATTATACAACCACTCATGCACTTACACAGTTAACTATGACTGTATTATACAACCACTCAGGCACTTACACGTTAACTATGACTGTATTATACAACCACTCATGTCAGCTTACCAGTTAACTATGACTGTATTATACAACCACTCATGCACTTACACAGTTAACTATGACTGGATTATACAACCACTCATGCACTTACACAGCTTAACATACTTGACTGTATTATACAACCACTCATGTACTTACACAGTTAACTATGACTGTATTATACAACCACTCATGCACTTACACAGTTAACTATGACTGTATTATACAACCACTCATGCACTTACATAGTTAACTATGACTGTATTATACAACCACTCATGTACTTACACAGTTAACTATGACTGTATTATACAACCACTCATGCACTTACACAGTTAACTATGACTGTATTATACAACCACTCATGTACTTACACAGTTAACTATGACTGTATTATACAACCACTCATGTACTTACACAGTTAACTATGACTGTATTATACAACCACTCATGCACTTACACAGTTAACTATGACTGTATTATACAACCACTCATGCACTTACACAGTTAACTATGATGTATTATACAACCACTCATGCACTTACACAGTTAACTATGATGTATTATACAACCACTCATGCACTTACACAGTTAACTATGATGTATTATACAACCATTCATGCACTTACAGTTAACTATGACTGTATTATACAATCACTCATGCACTGTATTTAATGTCAGACCATTCAACAAAACTGCCATCCTGACAAAGAGGTTCTTCTGCCTTGCCAAGCTGTTGATACTCCCTCCTCTCCCACAGTAACATTTCCATTCTAGCTATTTTGTCATGACTGATCTGTCTAGAGCATGCACACAACAAACTACCCACATATTTAAACACAACACTGACACTCTACTCCAGAGGAAACTGTCCAGCCAAAGCCATTGATGATTTCCTTTCATATACACTGACATTCTTACTCTTTATTACACATCGACATTCCTACTCTGTATTACATCTCTTGTTCCACAATTCTCATTCCTGCATACCACTTAGAACCTAAAATTGGCCACACAGATCGCGTATATGTTTGGATTACTAAAATAGAGACGCCGGTCTCCGAGGCAATGGGTTTACGGACATGGTTCATAATCCCATATACCCGGGCTCGAAACGCAGCTGCGCGCGATTTGGCAGCAGACTGTGTTGCATTGGTTTTTCGTTGGTATCGGTGCCAGTTGTTCAGAAAGCAATGGCAAACTTCTGTTGGTGTTGACTGCGAAGTCCTGTAAAGGTTATGCACCCCAAAAAAAAAGAGACAGTTTAACACAAATACACAATATAATACAGGGGATAACTGTCACAAGATACTATTTTGATTAGCTGTACACAACCAAGTGTCACTCAACGATGGGAATATGTTCTGCAAAATGTGTCATGAGATGATTTCATTACTTACAAATGTCACAGAGTACTTGCATACACCTGGATGATCAAGTCTGTCAGACATGGTATACACAAGATGTATTAGGTTGCTGCTGGTGTCACATGACACACCATGTGACAGAAATGTGAACATGTAGGACCATTTGTCACAGACAGAGCTAGTCCCAGGACAGTACTGACACTGGAGCCTCAAGTGTTAGGTGATCACATGTTCTAGGCCACAGCGTCGTGATATATGCTGGCCAACTCCCTTCCCAAACCCTCTTCTGTTCCAGACAATTCCAACACAATGACCTCATGCCCATCCTGTGCAGCTGGGTAGAGCTGGATAGGGATCTGAACCAAGTGCACTAGCCACTAATAATTAGTCTACTACTGCCATTGCATAAGCCAGCATAAGATGTCTATCAAAATCTATGAGCAAGTATCAAGTCCTTTATGTCACTCCATGTGCATGACTTTTATACCACTAGTAGCATAGCAGGATTGCTTACATCAGCACCACCTACAAACATGTCAATGATGTGCTGAGCCACATCACTAGGGAATTGTTCGAGCTCTATAATCATTTTCAGAACCAGCATTTTATGTGCAGTCCATCGCTGATAGAAGTCAAGCATGAATCTCATTGTTTATCTGAAGCAAAAGGGAAGACCCTCACTGATGTCCACCTGGAAACTAACAATTATGTGGTACTGTGGTTCCTAGGGATTAAAATAGCAGATGAGAACAGAGGAAATTGGAATGACACAATTGGATGACCTCAACACTAGTCTTCAGACTGGCTAACCAGATTATGATAATGTTGCTAAAGTATCACGACGACATTTTAAAACACTCACTAATCTTGAATTCTTACTTTAAATCCTCAATAGAAATAAAAACATACATAATTATCAAGGTGGAACAGGAAAATAAAGACTGCCTTAGTGTTAAACAAATAAAATGTCATGTAATCTATTAGCCAATGCTCAGATAATCAACTCCAGACACAGCAGATATAAACATACACTATCAAATAACTTAAAATCAAGACAGCATTTACAATTATAAAATAGACACTGAAAGTAGGACTGTCACACAAGAGATCTTGCAGTGTTACTAGGTAATGGTAATATTAATGTAAATTTTATATTTCTACTATATTCTGACATAACAACAAATAACTATTTTTC
Source organism: Cepaea nemoralis (assembly GCA_014155875.1). Classification (NCBI taxonomy): domain Eukaryota; kingdom Metazoa; phylum Mollusca; class Gastropoda; order Stylommatophora; family Helicidae; genus Cepaea; species Cepaea nemoralis. The sequence continues at coordinate 131,863 of JACEFZ010022233.1, forward strand.
TATCCATACGTATGTAAAATATGTATGTGGTATCAGGTGAAAATATACTTATACCATTCTCTTCTGCACACAATGGAATATTTAGTGTCTGTAATGGCGTTGTCTGCTGAAACCTCCTCTCAATGTTGGTATAAACAATCATTACAGGGGGTTTACAGACGAGAGGATCAACTTCATGGCACTGGCCTTTAGCCTGTATGGATCAGTCTCTGTCCATAGAGCAGTCTGCAAGAAGCATCGCACAGAGCACAAAATGAATAGCTCCAGTGACAAGCCCACAGAAGTCTCAGAGAAAACTGCACTAGTGAACCGAATGACAGAGTCCTGACTAACCCACAGAAGTCTCAGAGAAAACTGCACTAGTGAACCGAATGACAGAGTCCGACAACCCACAGAAGTCTCAGAGAAAACTGCACTAGTGAACCGAATGACAGTCTGACTACCCACAGAAGTCTCAGAGAAAACTGCACTAGTGAACCGAATGACAGTCCGACAACCCACAGAAGTCTCAGAGAAAACTGCACTAGTGAACCGAATGACAGAGTCCGACAACCAACCCACAACCTTCAGAGTGTGAGGCAGATGGCTTATCCACTTCATCACAGAAACCAATCATTGTTCCAGACAACATATCTGGCAGTGTGCACCTGACATCCCATAATGACATCCCTATAGTTACAGGAGGGTATATTTTCTGTTATGTGCAGATGACATCCCATAATGACATCCCTATAGTTACAGGAAGGTATATTTTCTGTTGAACACCTTATGTCAGGGAGTAGTCTGAGGGATACTAAGTAGGTGATGAGTTTGTGTGTTTCTGTGTAGGAAGTGAATGAATTGCTCATGGTTTCTTTACTCTAGATTATGGACAAGAGTACAAAGTAATCCACATTACCATACTTTACTGACAGAGCATCAGCCAGGTCTGGCTTAACTACATCCAACTTGGTAGAAAGACAAGTGCCAAGTGCTTAGCTATTGACACATGCCTGGGGTCACTGACATTAAGATGAGTGTCCATGATAGTGATGCGACAATATAAACAAGTTCACGGGATGAAAGGGCATTCCCCGGAAAGGAAAAATATGAAGATAAACGGGGAAGGTTGTGGGGCGGAGGGCTGCAAAAGAAAGGTTAAAAAAAGACAGTGATTTGAGGGGGAGCTGAGGAGAAGTCAGCTGGCTAGGGTAATTGTGAGGCAGACAGTTTGAGCTGTGGGGGAGTATGTGTGGAGCCAGGAGACGGAGGGGAGTTGAAGTAGAGATCCCAAGAGGGTCGGAGGGACAGTTGAGTTTTGGAGACCGGACAGTGAGGTCGGCGGTCGGAAAAGGGTTGAATGGAGACGGAGTTAGGTAGAGAACTCCGCACTGTGGTTTTCCAGGGATAATGAGTTGAATTCGAGACCCAGAGTGGGTTGGATCGAGTGAATTCGGGCCTGGAGAGAGGCTAGTATACCCGCCGTGTTGGATGAGATTAAGTAGGCCTTGAGAGGCAGTGTTCTTTGAGTTTTAAGTTGTGAAGAAGATATATTCTGAGAGAATTATTGTTCCTGGATTTATATGTTGTGTGTCCCTGTTCATTCACAATTAAAGGATATTATGTGCGCAAACGTACTCTTGTTTACTGACTCGTGGATGTGTGCTGCAGTGGTGACTTGTGGCGTAAGATAGGTGGCTAGCTCAGCTTCCACTCTGCAGTAATATAGAAGGAGCACTATGATCTAGACAACGACCAATCTTAGTTTGGTACAAAAGAGTTTGTGTCAGCTATTATCTAGGAAAATATTGCCAAGACAACATCTACACATTGTCTGTTTCATGGCCAACATACATGTCTACCATTATGTGTCTATGTGTCTTGAAGAGATGGCAACCTACTGTTATGCATAAAATATTATTATTTAACAGCCACCAGTCAGGGGTGAATACTTGTATAAATGAACACAACTATTAATGGCAACTCCAGACATTCATTCCCCCATACTGTAGTCCTCTATTTTTTAGCTATCCTTTCCTACTGGAAGAACACAATGAGAGAAATTAGATCGAATTATGAATCCAGATCACTGTTTACACTGATTAAGAGATCTTAAATATACATAGTTTTGAGAATTCCCTTGTTATAAAATAGAGACATTTTAGAATATCTAAAGTCAGAATATTATAGAAAAAGTTAGAATATTCTAAAGTCAGTATCTGATAGCAAGAGTTTTCTATCCATTTCTGTTCACTGGATTCAGTATCTGATAGAAAGAACTATCTATTTCTGTTCACTAGATTCAGTATCTGATAGAAAGAACTATCTATTTCTGTTCACTAGATTCAGTATCTGATAGAAAGAACTATCTATTTCTGTTCACTAGATTCAGTATCTGATTGAAAAACTATCTATTTCTGTTCACTAGATTCAGTATCTGATAGAAAGAACTATGTATTTCTGTTCACTAGATTCAGTATCTGATAGCCAAAGCTTTCTGACTATTTCAGTTGACTAGATTCAGTATCTGTAGGAAAAAGATTTATATTTCTGCCCACAGAGTTCACATTTCTATCAGAAAGGACAACAGTTCTGGTAGTTACTCCAAAGACTGCTGGAAATCAGCAAAGTATGGTGTGATGTAACATGCTGCAAATATGGTGTCTGAGAATATGAACAACTACAACACAACCAGTCTGTTCATCTGCTACATGGTGCTTGTAGTATACAGACAGGCACATTACTTTTGCTGCAGTTACAGTTTATGTGGATGCTAGCATTTTGTGAAACATTCATCTTTAAACCTGGCAATGACATGACATAGAAATGAATGTATACTGAAGACTGAGAGTCAAATTTGGAGAGAGCAGCAACATAATCTACTCCAGAAAACAGCCAGTTCACAGACTTGCTTCTTGACACAAATTCTGGAGCTAATCTTTTTAACAAATAACCAATTAAGGTCAGAATTGTCACTATTTAAAATTTTCAAACTAATTTTGTCAGAAGATCTCCACATTCACATGTGCAAATTCTAAACTATGACAAGAGGCAAAAGTCAAGAAGTCTGCTCTTATAAGGTGTATTGTAGTGATCACAATCAAACAGCATGCATCTCATCCTAATCTGTGACATATAAAGTGGGGTATTTGAGAGAAACCAGAGACAAGTCACATCTGCTGTGTTTGGTCTACGTCTGCCTTACTATAACATTGACAGAACAAACAGAAACAACATGCACATATGGTGAACAAGACTCACCCAGAAAGCATAAGGCATAGTGAAACAAGTTCACAGAGTCAGGGTTGAGTTCAAATCCTTATGGTTACAGACGATTTAGACTACTATCTACATTGCTGGGTCCAGTTCAACAATTGTACATTTTGTGCACATCAAAAACAAAGAGTTCAGAATTGGTGTTACCTTGATGTTTGGTAACTATCATAAACATGTTGCATTGATGGTTGGATAGTTACCATAAATATTTTGACATTTGGATAACTTCCATATAAACATGTTAACTTGATGTTTGGGTAACGACCATACACCTGTTATCTCAATGTTTGGGTAATTACCATAAACATAATCTTGATGTTTGGTAACTGTCATAAACATGTCACATTGATGTTTGGGAAATTACTATAAACAACTTATCTTGATGTTTGGATAATTACCTAAAATGGTTATTTTGATCTACCACAAAATGTTACCTTGATGTTCGGTTAACTACTACGATCATGTTATCGTGATATTTGGATCACTAAAACTAAATGTCACCTTGATGTTTGGGTATCTAACACAAAATGTCACCTTGAAGCTCTGCACCCAACAACAACAAATCGGGACCAACCGGACATCTGAGATGTTATGTCTTGAAATTGCTGAAATCCATCTTCAGGGTAATTGTTGGTCTGCTGGGCTGATTAACCTGTGGAGCTGTTCTGGACTGTGCCTGGGTTTGTGCCCTCTGTTTCAGCCGGACCGCGGCTTCCAATCGAGGTTTCAAATTGGCAGACATGGTCATTACAGTACGGAAATGTTCTGGATACAAGCGACCTACTTCCGTGAGTCTATTTAGTATTTGGTCATGAATGGCTTGGCTGTCAGGGCTGGCTTGTGTGGCTGTGTTCTCATCAAGCAGCAGGGACACCAGTATAGGTACATACATGGCCACCATGGTGACTCCTGGTGGGACACAAAACAAGCAGTCATTCCACAGATATTAGTTCAATCAAGGCAATGGACCTCCGCTTCTATGTCATAGAGAGATAAGACATATATTGTCTTCTATGTCATAGAGAGATAAGACATATATTGTCTTCTATGTCATAGAGAGATAAGACATATATTGTTTTCTATGTTATAGAGAGATAAGACATATATTGTCTTCTATGTCATAGAGAGATAAGACATATATTGTCTTCTATGTCACAGAGAGAGATAAGACATATATTGTCTTCTATGTCATAGAGAGATAAGACATATATTGTCTTCTGTGTCATAGAGAGATAAGACATATATTGTCTTCTGTGTCACAGAGAGAGATAAGACATATATTGTCTTCTGTGTCACAGAGAGAGATAAGACATATATTGTCTTCTGTGTCATAGAGAGATAAGACATATATTGTCTTCTATGTCATAGAGAGATAAGACATATATTGTCTTCTATGTCATAGAGAGATAAGACATATATTGTCTCCTATGTCATAGAGAGATAAGACATATATTGTCTTCTATGTCATAGAGAGATAAGACATATATTGTCTCCTATGTCATAGAGAGATAAGACATATATTGTCTTCTATGTCATAGAGAGATAAGACATATGTCTTCTATGTCATAGAGAGATAAGACATATATTGTCTTCTATGTCATAGAGAGATAAGACATATATTGTCTTCTATGTCATAGAGAGATAAGACATATATTGTCTTCTATGTCAAAGAGAGATAAGACATATATTGTCTTCTGTGTCATAGAGAGATAAGACATATATTGTCTTCTGTGTCATAGAGAGATAAGACATATATTGTCTTCTATGTCATAGAGAGATAAGACATATGTCTTCTATGTCATAGAGAGATAAGACATATATTGTCTTCTATGTCATAGAGAGATAAGACATATATTGTCTTCTGTGTCATAGAGATAAGACATATATTGTCTTCTGTGTCATAGAGAGATAAGACATATATTGTCTTCTATGTCATAGAGAGATAAGACATATATTGTCTTCTATGTCATAGAGAGATAAGACATATGTTGTCTTCTGTGTCATAGAGAGATAAGACATATATTGTCTTCTATGTCATAGAGAGATAAGACATATATTGTAGTCTATGTCATAGAGAGATAAGACATATATTGTCTTCTGTGTCATAGAGAGATAAGACATATATTGTCTTCTATGTCATAGAGAGACAAGACATATATTGTCTTCTATGTCATAGAGAGATAAGACATATATTGTCTTCTATGTATAGAGAGATAAGACATATATTGTCTTCTATGTCATAGAGAGATAAGACATATATTGTCTTCTATGTAGTAGAGAGATAAGACATATATTGTCTTCTATGTCATAGAGAGATAAGACATATATTGTCTTCTATGTCATAGAGAGATAAGACATATATTGTCTTCTATGTCATAGAGAGATAAGACATATATTGTCTTCTATGTAGTAGAGAGATAAGACATATATTGTCTTCTATGTCATAGACAGATAAGACATATATTGTCTATGTCATAGAGAGATAAGACATATATTGTCTTCTATGTCATAGAGAGATAAGACTTATATTGTAGTCTATGTCATAGAGAGATAAGACATATTGTCTTCTATGTCATAGAGAGATAAGACATATATTGTCTTCTATGTCATAGAGAGATAAGACATATATTGTCTTCTATGTCATAGAGAGATAAGACATATATTGTCTTCTATGTCATAGAGAGATAAGACATATATTGTAGTCTATGTCATAGAGAGATAAGACTTATATTGTAGTCTATGTCATAGAGAGATAAGACATATATTGTCTTCTATGTCATAGAGAGATAAGACATATATTGTCTTCTATGTCATAGAGAGATAAGACATATTGCCTTCTATGTCATAGAGAGATAAGACTTATATTGTAGTCTATGTCATAGAGAGATAAGACTTATATTGTAGTCTATGTCATAGAGAGATAAGACATATATTGTCTTCTATGCCATAGAGAGATAAGACATATATTGTAGTCTGTGTCATAGAGAGATAAGACATATATTGTCTTCTGTGTCACAGAGAGATAAGACATATATTGTCTTCTATGTCATAGAGAGATAAGACATATATTGTCTTCTATGTCATAGAGAGATAAGACATATATTGTTTTCTATGTCATAGAGAGATAAGACATATTGTCTTCTATGTCATAGAGAGATAAGACTTATATTGTAGTCTATGTCATAGAGAGATAAGACTTATATTGTAGTCTATGTCATAGAGAGATAAGACATATATTGTCTTCTATGCCATAGAGAGATAAGACATATATTGTAGTCTGTGTCATAGAGAGATAAGACATATATTGTCTTCTGTGTCACAGAGAGATAAGACATATATTGTCTTCTATGTCATAGAGAGATAAGACATATATTGTCTTCTATGTCATAGAGAGATAAGACATATATTGTCTTCTATGTCATAGAGAGATAAGACATATATTGTCTTCTATGTCATAGAGAGATAAGACATATATTGTTTTCTATGTCATAGAGAGATAAGACATATATTGTAGTCTGTGTCATAGAGAGATAAGACAAGAACATACAGCACAACAACAGCAAGCTAGTGAAATGTTCATAACAAGCGACTTCTGCTGTAACAAATAGATGTGAGTCATGGATCATTTCACAATCACTACAGAAGACAATCAGGGATTTTGAACTGAAATTTTAGAGAAAAGTTCTTAGAATAATGTGGACCAAGAAGAAGAAATGTACAGACATGATCCAAACATGGAAGAAAACTGGCTCATAAATGACCATCACGTCTCAGAAACTGAAATAACTTTGGTGACATTAAGCATCACTGCGGCTTGGAGAGAACAGAGATTTAAGACATGGTCCCTGGAAGTAGAGACAGAGGTCGACCAGCTGGAAGATGGACACAGGACATGGCAGACAATATGGGCATGAACATGCATGAGACAGGAGACTGTAGACATGGCATGAACATGCATGAGACAGGAGACTGTAGACATGGGCATGAACATGCATGAGACAGGAGACTGTAGACAACATGGACATGAACATGCATGAGACAGGAGACTGTAGACAACATGGACATGAACATGCATGAGACAGGAGACTGTAGACATGGGCCAGAACATGCATGAGACAGGAGACTGTAGACCACATGGGCATGAACATGCATGAAACAGGAGACTGTAGACAACATGGACATGAACATGCATGAGACAGGAGACTGTAGACAACATGGACCAGAACATGCATGAGACAGGAGACTGTAGACATGGGCATGAACATGCATGAGACAGGAGACTGTAGACGACATGGGCATGAACATGCATGAGACAGGAGACTGTAGACCACATGGGCATGAACATGCATGAGACAGGAGACTGTAGACATGGGCATGAACATGCATGATGCAGGAGACTGTAGACAACATGGGCATGAACATGCATGAGACAGGAGACTGTAGACAAGGGCAAGAACATGCATGAGACAGGAGACTGTAGACAACATGGGCATGAACATGCATGAGACAGGAGACTGTAGACATGGGTATGAACATGCATGAGACAGGAGACTGTAGACAACATGGGCATGAACATGCATGAGACAGGAGACTGTAGACATGGGCCAGAACATGCATGAGACAGGAGACTGTAGACATGGGCATGAACATGCATGAGACAGGAGACTGTAGACATGGGTATGAACATGCATGAGACAGGAGACTGTAGACAACATGGGCATGAACATGCATGAGACAGGAGACTGTAGACATGGGCATGAACATGCATGAGACAGGAGACTGTAGACAACATCGGCATGAACATGCATGAGACAGGAGACTGTAGACATGGGCCAGAACATGCATGAGACAGGAGACTGTAGACATGGGCATGAACATGCATGAGACAGGAGACTGTAGACATGGGCCAGAACATGCATGAGACAGGAGACTGTAGACATGGGCATGAACATGCATGAGACAGGAGACTGTAAATATGGGTATGAACATGCATGAGACAGGAGACTGTAGACATGAGCATGAACATGCATGAGACAGGAGACTGTAGACATGGGCATGAACATGCATGAGACAGGAGACTGTAGACATGGGTATGAACATGCATGAGACAGGAGACTGTAGACATGAGCATGAACATGCATGAGACAGGAGACTGTAGACATGAGCATGAACATGCATGAGACAGAAGACTGTAGACATGGGCATGAACATGCATGAGACAGGAGACTGTAGACAACATGAGCAAGAACATGCATGAGACAGGAGACTGTAGACATGGGCATGAACATGCATGAGACAGGAGACTGTAGACATGGGCATGAACATGCATGAGACAGGAGACTGTAGACATGGGCATGAACATGCATGAGACAGGAGACTGTAGACATGGGTATGAACATGCATGAGACAGGAGACTGTAGACATGGGCATGAACATGCATGAGACAGGAGACTGTAGACAAGAGCCAGAACATTCATGAGACAGGAGACTGTAGACATGGGTATGAACATGCATGAGACAGGAGGCTGTAGACATGGGTATGAACATGCATGAGACAGGAGACTGTAGACATGGGCATGAACATGCATGAGACAGGAGACTGTAGACAACATGGGCATGAACATGCATGAGACTGTAGACATGGGCATGAACATGCATGAGACAGGAGACTGTAGACAAGGGCATGAACATGCATGAGACAGGAGACTGTAGACAACATGGGCATGAACATGCATGAGACAGGAGACTGTAGACATGGCCAGAACATGCATGAGACAGGAGACTGTAGACATGGGTATGAACATGCATGAGACAGGAGACTGTAGACATGGGCCAGAACATGCATGAGACAGGAGACTGTAGACATGGGTATGAACATGCATGAGACAGGAGACTGTAGACATGGGCCTATGAACATGCATGAGACAGGAGACTGTAGACATGGGCCAGAACATGCATGAGACAGGAGACTGTAGACATGGGTATGAACATGCATGAGACAGGAGACTGTAGACATGGGCCAGAACATGCATGAGACAGCAGACTGTAGACATGGGTATGAACATGCATTAGACAGGAGACTGTAGACAACAAGGGCAAGAACATGCATGAGACAGGAGACTGTAGACATGGGCATGAACATGCATGAGACAGGAGACTGTAGACATGGGCATGAGACAGGACAGATGACCAAGCACAGAGAATCTGTTTGTGGGCCGTGACCAGAGCGATGTTCTGCACAGAGCGATGTTCTGCGACATGATGATTAACAAATATACACATACACAAGTTGAGAGAAACAGTGAGCAAAATAAACATATATCCGTCTATCTCTATTTGGAAGATAACTTGTTCAAGGCATAAGGGGAGTTGAAATACCTTTAGAACAATCATGTAGACAAGCATAAAGTAAACATGCATCTGGCTTTCCAGTGGAGAGATTCACACTGGTCACTCCATGTTTCACATTGGTTATTCTCTAGATTATGGGAGAGAGGGGAAGAGATAGGAGAGGAAAAAAAAGGGGGAGAGAGAGAGAGAGAGAGAGAGAGAGAGAGAGAGAGAGAGAGAGAGAGAAAGAGAGAGAGAGAGAGAGAGAAAGAGAGAGAGAGAGAGAGAGAGAGAGAGAGAGAGAGAGAGAGAGAGAGAGAGAGAGAGAGAGAGAGAGAGAGAGAGAGAGAGAGAGAGAGAGAGAGAGAGAGAGAGAGACCCGGGACAGTGGAGTGTCTTGATCAAGCACTGGTCTTCAGATAAACTAACCTGATGATGAAGAATTAATGAGCTGATGTCGAGCTCAGAGTGATACTTGTCAGAAATGAATCCTATCCATGGCTGAGGACTGCCCACTCAAACACTTTGTCAGTATCCCACTACAGGCCACCACCCCATGACTGAATTATTTTCTACAAATATGTGACCTTTCACTGGCTACTATGTATACCATAATTGTGTACGCATATTCTAAAATAATCACTGATGACATTTTGACAATTCACAGCGTGTACTCACTTCCAGTGTCTTTAGCGAGTGCCACTAATCTCTCCAGGTAGTCAAGCTGCAGGTTGAGGAGCTGCAGTTCTTGCAGTGACCGTGAACTCTGACAGTTGGCAGCAGAATTCAGCTGCTCAATGATGAGCGGTGCTAGAGAATGTATGTAAGGGACAGCAACTCGTTTGTCTTTCTGGTTCAATATAGACATGAGTGCTTCCACACATTTCAAACGGTCCTGCAACAAAATATTTTAATGCAAATTTAATTGTTATGTTGTTCTATTGAACATCTAATTTCTAGTCTCTTATTGTGACATTAACACCCCCCCCCCCCTCCCACACACACACCCACCCACAGAGAGAGAGAGAGAGAGAGAGAGAGAGAGAGAGAGAGAGAGAGAGAGAGAGAGAGAGAGAGAGAGAGAGAGAGAGAAGGGGGGGGGACACTGATAATTTCCTAAACTGTATCAAATATAGCATTGCGTGTGTAAGCTGCTATAACGCAGGAGCTGAATGGACTGTACACATCTCACGCTGAGCTGGACAAATGAGCAGTGGCAGTGATCTACACAAGAGCTAAGAACACAGCTAAAGGTAGCTTTTTATACAGAAGATGGCTGACATTGAACAAACTCCTCAGATGATGAGCAGTTCATGTTTAGTTGGCAAAGATTAACAATGAAACAGAGTAGCCAGTAAACAGGGCTGACATTGAACAAACTCCTCAGATGATGAGCAGTTCATGTTTAGTTGGCAAAGATTAACAATGAAACAGAGTAGCCAGTAAACAGGGCTGACATTGAACAACTCCTCAGATGATGAGCAGTTCATGTTTAGTTGGCAAAGATTAACAATGAAACAGAGTAGCCAGTAAACAGGGCTGACATTGAACAACTCCTCAGATGATGAGCAGTTCATCTTAGTTGGCAAAGATTAACAATGAAACAGAGTAGCCAGTAAACAGGGCTGACATTGAACAACTCCTCAGATGATGAGCAGTTCATGTTTAGTTGGCAAAGATTAACAATGAAACAGAGTAGCCAGTAAACAGGGCTGACATTGAACAACTCCTCAGATGATGAGCAGTTCATGTTTAGTTGGCAAAGATTAACAATGAAACAGAGTAGCCAGTAAACAGGGCTGACATTGAACAACTCCTCAGATGATGAGCAGTTCATGTTTAGTTGGCAAAGATTAACAATGAAACAGAGTAGCCAGTAAACAGGGCTGACATTGAACAAACTCCTCAGATGATGAGCAGTTCATGTTTAGGTTGGCAAAGATTAACAATGAAACAGAGTAGCCAGTAAACAGGGCTGACATTGAACAACTCCTCAGATGATGAGCAGTTCATGTTTAGTTGGCAAAGATTAACAATGAAACAGAGTAGCCAGTAAACAGGGCTGACATTGAACAACTCCTCAGATGATGAGCAGTTCATGTTTAGTTGGCAAAGATTAACAATGAAACAGAGTAGCCAGTAAACAGGGCTGACATTGAACAACTCCTCAGATGATGAGCAGTTCATGTTTAGTTGGCAAAGATTAACAATGAAACAGAGTAGCCAGTAAACAGGGCTGACATTTGCCAATATTCACCTTGCTGAGCCAGATTTCTTGGTTGGTGAATTCAATTTAATATTTTCTCTTATTAAATCATAAATGTAAAGTTTTAATGAACAGAAAATGAAAGTATGAACACTTCTTTCACTGTTAAATGTGATTCAAAGTGATTGTGCGTACTAATTTAGTTTAAAATCAGCTACACAGAATGTAGGTACCAATTTCCGATGACAACCAGTGAAGCCACATTGAAGTGTTCATCTGAGTTCTGAACATGCTCAGAAATGTGCGTGCAATTTCAGTGACGATGAAACTGGATATTTTAGCAGTGATCTTAGTGTCAGTTCATGTGATAGTTTATCTTTAAAAGATAATATTTTAAATGTATAGAGTGAGGCTGAAACATCACCAGCAGTGGCTGTGGTCAGATGAAGCGCCAGCGATGTTAATGTTTCATGTAATTCATATCGAGAGAGCATTGGTCAGGACATCAATCATTAAGAACGACACCAGTGATAGAATGACACCAGTTTTGCCAAAAGATGGACAAGAAACACCTACATCAAAACATCTTTAAAGCCACATTACACCAGAAAGTCGGGGAAAATACAATGGAAACTGGAGGGGGTACAGGTGTTAGTAAGAAACATTTATATCAGAAAGTGTGCAATTTACAGCACACTCTGACTGGAAAGAATAAAATTACAACCCTGCTGGTATGCTTACTGCCTGCATCTGCACAATCAAATGTTTTCTTAAATGGCATCCCACAGTTAGGTTTTAGATAATCCCTATCTGTAAATAGTCATTTTTGTTGGTATCAATATTTTAGTCTGCAGTAATTATGTGTATACAGCATGTCATGAAACCTGATCTGTCGAACGAGGTACATACATCACTCATTCTCTAATGTTACATCAAATGATTTAAAATACTAGTTTATAACAAAATTCAATGTGTATATATCCATAATTTATAGCTATACCAAAAAGACCAGGAGCAATTGATTGTGAAGATTTTCGTACAATTAACCTCATAAACCATATCACTAAGCTTCTACTCAGAATCATAATGAGAAGAAACAAAAATAAAATAAAAATGGAAATTAGTGAAGAACAGTATGGATTTGTGGAAGGAAAGGGCACAAACAATGCAATTTATACATTACGGACACTAATAGAAAGGTCAATAGAGAAACAGAGAGACATATATTTGTGCTTCATAGATTATACTAAGGCATTTGATAAAGTAAAACATGATGAACTTATTAAAATGTTGGAAGATATCAACATTGATGGAAAAGATTTAAGAATAATAAAGAATGTTTACTGGAACCAAGTAGCAGCAATTAAAATGGGAAATAAAGAGGGTAGTTACGAACAGATAAAGCTAGGAGTACGACGGGTGTGTCTTGTCACCAGATCTTTTCTCCCTGTATAGCGAAGTAATAATGAGAGAGATCAAAGAGATGCCAGGAATACTAGTTGGAGGTTATAATATAAATAATATACGCTATGCAGATGACACAGTATTGGTGGCGGATAATTCAACAGACCTACAGCAATTATTAGACGTTGTAGTAACAGAGAGTGCAAGGAAAGGACTCTCCTTGAATATCAAGAAAACAGTAACAATGGTAATATCAAAGAAAATGGTGACACCAAAATGTGACATAGAAATAGAAGGAAAAATCCTTAACCAAGTGGATAATTTTAGATACCTAGGGGCATTTATAACATCAGATGGAAGATGTACAACAGAGATTAGGAGCAGAATAGGGCAGGCAAAAGCCGCATTTCAGAAAATGAAGAGTATCTTGTGCAATAAGTCACTATCACTGAATGTAAGAAAGAGAGTGCTGAAATGCTATGTAGAACCAGTTTTGCTGTATGGCAGTGAATCTTGGAATGTAAATGAACAAAGTAAGAAGAAATTAGAAGCAACAGAGATGTGGTTCCTGAGACGAATGTTGCGAATTCCTTGGACTGCCAGAGTAACTAACGATGACTGCCTGAAGCAGGCTAATGAAACTAGAACATTATATACAACAATAAGACAGAGACAAACATCTTTCTTCGGTCATGTGATGAGAAGAGAGGCATTGGAGAACATCGTAACAACTGGAAAGATCGAGGGGAAGAGAGGCAGAGGCAGACCAAGAGAAATGATGCTGGATGGATTGAGACGGTGGCATGGAGGAATATCAGCAGCAGAGTTGATCCAGAGGACCAAGGACCGAGATCTGTGGAGAGCCATGAACGCCTACGCCGGCTGGCACGGCACTTGATGATGATGATGATATATCAATAAGATTTTATTTCCGTTATAGCCCTGAAGATAATAGGAAGTTAAGTTAACAATCCTGTTATAGTGATCAGGCATTACCACTCCTGTGCATATTTTCATTACAGGGAATTTCTGCAGTGGCTGTCTTTAGTGTACATGATGGTGCTAATTGTGTGCAATGTCATAGTCTCTTTCTGAGTTGGAAAAACTGTCACTTTTTGTCAGCTGTTGGTTGTCTTGGGAAAGCCTGTCATTTATGCTTTCTAAAAGAATTTAAGTACAGATCTACAGGTTGACTCATTTGGACTTCTGTTCTTTATTAATGGATGCTTCCCTTTACATTTGTTGAATTATCACCACCGAGTGAAGATACATGAAACATACATGATGTTCAAGTGCTGTATGGAATTATCACCACCGAGTGAAGATACATGAAACATACATGATGTTTCAAATGCTGTATGGAATTATCACCACTGAGTGAAGATACATGAAACAATCATGATGTTCAAGTGCTGATGGAATTATCACCACCGAGTGAAGATACATGAAATATACATGATGTTTCAAATGCTGTATGGAATTATCACCACCGAGTGAAGATACATGAAACATACATGATGTTCAAGTGCTGTATGGAATTATCACCACCGAGTGAAGATACATGAAACATACATGATATTCAAGTGCTGTATGGAATTATCAACACCGAGTGAAGATACATGAAACATTCATGATGTTCAAGTGCTGTATGGAATTATCACCACCGAGTGAAGATACATGAAACATACATGATATTCAAGTGCTGTATGGAATTATCACCACCGAGTGAAGATACATGAAACATACATGATGTTTCAAATGCTGTATGGAATTATCACCACTGAGTGAAAATACATGAAACATTCATGATGTTCAAGTGCTGATGGAATTATCAACACCGAGTGAAGATACATGAAATATACATGATGTTTCAAATGCTGTATGGAATTATCACCACCGAGTGAAGATACATGAAACATACATGATATTCAAGTGCTGTATGGAATTATCACCACCGAGTGAAGATACATGAAACATACATGATATTCAAGTGCTGTATGGAATTATCACCACCGATTGAAGATACATGATATTCAAGTGCTGTATGGAATTATCACCACCGAGTGAAGATACATGAAACATTCATGATGTTCAAGTGCTGTATGGAATTATCACCACCGAGTGAAGATACATGAAACATACATGATATTCAAGTGCTGTATGGAATTATCACCACCGAGTGAAGATACATGAAACATACATGATGTTCAAGTGCTGTATGGAATTATCACCAGCGAGTGAAGATACATGAAACATACATGATATTCAAGTGCTGTATGGAAAGCAGATCAACATATTAGCCATAATGCTGTGTATATGACAATTACCTTTGCAGGCCTGAGAAGCTGAAAAACAGACACAAGAATACCAAAAGAAATAAGTCACTTACATTTAAATTATTGGACTGCCAGGCCTGTTTGTAGATCTCCAATGTTGGATTCAGCAAGTTTGGTGTTCCGACTACTTCTCTAGGACAAGAAGCTGTAAACACTGACAGTATGGACACCAGAACTCCCAGATCTATGCCAGCATGGTCGGAATCTAAACGTACAATTACGTACACAATTATCTTCTCATGCACATGCTTGACTATTTAACATATCTATGCACTGAGAACATGAATATAAAGGTACTGCAACAACTTGAAATCAGTAATTCTAATGCTGAGAATAATTCATTCATTCATTCAGTAGCATGTCCTTTGCAGAACCTCGCTACCATAACAACCTTCCGGAAAACTTCTGATCACATGGTTGTTATGGTTTCTTGGCAAGTTTTGCAGAAGGTAGTTTGCCATTGCTTTCCTTCTGGGCAGTGACTGTACTAGTCGGTGGCCATAGCCATTGTCTCTACTGATGAGATCATCTGTCTATTCGCCGCAGAGTGCAAGACCATACCCAACAACAATCTGTTGGCTGCTCTCACACTCCATCCACCATCTGCTTCCATGGCTTCACGCAACCCTGATTGGGGGGCTAAACAGGTACTCCACCTTGCCCAAGGGTGTCCCGTAGACTAACGGAGGTAAGGAGGCATCTTACATCTCCTTTGACAGGGGATACCCCTACCCCGCTAACCGGCAGAGAATAGTGCTATATGATAAAACAAACATTATGCAGCCCTTCTCATTAGTGCTATATGATAAACCACAGATATCATGCAGTCATTCTCATTAGTGCTATATAATAAACCACAAACATCAAGGAGCCTTTATCATTAGTGCTATATGATAAAACAAACATCATGGAGCCCTTCTCATTAGTGCTATATGATAAAACAGAAATCATGGAGCCCTTCATTAGTGCTATATGATAAAACAGAAATCATGAAGCCCTTCATTAATGCTATATGAAAAACAGAAATCATGGAAGCCTTCATTAGTGCTATATGATAAAACAGAAATCATGGAAGCCTTCATTAGTGCTATATGATAAAACAGAAATCATGGAGGCCTTCATTAGTGCTATATGATAAAACAGAAATCATGGAGCCCTTCATTAGTGCTATATGATAAAACAGAAATCATGGAGGCCTTCATAAGTGCTATATGATAAAACAGAAATCATGGAGGCCTTCATTAGTGCTATATGATAAAACAGAAATCATGGAGGCCTTCATTAGTGCTATATGATAAAACAGAAATCATGGAGCCCTTCATTAGTGCTATATGATAAAACAGAAATCATAGAGGCCTTCATTAGTGCTATATGATAAAACAGAAATCATGGAGGCCTTCATTAGTGCTATATGATAAAACAGAAATCATGGAGCCCTTCATTAGTGCTATATGATAAAACAGAAATCATGAAGGCCTTCATTAGTGCTATATGATAAAACAGAAATCACGAAGCCCTTCATTAGTGCTATATGATAAAACACAAACATGGAGCTGTTCTCATTAGTGCTTTATGATAAAACAGAAATCATGGAGACCTTCATTAGTGCTATATGATAAAACAGAAATCATGAAGCCCTTCATTAGTGCTATATGATAAAACAGAAATCATGGAGCCCTTCATTAGTGCTATATGATAAAACAAATCACGAAGCCCTTCATTAGTGCTATATGATAAAACAAATCATGAAGCCCTTTATTAGTGCTATATGATAAAACAGAAATCATGAAGGCCTTCATTAGTGCTATATGATAAAACAGAAATCACGAAGCCCTTCATTAGTGCTATATGATAAAACACAAACATGGAGCTGTTCTCATTAGTGCTATATGATAAAACAGAAATCATGGAGCCCTTCATTAGTGCTATATGATAAAACAGAAATCATGGAGCCCTTCATTAGTGCTATATGATAAAACAGAAATCATGGAGGCCTTCATTAGTGCTATATGATAAAACACAGGCATCATGGAGTTCTCCTCATTAGTGCTATATGATAAAACACAAATAGTCTGTTTTATTGCTTTTGTGTGTCCTAAGTTGCTGATAATGCTAATGGTAATGTATTCATTCAAACGCATTTCTTCCACTTACATTCAGGCAAGGGACAACAAATGGTACTCCTATATCACAGACTTGATGTGTTGGACCTCTAACATCTAAAGTACCCTGCTGGTTTATGCAGTCACGAGAAACAATTAGATCTAGCAACATTTAGGGCACCTTTCTGTCCCCATCTTCAGGTTCTCTCACACAAGCATAAACATAAATTAGCACACACTGGACAAAATACATATCACCACCAGAGAAAAGTGTGATAGTCCTTCATGCCATACTAGAGATTTGGAATATTTCCGGCAACTTTTGATGTCATATCTAGCAACTACCATCCTCATTATATTTACTTATTTCTTTGTGACTGCGCAGGCCAGCATGGTATTTAATGTATGTAATGGAAAAGTCATAGTGCTCTCAAAAACAAGCTGGTATCTAATGTTTTCTGTCTCTGACAAGTGTCTACAATATACCAGTTTCCTGCACATAACTCCAAAACCACAGCTTAACAAAAGGACATACAAAGTCATGATTCTGCCAAGACAAATTACACATTATTAAACTTCTTTTATAGTGAAAAACTTTCAATCACATGAAGAATAATAAGGACATATGAAAACAAAGCACATACAAAAAAAGAACTAATGAAAAATGCATATAAAGTGACAGTATAAACTTCCAAATCTGCCACAACAATCTCCCTGTGAACAAGCTGTGACATAACACGCCTGACACTACTTGTCCGTTGTAGAGTCATCTATGTTCTATCACTCTCTTTTATTTCTCACCGGCATTGTGGAGAAAGTTTCAGTATGTTCTATATATCTTGCATTTCAGGGAATTATTTTGTTCAATATTTTCCCCACATTTTCAGGAACCAGGATGAGAAAATGTAGAAGATTTGACAAAAGACAACTTGTAAAAGAAACTTGGTGAAGTTCTAACCTGGGTGTGCATACTGTAATATTGAGGATATTGCACTCTGTAGAAGTCGAGACCAGTCTCGCTGTGCAGCTTCAATTTCTGGATCGTTGCTGTCACAATTCTCAATGACGTTATGCTCACAGACCCTCCGGAGAATTGTGATGCTAGTGGAAACAATGCTGGCGGCCGGGGCAACAGCACTTCTAGCACACGTCTCTTTCACAATGCCCACAATTAGGTGAAGCACAGTTGGTAAAATAGTTACAGCACCTGTGTTATTCACAAAGAAAGTAAGACAAAGAAAACCTGATTAACTCAGAAACAAATACATGTCTTTTATTTTATCAACTGAATTGTGTGTGTCTGCACAATACATACACTAGATGCAAAAAAATACATGATTTGTGTTGTAAGAGGCTATCTGTTCACTGTAATATATGAGCTTTAAATGTTGCAAGATATGTTTTTATTCACACAAATGGAAATGTTGCAAAAGGTATTTGTATTCAACTATATTTGTCTAAAGCACTAATTACAACTGCTCATTACCACACTATACAACAAGTGCCGTAACAAGCTATTTATCAAATTAGAAGTGCACTTTGCCTGTCACTATACATGAAGTGGACTTCTGAAATCTATACACAATGTTGTTGTTGTTGCCCTCCCAATGTGAGAGTCCTCAGTGGTGTAGTGATCAGTGCACATGTCTGCCAACACAGTGGTTATGAGTTCTATCCCCAGCAAAGGGCATCACCATCATATAGCAGGGTCACGCAGAATGTGGCTTTCAGAACAGGCCTCCAACAAGTCTCTCCATTTCTGACCATGTCTCCCCCCTCATGCCTAGGGTCTCTGCCATGTCTCCCACCTCATGCCCAGGGTGTCTGCCATGTCTCCCACCTCATGCCCCCTCATGCTCAGGGTGTCTGCCATGTCTCCCACCTCATGCCCAGGGTGTCTGCCATGTCTCCTACCTCATGCCCCCTCATGCCCAGGGTGTCTGCCATGTCTCCCACCTCCTGCCCCCTCATGCTCAGGGTGTCTGCCATGTCTCCCACCTCATGCTCAGGGTGTCTGCCATATCTCCAACCTCATGCCCCCTCATGCTTAGGGTGTCTGCCATGTCTCCCACCCCATGCCCCCTCATGCCCAGGGTGTCTGCCATGTCTCCCACCTCATGCCCAGGGTGTCTGCCATGTCTCCCACCTCATGCCCAGGGTGTCTGCCATGTCTCCCACCTCATGCCCAGGGTGTCTGCCATGTCTCCCACCTCATGCCCAGGGTGTCTGCCATGTCTCCCACCTCATGCCCCCTCATGCTCAGGGTGTCTGCCATGTCTCCCACATCATGCCCAGGGTGTCTGCCATGTTTCCCACCTCATGCCCCCTCATGCTCAGGGTGTCTGCCATGTCTCCCAACTCATACCCAGGGTGTCTGCCATGTCTCCCACCTCAAGCCCCCTCATGCCCAGGATGTCTGCCATGTCTCCCACCTCATGCCCAGGGTGTCTGCCATGTCTCCCACCTCATGCCCAGGGTGTCTGCCATGTCTCCCACCTCATGCCCAGGGTGTTTGCCATGTCTCCCACCTCATGCCCAGGGTGTCTGCCATGTCTCCAACCTCATGCCCAGGGTGTCTGCCATGTCTCCCACCTCATGTCCAGGGTATCTGCCATGTCACCCACCTCATGCCCAGGGTGTCTGCCATGTCTCCAACCTCAAGCCCCCTCATGTCCAGGGTGTCTGCCATGTCTCCCCTCTCATGCACAGGGTGTCTGCCATGTCTCCCACCTCATGCACAGGGTGTCTGCCATGTCTCCCCTCTCATGCACAGGGTGTCTGCCATGTCTCCCACCTCATGCACAGGGTATCTGCCATGTCTCCTCCCTCATGCCCAGGGTGTCTGCCATGTCCCCCGCCTCATATCCCCTCATGCCCAGGGTGTCTGCCATGTCTCCTACCTCATGCCCCCTCATGCCCAGGGTGTCTGCCATGTCTCCCACCTCCTGCCCCCTCATGCCCCCTCATGCTCAGGGTGTCTGCCATGTCTCCCACCTCATGCCCAGGGTGTCTGCCATGTCTCCCACCTCATGCTCAGGGTGTCTGCCATATCTCCAACCTCATGCCCCCTCATGCTTAGGGTGTCTGCCATGTCTCCCACCCCATGCCCCCTCATGCCCACGGTGTCTGCCATGTCTCCCACCTCATGCCCAGGTGTCTGCCATGTCTCCCACCTCATGCCCAGGGTGTCTGCCATGTCTCCCACCTCATGCCCAGGGTGTCTGCCATGTCTCCCACCTCATGCCCCCTCATGCTCAGGGTGTCTGCCATGTCTCCCACATCATGCCCAGGGTGTCTGCCATGTCTCCCACCTCATGCCCCCTCATGCTCAGGGTGTCTGCCATGTCTCCCACCTCATACCCAGGGTGTCTGCCATGTCTCCCACCTCAAGCCCCCTCATGCCCAGGGTGTCTGCCATGTCTCCCACCTCATGCCCAGGGTGTCTGCCATGTCTCCCACCTCATGCCCAGGGTGTCTGCCATGTCTCCCACCTCATGCCCAGGGTGTCTGCCATGTCTCCCACCTCATGCCCAGGGTGTCTGCCATGTCTCCAACCTCATGCCCAGGGTGTCTGCCATGTCTCCCACCTCATGTCCAGGGTATCTGCCATGTCACCCACCTCATGCCCAGGGTGTCTGCCATGTCTCCAACCTCAAGCCCCCTCATGTCCAGGGTGTCTGCCATGTCTCCCCTCTCATGCACAGGGTGTCTGCCATGTCTCCCACCTCATGCACAGGGTGTCTGCCATGTCTCCCCTCTCATGCACAGGGTGTCTGCCATGTCTCCCACCTCATGCACAGGGTATCTGCCATGTCTCCTCCCTCATGCCCAGGGTGTCTGCCATGTCCCCCGCCTCATGTCCCCTCATGCCCAGGGTGTCTGCCATGTCTCCTGCCTCATGCCCAGGGTGTCTGCCATGTCCCCCGCCTCATGTCCCCTCATGCCCAGGGTGTCTGCCATGTCTCCTGCCTCATGCCCAGGGTGTCTGCCATGTCTCCTGCCTCATGCCCAGGGTGTCTGCCATGTCCCCCGCCTCATGTCCCCTCATGCCCAGGGTGTCTGCCATGTCTCCTGCCTCATGACCCCTCATGCCCAGGGTGTCTGCCATGTCTCCTGCTTCATGTCCCCTCATGCCTAGGGTGTCTGTCATCTCCAGTGTCCATCTTTGTGCTGGATGACCTCTACCTCTTCTACCAGAAACCATGCTCCCTTCCCCCCCCCCCCCCCCAGCCGAATAAACTGGACAGCAGAGATTTCTCTGGCGAGGTCAATGTGGTCACGGTCATGTTGGCCATATCCCTAATATGTCTGGTCTGACCATATCCCCAATATGTCTGGTCTGACCATATCCCCAATATGTCCGGTCTGACCATATCCCCAATATGTCCGGTCTGACCATATCCCCAATATGTCCGGTCTGACCATATCCCCAATATGTCCGGTCTGACCATATCCCCAATATGTCCGGTCTGACCATATCCCCAATATGTCGGTCTGACCATATCCCCAATATGTCTGGTCTGACCATATCCCCAATATGTCGGTCTGACCATATCCCCAATATGTCCTGGTCTGACCATATCCCCAATATGTCCTGTCTGACCACATCCCCAATATGTCCTGTCTGACTACATCCCCAATATGTCCTGATCTGACTATAACCCCCATATGTCCTGTCTGACCACCACATCCCCAATATGTCCTGTCTGACCACATCCCCAATATGTCCTGTCTGACCACATCCCCAATATGTCTTGTCTGACCACATCCCCAATATGTCTTGTCTTACTTTCATGTAAAGTGTCCTTAACTGTGTCTTAGGTGACAGACACATATTCATAATTCCCCGTCATATTGAGACGTAGGTTCTTCTTCTTCTTCTACTTCTTCTTTTGCGTTTGTCCGGAGAGACTAATAAACTACTAAACCCAGTAAATCAATCACAAACAGCCAATAAAAACTGTGGTTGATTGCCATGTCCTGTAAAGTACAAGCAACTAACTTAAAGTGTGCTGACTCTACACAGACTTGTCACTTACCAATAGGAGAACACAACTCTACCAGATCCACCATCAAGACCATGACATCAGCAATCAAATCAAACGTCCCTGACCCACACTTGGACAAGTGTGCTGGTGGCTGGAAGCCTGTGCTCATGGAGGACGGGTTGAGGACTGGTAAATGTTTGACTATAGCACACAGACACGCCTCCAGGGTGGCAAACACAACCGATGTTTCTGGTGGGAAATCCCCTGTGATGCCACCTTCTCCAATGACAGTGCTTAGCTTCTCAAACGACTGCTCCTTTTCTCCCTCTTCATGTGGTGATTCTTGAAATGGAAAATGACATTTATATATCTTGTGAAAACCTAGTTAGATAACTGTAAGGTATTATACATCCATCACTCTCATTATTTTCTAAGAAAACTTGATTCATCACAAAAATCTAACTGCATAAAATCAGTACTAAGTGGCCACTAACACACAGAAATCCTTTACAAAACTTGAAATTAAATATGTCTGGCCAAACTAGACCATGCCTTATTTGCTTTCCAATCACAATAAAATCAAATAGCAATTAGTCAATCTAAATATAGATTTTACTATCAGCAGGAAATGATGAAGCTGATGCCATAACTCATTTCAATCCGTGTGTGTTATTTTCTCAGATATTTAGTATTTCATTTAACTCTTTCTCTGCCAATGGATGATACATCGTCACAATTTACTGTCAGTTGCGCCCACAGGCCCTTCCATCGTCACATTGTATACAGTGGTTTATTTGATACATTTCTTCTATCTTCCGCAATTTTAAGTGATGTTGAATTGAAAATTGCCAAACCTGGAACATTTCTCTTTCTGGCATTGTATGGTAAAGCGTTTTCATCCATTGATTTTTGTGAGTTTTTTTAGTTTTAATTAGTTTGTTTTGGGTTTTCACAAATGGCAACGCCCTCGAGTATACGGCCTCGTAGACTGACATCAGAGCAAGCTAGATTGCTGTTTGAAACAGTTTTAGACAATAGTGATTCAGATTTGAATGAAGATTCAGATAGTAGTTTTAGTAGTGATTCAGCACGTGGTGATAGAGGAACCTACAATGACAGTGAAAGTTCGTCATCAGCTGAGGTGTCTGACAATGAATGTCAGGATGTCACAATTACTACTCAGCGCAAAGGAAAGCAAACAGTACAAAATAAGAATAAAACTGGAGGTAAAAACTCAACTTTACAAGCTTCATTAGAGCGTGATGCACCTCTCCCATCATCATCAACAGCATCGACATGGCAAGATGTGTCAGAGGGGAAACAAAACCGAAGTTTGAGTTTCGTCCTCGAAGGTTTCACGTCAACCCTGTACTTTATCAACTTCAAACACCTATGGATTTTCTCAAAGTGTTTTTTGATGATGACATAGTGGATTGTTTAATCCAAAACATAAATGAATATGCAGAAAGGATATTGATGCAGAACACTCCAAAAAGACAATATTCTCGTCTGCTATCCTGGACCCCACTCACGAAGCACGAATGGCTAAAGTTTACGTCTGTCATTATTGCTATGGGGCTCGATCCAAGACCATGGATCAAAGACTATTGGAGTACTGCTGCACATTTATATACTCCTTGGTATGCCACTATGTTTCCCAGGAATCGATTTGAATCTATTTATCACACCATGCTTCACGTATGTGAACGAGACGCAGCAGGTGCAAGTAAAATTGATCCTCTTGTTGACATGATTCTGAAGAAATTCCAGAAAGCATTTTACCCATTTGAAAATGTGTCCATTGATGAAATGATTATTGGGTGGAAGGGCAGATTTCAGCACAGACAATACAATGCAACAAAGTCTCACAAGTACCACATCAAAACATTTGGCCTTTGTGATTCTGCGACTGGCTATGTGGTGAATTTAAAAATTTACCACGGAAGAAACACCGAATACAATCCGGATTTAGATTCCACAACTGCTCATGCAGTGAAAGTGTTTGCCACACTACTGAATGTTCTCAGAGCTGGCGATCACATCTTTGCTGATAGATTCTACACGTCGAAAGCTCTGATTGATTATCTGCATTCCAACAATTTCAATTATACAGGGACACTAAATATCAACCGAGTAGGCTTTCCACCAGAGTTGAAGTGTTTGCGACTTCAGCATCAAGAGATGAAGTGGTTTCTTGAAGGAGATAGAATATTGTGTGTGGCATGGAGAGATAAAAAAGCTAAAAAACCATGCATTGTTGTCTCTACCAAGTCTGTAGTTGGAATTGTTGAGAGCGGAATGAGGAAACCGCTCAGCAAGCCGAAGATGATCCATGAATATAACATGGCGATGAATGGCTGCGACAGAATGGACCAAATGGTTGGATATTATAATATCCATGATAGGAAAACCATTAAGTGGTGGAAGAAGATCTACTACTGGATCTTTGAAATTGCACAGATCAATGCACACATCCTACATTCCATATGCCAAACAGAGACGGGAGGGAAAAAAACTGTCATTGAAGGATTTCAAGCAAAGTTTACTTGAAAGTGCACATCGCGAAGCAGCTCAGATTAGTCCTGAAAGTTCCACACTCTGCCTGCCAAAGAATTACAGAAAGTCTGTTGCAAGAAATCATGTCGAAAGAGTGACAGGAGCCAAGCATTTAATAGAATTTGTCGGTGTCAATAGAGACTGTGTTTTGTGCAGCACTCGAACTAAACGACATAGATCATCTTTTGTTTGCTCTGGCTGCACTAACAGACCACACTTGTGCCCCAAAGTTTGCTTTGCAGCCTATCACAAATAGACTGCCATATATTGTAAATACAAATAAACAGACATGTGTAAATATTAATTGTAATTAAATGTAAATCTGCCAAGTGTTTTCCTTATTTTGTTCTGAAAAAGACATGCTTCAGAATCTGCGGCCAAACTTCTTTTCGGATGATTGATTAGGAGCAATTGTGGTTATAGTTTAGAAGTGGTGTTTGTTCAGTAAATTCAAAGGATTAGCAGCTGATGAGGATAACAAAGCCCCTTGGTAAGTGCAATTTTTAAATAATGTTTTTTTATTACATTATATTTTTATTATATTATATTTTTTTTTTCAAATTATTTTACAAATTATATTATTATTTTTAATTCTATTTCTAACTTATAACAATAGTACTAATACTTATATGTTCCTTGTGCAATCCCCTTTATTTTGATGTATAATACAACATATCTGCTACATTTTTAACCATTTTCATAACATTATTGTGACACACCCCCTACTTCCAATTTTCTTTTCTGCCATGAATTTTCTAAATTTTGTGTGAAAAAGACATGGTTCAGAATGTGCAGCAAAACTTCTTTTTGGGTAGTTTTAATGAGCAATTCTGTTTATATTGTTGAAGACAAGTGGTGTTTGTTTCATTATTCAATAAATTCAACAGGATTAGCAGTAGAGGAGTATAGAAAACACTTGATACATGCAGTTTTTAAAATAATTTTTACCTCTTTAATTTCAATTGTTATTACTAAACCTCTCATTATTGTCATAATACTTGTAACCTATCAATTAATTATTAACACTGTGCAATCCTCTTTAACCCTTTACAGGTCACAGCGGCCAATTCCAGCCGATGCCATAAAACGAGTGTAGCGTCCGATTCCGGCCGATACTATTATGCATTGTAAAAACGCGATCTCTCGGCTTTCCGACACTTCCGACGGCTACTTTCACTTTCGCCGACAGCTTGACAACGTGGCCGCCATTTGTAAACGCGATAGTATGAATTTGAACGGACTTTTACGGACAATTTTTGATAGTTTTCGGGATGTTTACGCTGTTTTTCAAAATGGATTTCGGCGATTCTTCAAGTGATAGCGGAGATTTCGCTAGGTTCAATTTAAATGACATTAAAGGGCACGAAGTTGACTATTAATCGGAGCTAGATATCAGTGCAAAGCGTTACTTTGCATTAGCAGTCTGAGTCGGACTTTAAAGAAAGTGATTATGATTCTGAAAATGTGTTTGTAAATTGCCGTATAGATGACGGAAATCACAAGCAACATGCCGTATTTCGTAAATATTTGTGTTCATATATGGATTACCGACAACAATCACATGAGTAACATATTCTGCATGCTTTTCTCTTCATTGTGTTGTTTATTTAACTAAAATCGGTTGACTAACACCTTATTTGTGATGTTTTTACTAACGCGACCTGAAATTTTACCGAACCTGAAAAAATCTTGCCCGTTCAGGGCTAGAAAACGGACAAGCGTCTGCCCTGTAAAGGGTTAATTTGATATATAATACAATATATCTGCTACCATTTTAACCATTTTAAAAGCATTATTGTAACACACTCCTACTTCCAATTTTCTGCCATGAATTTTTGTTTGGACAGGACCGAAATTTTGTTTGGCACAGAAAGAGTTAAAGGCAAGTTACATTTTACTATTTTAGTTATAAATTACAGTTAGATAATACAAAATACAATAGCTCTTCCTTTCTACACAAGTGTTGGGCATTTTTATGCTATTTTTTATGAAACAGCAATAAATAAATTTGTTTGAACATGTATTGTTTTCTATTCTCTTACATAGGAAGATAAGTTTCTACTCAAAGATTACACAGTAGCAATGCTCTGCATAGGATTGGTTTGCGAGTTTGGCAGCTTGCACAGTATTTTAATGCTAATATTTGAAAAACTGATTCTTGTTCGTATCAGTAAGGCAAATATTTTTACTACCACAACTGGTGTAGCAATAAGTATTTAATCATTTGAAGTGTTCCTCATCTACTGTTGCCCTTCAACCCATTATGGAACAGGTACTCAACCAAATGATGCCAGGCTGTCAAGTCCTATCTTCTGCTATATCCTGCAGCTCCCTCCATGTCCACCCATATTATTAATGTGTGTTTTTATTCCTAGCTCTGTGTATTTTAGGTCTCCTACTATTTTGTTCACCTTGTGGGTTCCAGACAAGGGAGTGTCTAGTTATTCTGTCCTCAGGTTTTCTCAGTGTGTATCCTATCACGCATCAGCATCTTTTCCTCACATTTTCATTCACTATATTTGTTTAGTTGTCTCCATGAGCCCCACATAGGTGACTCTGTCATACCATTTAGTCCTCCTGTTTTAGCAGGCTTCAGATATATAAAACCACCAACATTGATTAATTGTATGGTGTTCTACACTGACACTGAAAATATGTCTGTACAAAGTGGAATATATATTCACTGAAAATATGTCTGTACAAAGTGGAATACATATTCACTGAAAATATGTCTGTACAAAGTGGAATATATATTCACTGAAAATATGTCTGTACAAAGTGGAATATATATTCACTGAAAATATGTCTGTACAAAGTGGAA
This sequence comes from Cepaea nemoralis, assembly GCA_014155875.1. Classification (NCBI taxonomy): domain Eukaryota; kingdom Metazoa; phylum Mollusca; class Gastropoda; order Stylommatophora; family Helicidae; genus Cepaea; species Cepaea nemoralis. Next base: position 159,861 of record JACEFZ010022233.1, read on the forward strand.
TATATATTCACTGAAAATATGTCTGTACAAAGTGGAATATATATTCACTGAAAATATGTCTGTACAAAGTGGAATATATATTCACTGAAAATATGTCTGTACAAAGTGGAATATATATTCACTGAAAATATGTCTGTACAAAGTGGAATATATATTCACTGAAAATATGTCTGTACAACGTGGAATATATATTCACTGAAAATATGTCTGTACAAAGTGGAATATATATTCACTGAAAATATGTCTGTACAAAGTGGAATATATATTCACTGAAAAATCATGCAACTGGTACATATAAATATTCATATGACAGAAAACATTTAACTATATGTTAACAAAATGATGTACAGATTCAACAGCTATGCATTGTTAAAAATGTCTACCTTTCAGTCTGGATCTCTGGCTCTCAAAATTCTCTTTAGCTGCAGTGACAACCAGTTTAACAACATCCAAGGCTAGGCTATGATTTTCTACACCCTCCCTGGTTAAAATCACCCTGTCAACAAACAATATCCATGTTATATATGTGCACAATATTTCACATTTGCTGCTGATATTATGAAAGAGCATTCAAATACAGTATTTCTGATGGCTCAATGGCACAGTGGATAATTGTTAGCATGGTCAAACAATAATGACAATACTCATTCTCAAAGAAATGAGTTTATTTCATATGCCCAGGATAATAACACAAACATGTGTGTCCCTCTCCAGAGAACATGGGCAAGTCACATGATATGTGCAGCAACTACAAGTGCATCAAGCATTCCTTCCTTCAGACATCCTCATACCTCAACATGAATGCTTGCTGTGTGGAAGGAAAAGAAACAAAAAGACATGCCTTCAAACACACAGGCAAACAGAATTCATAAAATAAGGAATAAAGGATTACATGGCCCGTGAAGCAGGCTCATGTTACATTTTGAATTGTCCATTTACACTGGAAAAACAGAGGATGTCATTGAAAGACTAGATTATTGTCATGATGGGGAGTGACTAAAGCTCACACTCTCATCACGAGTTGAAAAGTGTGAATCGCTTTTAGTAAGAAGCACGCTTTGGACTGAGTCCAGGAGAGAAAGGTCTCTCAAAAACATGACTTGAGCTGAGAACGTCATAAGTAATGGACGGCTCAGACTCAGAGTGGGCTATGGCCAATGTGTAGAGTGCCTCCACTTGTTGATAGTTTTAATTCATGAGTTATTTTAAAGTAGCAGTGATTCATGGTGCAACTATGTGATCAGTTGAAATAATGTAAATGTGTAGTGTGAAATTATAAGATGAGAACCAGTGCTTGAGAAATAACCATTATCCTGTTGTCCTTCAAGTTGTTAAATGTTGTTCGTCACGCATACAATGGAGGATGTGGAAGAGTTGAAATATAACATTATAAACAGTCACTCAATGATAATCAGCCACTTAATGAAACCATCAGCAGCTCAATTAATAATCTGATAATCAGCCACTTAATGCAACCATCAGCTGCTCAATTAATAATCTGCAACTGTACCATGCCATGATTTGTACTTCAGGTGATTTAGCACATACAAAACTGTTCTTGTTATGGCAAAAAGTTAGACACTGAATGTGGGACACTTGCCGTCAGGACAAGATAAACTGGGAATAGTATCCAGAGGAGTGACAGGAAAGAAGAAATAGGCAGAAGGGTTATTAGAATTTGTCTGAGATAACAACAATAACACTGTATGTCCAGTCTGGGTGGCCCAAAGACCCATCAATGTTTCAGGCAGTTACCATAAGTTAACAGAAATGTGAGAGGTAGAAACACAACTTCGGCATCATTCGCGAAATGTCTCCCACCAAGGTGGATTTTCAGTGGTTTTGCTGACAAATGTTTATCCCGTATAGCGGTGCATAGATAGGTAGAAAAAGTTACGAGGGCAAGTCAATAAGTAAGTCACACAGTTCTATGGGATGGCCGGTAAATGAAAACAAAGCATGCAGTTCTATGCAGCCGGTTTCGGAGGACTGATAAAACGATGGGACAAGTGCATTAATGTTGATGGAAAGTATGTTGAGAAATAAAAGGGACAATGTATGTATAAAAATAAACTGGTTTCAAGTTATCATCATATTTAGTTATTTTTCTACAGCCATTTGTGGCTAACTTATTAACTTACCCTCGTAAAATCACTATAGTTTAGGTGACAGTCAAACTGTTATTCTATGCAGATCCAACAAAAACTATTATCATTACCTATGCATGACATTAAGAAGCTCCCTACACAAAACTGCATCTCTTCCCAACTGTGAGCGAGGCCACGCAGATCCTAGCAATGCCGTCAAAGCTTTCAGACAATGTTGGACAGTGATGTCATCAAGTCTTGATGCAGAGTTGCACAGAGCTTCCATGCTAATTCCTGTTCAAAGATACATATACAAGCTTGAGTCCAAACTGTTGCTTTTCTTCAGAAACAGTGTAATCACCAAGGTGTTTCAATAAGAATGTTGGTGTTCTGATGGTGTATAGTTTTGGTAGCTGCTAACATAACAATGTCCAGTTTGTACTAGATGGTTTGAAAACTAGACATATGTTAACTTGAACATGTTTTTCATTTCAATGCCCACATAGGAATGACAATAGTGATATCTCAGGCAATCAGTTGAGAGGGAGGGAAGGAGTGAAAGAGAGAGAGAGAGAGAGGGAGAAAGAGAGTGAAACATGAACAAGAAAGACAGATGGAATGTAAAAGATCAACATAAGGCAATTTTACCTGTTTTGTTGCAAAAAACATAGACAGACAGAAAAAAATAATGAGCAAGTCCTTTAAGGGGCAAATGACAACCGTGAACTGATTGGAGAAATTAGACATCGAGTTAAAATTTTTGTGGACAACATGAGAAGAACTAGAGAACTTGATGACAATTGGTAAGATTGAGGGAAAAGAGCAAGGGGAAGGCAAAGAATATCTGGATTACTTGAGCACATGGCATGGTCGAGACAAGAATACAGAGCTGATCCACTACTCTGGTGATCATGTAAGATGGTGAAATGTGACCGCCCAGGCCTATCAGCACGGCACATGATGATGATGATGATATGTTTCAGTGTTCAATAACCTCAGTTATAAAACAAGGAACGGTAGTTCCAAAGCAGATGGTGCTGTTGGGGTGGGAAGTGACAGGCACGACATATCAGTTCAGTGTGTTTCCTTGTCGCCTTACCTTCCCAGAAAATTCTAAGAATTATCTGATACCTATTTCTAGAAAGTTGGGTCATCCCAGAGCTGTGCTGGTTGGAACAATTAATCCTACCTCTGTTGGGGATTAAACCTGGACCACTGTTTTGGCAGGCAAGCAAACTAACCACAATGCTAGTTTCTGCCTATTCTTCTCTATCCTGAGTGTTCATTCATATCTCTTATCTTAACACTGATATTTTTTGGAAACAACCTTTATTTAAAAACATCATCCTTTGGGTGGTGTGCTAGAATATGACAAGACTGAGGTGATGAAAGCTCTCTGGGATCCAGTGGACCCACATCTGGAGAGGCTGATTCAGCGGGGGGTGATCAGAGAGCCTGGACCACACTCAACCTGTCAAGTAAAAATGCAGCCTGCTGTTCAGTCAGACTGCCATTGGTACCATCGTTATGGGAACTTTCTGTTGGCGACTGAAGAAGGGGATGGAGCACGTGTGGGAATACTGACCAATTCATTTGGTCTTTAATGTTCTTTTGATCCTGAATAGCAATTGTGCTCATTAACTGTCTCGGACTTCTCTTTCCTATTCAATGTTTTCAGTACAGCTAAAGCCTTAAGTCTTAAAAGTTGAGAGGATGAATTTCATTGCCCCGAGTTTTACCCATATGGCTCAGTCTCTTTCCGCAGGGCGACCTGCAGAAAGCATCACACAAAGCACAAACTCCGTAGCTCCGGTGACAATCCCCATGAGTCTCCGAGAAAATTGCACCTGTGAACCGAAAGACATAGCCCGGAATCGAACCTACTACCTTCAGAGCACGAGGCAGACGACTTGACCACTTTGCCAAAAGCATTATAGCCTATGTGTATATTTATTTTGCTGTGGGGGGAAAAGAAATAAAAAAAATTTTTCCAGCAGTTTCCTGTCACATGACTGTATATATGACTTAATTGCAGGCATGTGAGCACTGTTAGTTGTAATGAGCATAGTAATCCAGCCTACAGTAAAGTGGACATGTTTCTGGTTACATGTGTCTTACCTAAAATAAGGAAGAATCTGTCCTGATTCATGGACCTGGCTCTCATGTTGGCTGGAGCATTAGCTGCCTGGGCTGCTGAAGCTCCCAGCAATAGTCTGCCAGATTCCCTGTCATCAGAAGGCTCCATGGCTGAATATTCAAAGCCTGTATCATTCAGCCAGATGGCCAGGCCATGAAGTATAGATGGCCATGATTTCCTGTAGTGAGGAATAACAGTCTCCACTGTGTCTGGGTGGTAGAAGGCACCACCCTCTGAGGGCAGCTGGTTGGAATATTCTGAAGTAGAGAATACAGAAATGATGAGCAACATGGAAGGGACTCATGTTCACAGACAATATCCTTGAAAGACATGACTGAAAAACAATAACTCTATTAAGTTTTTGACCACATTTGACCAGCTACTGTTTTTCACAGAATATTCACCTGAAATAAACGCTCATTCACATGATTTTAAACAGTGAAATGAAAATACACAAGACAATCTCTCTGATGCATAATGAACTGAAGGGGCGCTCTTCTATGGTTTTACTGATCATCGTGTAGTAGGTTCTTTGCAGGAAGTCGCTCTCAGCATGGCCCACTGAAAAGCCTCTCCATCCCAGGCCATGTCTCTTGCCTCATGCATGCTCATGTCGAGGCTGTCTGCAATGTCCTGTGTCAATCTTCATGCTGGTCAAACCCTACCAGTTCTTCCAGGAACTATACCTTCCATCCCTGTTCTCTCCAGGAACTATACCTTCCATCACTGTTCTCTCCAGGAACTATACCTTCCATCATTGTTCTCTCCAGGAACTATACCTTCCATCACTGTTCTTCCAGGAACTATACTATACCTTCCATTACTGTTCTCTCCAAGAACTATACCTTCCATCACTGTTCTATCCATGAACTATACCTTCCATCACTGTTCTTCCAGAAACTATACCTTCCACCACTGTTCTCTCCAGGAACTATACCTTCCATCACTGTTCTCTCCAGGAACTATACCTTCCATCACTGTTCTCTCCTTTACTATACCTTCCATCACTGTTCTCTCCTTGAACTATACCTTCCACCACTGTTCTCTCCAGGAACTATACCTTCAATCACTGTTCTCTCCAAGAACTATACCTTCCATCCCTGTTCTCTCCAGGAACTATACCTTCCATCACGGTTCTCTCCAGGAACTATACCTTCCATCACTGTTCTCTCCAGGAACTATACCTTCCATCACTGTTCTTCCAGGAACTATACCCTTCATCACTGTTCTCTCCATAAACTATACCTTCCATCACTGTTCTCTCCAAGAACTATACCTTCCATCACTGTTCTATCCATGAACTATACCTTCCATCACTGTTCTTCCAGAAACTATACGTTCCATCACTGTTCTCTCCAGGAACTATACCTTCCTGCTGAAGAATGTCTTAACGAACTTCAATCAAAACCATTTAACCGATAAGGTGTCCAGGGTGCGACACTCTTTCAACAAACTTGAAGCAGGAAAACTTAACAGCAAACAAAAGGACTGAAGATCGGCAAATATCTTACTCTTCTTTGTAATTTTCAAACGTAAACATAATGAGTAATCAATCGTCAAACACTAGCCCTTTTGAATTAACCTTGCCGTAATATATATCTTGTCTCGTTTGGATCTGTTGCCTTTGTTCTATTCTTTTCAGGCTCTTATATCCTTCTCACTGTGGACATTGTCTTTTGCCATCTATATTGGCCATAATGATGTCGCCCTGCTCTTCAATATTCTTTTCAAGGGCTGGACCATTTCAATGTCCCGTTTCCCTGTTGGAATCCATGATCCGACTTCCGTAACTATTGATCAACCCAACTGACGTGATCCGCTAGTTTCTTAGTTATATCTACGTTTCTGACCGAGAGTTCTGCTCCTTCTGTTTTTCGCGTCATGAACTTCAGTCACGACTTGGCACTTCCATCACTGTTCTCTCCAGGAACTATACCTTCCATCACTGTTCTCTCCATGAACTATACCTTCCACCACTGTTCTCTCCAGGAACTATACCTTCAATCACTGTTCTCTCCAAGAACTATACCTTCCATCCCTGTTCTCTCCAGGAACTATACCTTCCATCACAGTTCTCTCCAGGAACTATATCTTCAATCACTGTTCTCTCCATAAACTATACCTTCATTCACTGTTCTTCCAGGAACTATGCCTTCCATCACTGTTCTCTCCAGGAACTATACCTTCCATCACTGTTCTCTCCAGGAACTATACCTTCCACCACTGTTCTCTCCAGGAACTATACCTTCCACCACTATTCTCTCCAGGAACTATACCTTCCACCACTGTTCTCTCCAGGAACTATACCTTCCATCCCTGTTCTCTCCAGGAACTATACCTTCCATCACTGTTTTCTCTAGGAACTATACCTTCCATCACTGTTCTCTCCAGGAACTATACCCTCCATCACTGTTCTCTCCATAAACTATACCTTCCATCACTGTTCTCTCCAAGAACTATACCTTCCATCACTGTTCTATCCATGAACTATACCTTCCATCACTGTTCTTCCAGAAACTATACCTTCCATCACTGTTCTCTCCAGGAACTATACCTTCCATCACTGTTCTCTCCATGAACTATGCCTTCCACCACTGTTCTCTCCAGGAACTATACCTTCAATCATTGTTCTCTCTGGGAACTATACCTTCCATCCCTGTGCTCTCCAAGCCACTGTGAAGTTTCATGTGGACAATATATTTTAGTTTCCCAGACACGAAGCTGTTTCTGAGACAGTTGACTTTGATGTCCAGACCTGATAGAATTTCAGTATTTTTCTTCTTCTTGGTCGAAGATATTCTAAGAATGTTTCTGTAGCATTTGAGTTCAAAAGCCCCAGTTGTCTTTTTTAGTGAATTAGAGCAAAAACAATCATAAATGAGTCCCATATCTAGCAATAAACATCACCTTACCTGCAGGCAGTGAGAGAAGGGCATGGTCTTTCAGCGCACTAAACCAATGACGACTTAGATTTTCCAGTTCTGGCTGCACGAGGCTCAACAAGCTTTCCCCGTTTTGTTCATAAGAATCATCTTCGTCCTCACCATTGCTGCTGGCACCATTGTGTCTCATCTCTCTTTTCTGTCTTGACTCGTTCTCTCTGTCAACTGCCACAATGTATACCTTAGACAAACAATAGAAAATTGTCAGTGTTATTTCTGCATTAGACATCTTTGCAGGCCTGAATTCTTGTATCTATGTTCCCTGATATAGCCTTCAGCGTCAGGTGAGGGAGTGTCTCCACACAACTGTTGTGTGGGTGAGCTGCAGTAGTGTGGGGGAGCTGCAGTAGCATGGTGGCTAGTTGCTTGACTGCCGGCCCAGTGGTTGTGCTCACATTCAAATCTATGCCAGTTGTAACATTTGATCTAGGCTCCCAGGTCAGCCCAGCCTAAAACTGGTACCACAATACATCCTGGCAAGTGAGTGAAGGACCACATCACTCCCCTGATGCCAGCCTGACTACATGAACTGGGAGTGAGGCCTGATCAAGCTCGATGATATTCCTTATGGGAACAGTCTCAGAAATACTCTAGCTTGACCACTGTAACAGAGCACTGAGCACGCATGGGAATCTCCAACATGCAGTGACACTGCTCTAGCAGCACATGGGAATCTCCAACATGCAGTGACACTGTTCTAGCAGCACATGGGAATCTCCAACATGCAGTGACACTGTTCTAGCAGCACATGGGAATCTCCAACATGCAGTGACACTGTTCTAGCAGCACATGGGAATCTCCAACATGCAGTGACACTGTTCTAGCAGCACATGGGAATCTCCAACATGCAGTGACACTGTTCTAGCAGCACATGGCAATCTCCAACATGCAGTGACATTGTTTGGCAGAACATAACCTAGCCCCTCCAGTGCCAACTGGCCTCTACAGATATGGTTCTAGCAGCACATGGGAATCTCCAACATGCAGTGACACTGTTCTAGCAGCACATGGGAATCTCCAACATGCAGTGACACTGTCTAGCAGCACATAACATTGCCCCTCCAGTGCCAACTGGCCTTTACAGATATGGCTCTAACAGCACATGGGAATCTCCAACATGCAGTGACATTGTTTGGCAGAACATAACCTAGCCCCTCCAGTGCCAACTGGCCTCTACAGATATGGTTCTAGCAGCACATGGGAATCTCCAACATGCAGTGACACTGTTCTAGCAGCACATAGGAATCTCCAACATGCAGTGACATTGTTTGGCAGAACATAACCTAGCCCCTCCAGTGCCAACTGGCCTCTACAGATATGGTTCTAGCAGCACATGGGAATCTCCAACATGCAGTGACACTGTTCTAGCAGCACATGGGAATCTCCAACATGCAGTGACACTGCTCTAGCAGCACATGGGAATCTCCAACATGCAGTGACATTGTTTGGCAGAACATACCCTAGCCCCTCCAGTGCCAACTGGCCTCTACAGATATGGTTCTAGCAGCACATGGGAATCTCCAACATGCAGTGACACTGTTCTAGCAGCACATGGGAATCTCCAACATGCAGTGACACTGTTCTAGCAGCACATGGCAATCTCCAACATGCAGTGACACTGTTCTAGCAGCACATGGGAATCTCCAACATGCAGTGACACTGTTCTGGCAGCACATGGGAATCTCCAACATGCAGTGACACTGCTCTAGCAGCACATGGGAATCTCCAACATGCAGTGACACTGTTCTAGCAGCACATGGGAATCTCCAACATGCAGTGACACTGTCTAGCAGCACATAACATTGCCCCTCCAGTGCCAACTGGCCTCTACAGATATGGTTCTAGCAGCACATGGGAATCTCCAACATGCAGTGACACTGTTCTAGCAGCACATGGGAATCTCCAACATGCAGTGACATTGTTTGGCAGAACATAACCTAGCCCCTCCAGTGCCAACTGGCCTCTACAGATATGGTTCTAGCAGCACATGGGAATCTCCAACATGCAGTGAAATTTTTTGGCAGAACATAACCTAGCCCCTCCAGTGCCAACTGGCCTCTACAGATATGGTTCTAGCAGCACATGGGAATCTCCAACATGCAGTGATATTGTTTGGCAGAACATAACCTAGCCCCTCCAGTGCCAACTGGCCTCTACAGATATGGTTCTAGCAGCACATGGGAATCTCCAACATGCAGTGACACTGTTCTAGCAGCACATGGGAATCTCCAACATACAGTGACACTGCTCTAGTAGCACATGGGAATCTCCAACATGCAGTGACACTGTTCTAGCAGCACATGGGAATCTCCAACATGCAGTGACACTGTTCTAGCAGCACATGGGAATCTCCAACATACAGTGACACTGCTCTAGCAGCACATGGGAATCTCCAACATACAGTGACACTGCTCTAGTAGCACATGGGAATCTCCAACATGCAGTGACATTGTCTGGCAGAACATACCCTAGCCCCTCCAGTGCCAACTGGCCTCTACAGACATGGCTGTGGCAGCACATGCTCCATGTGACTTAAGGCACATGAACAGATTCTGTACTTATCTTTTACATTTGTGTGGGCAGTGTAAAAGGTGGTGTACGTTGTTTCTACTATTCTACTAATCCAACATTTCCAGGTCTGCCTCTTGCAGTTTCCACTGTATCTAAATATCAATGCTGTTTCTGGCATGGTGTTTAGGGATTGTCTTATTGCATAACTGAATCATCTGACTCACTGTCTTCCAATAAAATCTATAGCTGACATTGTTCCCATGGGTTTCCTGATGTTATCATTTCTTATGTTCTCTTCTTGTTACATTAAGTATTCATGGCAATAAACTCCACAATAAATCTGATATTTTAAAAAGTCCTTAAGGAAATGTAAAAGTTAAGTACAAAAATGATAAAACAATGATAAGTGACTAATGATGAAAGCTCAGTGACTGTTTCAACATTTATATTAGGAAATCAAATTCATCAAGTCACATATGTTATCTGAGCATCTACAATATTCCCATCAAATTCCTATTATACTGTCATCAGCATAGAACATATTTTGTTGCTTCACTGTATCAACTCTGTGTTGTGGACAAATTCACCTATCTTGGCAGCACTGTGTCCCAAGCTGCTACAATTGATGACAAAGTGAATGCAAGAATCTCCAAGGCCAGCGCGGTCTTTGGCAGACTGTACAAGAATGTGTGGGACAGAAATAGAATAAGCCTGCAAACAAAGCTGTCTACAAAATAGCCGTATTATCCACACTGCTATACGCTTGTGAAACATAGACTATTTATCAGCGACATGCTAGGAAATTAAACCACTTCCACACAGTCTGCTTTAGTAAGCTACTGAAGATTAAATGGCAAGACAAGATCCCAGACACTGAAGTTCTAGAAAGAGTGTCCATGCCCAGTATCCACACTCTACTAATAAAGAATCAGATTCGCTGGGCTGGTCACTTGACTTGCATGCCAGATCACAGGCTCCCTAAACAAATTTTTCACAGCGAGCTGCGCTGTGGTAAACACTCCCAAGGTGGCCAGAGGAAACACTTTAAAGACACACTGAAGATCTCACTAAAAGCTTTTGGAATTCATCATGACACTTGGGAGACTGCTGCCAAAGACCAAATTTCGTGGCGTACATCATTATGCAAGGGTAAAGTCACCTGTGAGGCAAACAGGACGGCAAGAGCTGTGAAGAAAAGGCTGTACAGAAAAACTGCTGCAGGAGATCCTCCTCCTGGAACATCAAGCAGTCTTTGTCTACATTGTCAAAAAACATTTAGAGTCAAAATAGGCCTTATCAGCCATCTTAGAACTCATGGCTCCATACTTTCAACCCCACTGGATGAAATAAATGGTTATCATCATTCTTGATGGACAAACAACGTATCAACTCTGCACCAAACATCATCCATCATCTTGAATATATAAGTTTAATAGCTCACATGCACCAAACATCATCCGTCTTCTTGAATATATAAGTAACAGCACACATGCACCATACATCATCCATCTTCTTGAATATATAAGTTTAATAGCTCACATGCACCAAACATCATCCGTCTTCTTGAATATATAAGTAACAGCTCACATGCACCATACATCATCCATCTTCTTGAATATATAAGTAACAGCTCACATGCACCATACATCATCCATCTTCTTGAATATATAAGTAACAGCACACATGCACCATACATCATCCATCTTCTTGAATATATAAGTAACAGCTTACTTGCACTAAGCATCATCCATCTTCTTGAATATATAAGTAACAAGCTCACATGCACCATACACTCATCCATCTTCTTGAATATATAAGTAACAGCACACATGCACCATACATCATCCATCTTCTTGAATATATAAGTAACAGCTTACTTGCACTAAGCATCATCCATCTTCTTGAATATATAAGTAACAGCACACATGCACCATACATCATCCATCTTCTTGAATATATAAGTAACAGCTCACATGCACCATACATCATCCATCTTCTTGAATATATAAGTAACAGCTTACTTGCACTAAGCATCATCCATCTTCTTGAATATATAAGTAACAGCACACATGCACCATACATCATCCATCTTCTTGAATATATAAGTAACAGCACACATGCACCATACATCATCCATCTTCTTGAATATATAAGTAACAGCTCACATGCACCATACATCATCCATCTTCTTGAATATATAAGTAACAGCTTACTTGCACTAAGCATCATCCATCTTCTTGAATATATAAGTAACAGCTCACTTGCACTAAACATCATCCATCTTCTTGAATATATATGTTGAACAGCTCACATGCACCAAACATCATCCATGAATGCACTAATACTGATAGTTACCTCTGCCCAAGCTCGAATCACGGCCAACTTCTCCATTGTTGAAGCACTTTCATTATAGAGAGGTGTTTTTGGTTTACCAGAAACTGATCCTAATTTGGCCAGTGAGGAAACCAGGAGCTGATGAACTCTGCGCAAGTCATTGTGATCTCTTGCCACTCCACTGCCGATCCATTTACTGCACACCTACTCAATTCACAACATTGTAGTTAGTTAAACACACAAGCACTTTCACAAAATATATGATACACTAATAACATTATTATTGCTATTCATAGACAAAACTGATGAATGTTCTGCACATGGTTAGCAGATGCTCAGTCTAGAGTTGTTCAGACAATGTGGACCAGTGGTCTTGTACAGTACTAACCACTGATCCTTTTATTTCTCCAAGGTAATTTATATTTGCCAGTCTCCCTGGTGAAGTGGTTAACGACACTGTTCGTAATCCCGTATAATCCTGTAAGAAACACAGCTGTGCGAGATTCGGCAGTGGATCGCGCCGCATTGGTCACTTATGGAGGGTATGTGAGCACGTCGTTCAGAAACAATGGCAAACTACTGAACTTGCCAAAACATCAACAGCAGCTGAAAAATGCTGGTGCTGACTGCAGTGCACTGTAAAGGATATGTGGGGGGGGGGGGGGGGGGGGAATTTATGTTTATAATTATAGTACATTTATAAATATATTTATTGAGGATGAAGTATCCTCAGTAACAATGTATTTATGTACTTTATTTGTTGCATAGTAACTCCTAATGGTCCATTATGATAAGATCTATAAAAGAGATTTCTAGTTTAATATGTTCAAGCTTCACAACAACTTTTCTTCCTTTCATATAAGACATGAAAACAAGAATGATGAAAGTACATTCACTCAAACAAGAACATTTTAAGTTGTACAGAATTAACTAAAAGTGTCATCAATGCCACTAAACATAAAGTAAATGAAGGTGCTTCAAAGCCTACCTCGCAAGCTGCTGCAGTTACATCAGATGGCGTGTCTTGGGAAAATGCTGGTCTCAGTGCAGCACCAACCTGCAGAAACACACACAAAATATCTGTAGACAGATGACCAGCTTGTGCATACACATTTGGCCAGCCAGCATTCTATTCTTCTTCTTTGGGGGGAAGTGTGTTACACCTAGTTGTGCACCTCACAGGTCAGTATATCTGACTGTATCATGCATGTTTACCAGGTTTGTGTCCCCTAGACAGATTCCATACAAGGTCACAGGCTCTAGGTAGGCTTTATTTCCCAACAGTTTTGCAAAGGCCTTGTGGCCTACTCTGTGTGATTTCTAAACCTCGTAGGGATTTTAAACATGCTGGTTTTTGGCCATTACCTGAGAAGGCGAGATATCCCATCTCAGTACTCCAGAGATCAGGGGGATGTGAGCTAACAGCTCTTGGAAAATTCCCCAGCCGTAAGCTGAGTTCAAACTTGTTATCTTCTGAGCCTGCGGCAGACATGCTAACTGCTCAGCCACAGCTTCCCCCAGCAGACTGTGATATTACCATGGCATAGGGTAAACACAGAGAGAGAGACTGCCTCATGGTATTCTAAGCAATAGTCCAGGATCTATTTGGCTCCCATATCATTATCTGGCTAATGTATAAAATGGTAGTTTCAAGAGCAAAAGTTAGCCATTGTCACGTTTTGGTTATGCAATACACTTTAAGCAAATTGCACTCTTTGAATGAACACAATAGAGAAAAGACTTCCCTGAAAAATGACACTCAAGCTGAGACAGGGAACGCATGGCTCAGAGTCAGAGTTAGCAATTGTGAACAATAGATTGCCGCCGTTTAGTGTTCTGTAGTTTTATATGAGTGTACTGTAGTAGTGATTGATAGTATGATTGTGTAATCATGTGAAATAATGTGAAATAATGTGAAACATGTAATCAGTATTATAAGAAGAGAAACATTGTATCTGAATGACCCGTTACCCTGCTGTACTTCAGGTTCATAAATGTTGTTCATGATTCATGTCATGGAAAATGTTACAGAGATCCCAACTGGAAGAGCACAGTCATCAAGTCTACTCAAGACAGTAGTCCCACTACAGATACTGCCCATGAGAAGTGAAGTGTTAGGTCTTCATATCCCCGAGAAGGTTAACCCGGTCAACAAATGTCCGCAGAAGTCGGATGTGTCAGCCTAACGGTGCAAGAACGCAGCTCTGCTGTAAACAGGCACAACGCAATCACATCCGGAAAAAAACTCCGGATGAACGCAGAAGAAGAAGAAGAAGGTCTTCATATATTCAAGGCTTTAGTATAATGGTGGTTAGTGCCCTTCCTCAGGGACTTTGTTTCTAGACAATTCACAGAAAACTCTGAAAATCCATGGCTTGTGAAGTGAAATAGCAGAGTGTGGCACAGCTGACCACAGTGGAAGAAATTGTGCCTCACAATGTTTATCCTGAAGGCAGCAATGGAAGCAAGACAACAAATGATTTATAGTCTTATAGTTGAGGCAGTCAGACAAGAGGTAGGCAAATAAACAAATGAGGTCATAACATTGAGATGAACAGCAGTCTGTCAGAGTACACCACCAGTACTGGAGACAGAAAGAGTTACTATCAACCTTCATTCCTGTCTGTCCTTTCCTCCCTCTTTGTGTGTGCATGTGTGTGCAAGTGTGAGCGTAGGGGAGTTGTGGTAGCGAGCACATTAGTCTGCTGGCTGGCGGTCATGCGACTGAAACACAAATGAGATGGGCAGGATTTTTGGAAAATGTATCAGGTCGACCTGGCCTAATAGAGGCACCCGAAAATGTTCTGGCAAATAAAGAGCAAGATAATGAGCACATCACCCGCTGACTGCCAATGAATATATACAAATATGGGGTCATAACCATATAGCCAATATGCTTCAACATGTGGAAATGGGTCCTTTACTTTATATATATATATATATATCTTGAGCATAGCCTACGATGGGTAGCGTTGTGATATTCTGTTGTGATAATTTGGTGTGTCCAGTGTGTGCCGCGTGGTTACACACCCGCTTCACACGCATGATCCGGGACTGTTTCCGGATCCGGTCAGGGATATGTACTACTGACGAGCTCAAATGAGGGCGAAACTCGAGTATAGTGCTTCCATATTGGCGTGGATAGGCCTTAGGTTCATACCAGAATGTGATCGGCGTTACCAGTAGTGGGTTGTGCTCAATATTATTTATATATATATATATATATATATATATATATATATATATATATATATATATATATATATATATATATATATATATATATTGGGGGGGGGGTGTCTGGTATTGGTAGTACCTTTGGTAAGGATGGTTGTCACTCCCTTTTCAGGGCCCATCCCCCACTGGTACAAGCCTGACATCCAGCTCACACCTGTGGCTCCTAGTAGCTGTCAGCATGCGACAGCCCCCCCCCCCCCCTCCCCCGCAACAGCTGTGACAGGCTGGCTAAACCAAGCGTGGATAACCGATTTGGTGTCAAACTAATCGGTGAACTCAGGTATGCCTACCCAGCATGTGAAGACAGGATTCGGCAGACTGCGGAAGAAATCATTGATGATTCAACGGGCAAGATGGCATTTACCTGCAAAGCGTTGTGGAACGCAATGAGCATGGCAAGGCACGTAAAGCGCCCTGGTCATTCATTGCACCTGTATTCGTCTCCAGTCATCTTGACTTGACTCAGATGGACTCAAGCGAGAGAGTGAGGTCGATGAATTGTGAAACTCTTCCTCCCTTTAATCCAATTAATTGCGCAAGTCATTCTTCATCCTACTTCATACATCACCTTCAAGCCCTGTGGCAATGGGCAAGCGGCAAAGCGGCAGGCATGGGTACGCTGGCAGTCATAGTCGCAGACCTGCACACAGGTGGGTCAGGCCATATGGTCGTCTTCTACTGACCAGAGCAGCAGTGGGATTCAGCAGCCCCCTGAGCGACTGAGCAGCCCTCTATAAGAAAGCACTGCTCACCTCCACAGCATGAGGAAGGGGCTAGAAAAGGTGCCCTAAACATTGTCTGCTCCATCACTACCTAACCAGATAGCTGCAGTTGATGGGCACCCTATACTGCGGTCGACATACAAACAAAGTAAAAACAGGGAAAGCTAAGAAAGCAAACCATATTCCCTTAATCGGAACTTGGAATGTACGCACCCTACTTGACAGAGACAGCGCGTCGGGTCCAGAGAGATGAACAGCTCTGATTGGGAGAGAGCTCGGCAGGTACAACATCGACATTGCAGTCTTGAGAGCGAGACACGACTTGCAGAAGAAGGCCATATCTGTGAAGTAGGTGCCGGCTACACATTCTTCTGGAGTGGAAGGAAAAGCGAGGAAAGAAGCCAGTTCAGTGTGGAATTTGCCATTAAGTCAGCACTGGGTGGCAATGGCAAACTAGCTGGATTTCTGAAGGCTATAAACGACAGGCTTATGACCATTAACTTGCCCCTGCTGAATGGAAGGAAGCATGCAACCATTGTGAGTGTCTACGCACCAACTATGACCAATGAAGATGATGTCAAGAACAAGTTCTATGAGGACCTGCACAATGTACTAACATCTGTTCCCAAAGGAGACAAACTTATACTCCTTGGGGATTTCAATGCCAGAGTAGGCACGGACACCATCTCTTGGAGTGGCATTATTGGAAAGCATGGAGTTGGAAATTGTAACAGCAATGGACTCATCCTCTTTCAGACATGTGCCGAACACGATTTCCTGATTACCATCAACATTTTCCGTCTTCCTATGAGACATAGGACATCGTGGATGCACCCTCACTCGAAACACTGGCAACTCATTGACTATGTCATCATCAGGAGGAGTGACAGGCAAGACGTTCGGGTGACAAAATCCATGTGTGGTGTTGAATGTTGAACAGACCATTGTCTCATTATCACAAAAATAAACATAGTACACATCAATCCACCACAGCGTCCTCAAGGGGTAAAAATGCAAACATAACTAAATGTCACCCACCTAAACAGCAAAAAAAAAATGCAGCTGTCATTTGAAAATATGCTGGATGACCGCCTCAAGCCCAATGCTGCAGCTAAACAGGATGCGGAAACTGAGTGGAAAGCCCTAAAGGACTCATTTACAACACTGCTATGGAAATTCTGGGTCCTGCTCCCCGAAAGTATAAAGACGGGTTTGATGAAAATTCCGAAGACATCAACCAATTTTTTTTTTTTTTTTTTTTTTTTTTTCGCGTTTCCATCCTGTTTCAGGATATTGCGGTCAACACCAGCATATTTCAGCTGTATGTTGATTCCTAGGCTAGATTACGCTCATCAGCACGCCACGACTTTCTGAGCGACCGGCTCCATACTCTCATAAGTCACTTTTGCGATTCGAACCACTGCTAATTCTCGTCGCGTCACGTGACGAGAGTATTCGGGGTTAGCGGAGAAAGCTGCTAACCCCTCAGCCACGGAGCCGGCTGGCTGAGAAACACCTTCACCGCAAGGCATATTTGAATGACCCAAAGTCAACATAAAAAAATATGCCTTCAATAACACCGGAGAATAGTGCAGCAGAAACTTCGGCACATGCGGGACTCCTGGCTGAGCCACAAAGCCGATGAGATTCAAGGCTTTGCTGACAGACATGATATGAAAAACTTCTACAACTCACTAAGAGCGGTCTATGGTCCTACATCACCAGGCATAGTCCCCCTCCTCAGTGCAGATGGGGGAACATTGGTCACCGATAAGAAAGAAATCCTTAAATGCTGGGCACAGCATTTCAGCAACATCTTAAATACAACCTCCTCCTTCGATGATGAAACCATCAACTGCCTTCCTCAAGTCCCCACCAATGATACACTTTATGACCTACCAACCATAGTGGAAGTAAACAAAGCCATCCAGCAACTTTCCAGCGGTAAGGCGCCTGGTCCTGACTCCATCCCAGCAGAGATATACAAAGCAAGTGGGATGGTTCTAATAGAGCATCTTCACTAAGTCTTTACAAACATATGGGTGAACAAGACCATGCCACAAGATTTCAAGGTCGCGTCAATAGTCCACCTTTACAAACATAAAGGAAACTGCCAATCCTGTGACAACACTGAGCATCTCCTTGCTCTCAACTACAGGGAAGATACTCGCCAGAATTCTTCTCAATCATCTCACAGCCCATCTCGACCAAGGTCTTCTTCCTGAGAGTCAATGTGGCTTCAGAAAAGAATGAGGAACTGTTGACATGATTTTCACTGCAAGGCAGCTGCAAGAGAAATGTCAGGAACAGAACTCCGAAATGTTCTCCACTTTCATTGATCTTATGAAGGTTTTTGATACAGTCAGCAGAGAAGGACTGTGGAAGATTATGGCGAAATAAGGCTGTCCACGAAAGTTTGACCAAATAGTGCGGCTATTTCATGATGGTATGCAGGCAAGAGTTCAGGAAAATGGTGAGCTGTCTGAGCTTTTTCCTGTCACCAATGGAGTGAAGCAAGGCTGTGTCCAGGCACCAACACTGTTCAGCCTTATGTTTTCAGCCATACTGACGAATGCCTTCGAGAACAATGACATTGGAATAGACATCAACTACCGCATGGATAGTAAGTTGTTCAATCTCAGAAGGCTGAAAGCTAAAACCAAAACTAACAGCGACACCGTCAGAGAGCTGCTGTTTGCTGACGATTGTGCTCTAAATGCCAACTCAGAGGCAGACATGCAACACAATGTTTCAGCTTTCTCATATGCCTGTGCCAACTTTGGTTATATATTATTCGCTCAGAATACTGGGGTAAGTATGAACATTTTTTTCCAATTTTCATTTTCTCTTCATTGCTTTCATTTTTTCATCTTTTCATTCTTCTCGTCCTGTCGTCATGTGTTGATGTAGTCACAGGAGATCTTCTTGGCTATATGTTGTTTTGTGAATGTGTTTGTATGCTGATGAAGGCTAATCGCCACAACGTCCTGTATGTGTCGTAATTCTGTTATGTAAAGTTGCACTACTTTATGTCATTTTATATTGTTATCATGACACTTGGGAGCATGCTGCTCCCATGGTCTGGCAAGAATGAGACAGCGAGAAGTGACGAGGGGATCTGGTCGACGCTCGATGCTCAGAGGAAAGGCGAGACGGAGATATAATCACATTGCTACTGGTACTATTGGTGTTGGAACTCTTCACTGGCTGCTGAGGATGGGGAGGGAGTGCTTATGGGAATGCCCCGAATGCTATGATGTCGGTTCCTAAATCAATCAATCAATCAATCAATCACTGCTGCCAAAGACTGAAATTCGTGGCGTACATCATTACACAAGGGTGCAGTCACTTGTGAAGCAACCAGTACTGCAAGAGCAGTGAAGTAAAGGCTGGACAGAAAAACCATTGCAGGAGATCGTCCTCCTGGAACGTCAAGCATTCTTTGCCCACATTGTCAAAGAACATTTCAAACCAAATTAGGCCTTATCAGCTATCTTAGAACTCACGGCTCCATACTTTCAACCCCACTGGATGAAATGTATTGCCATCATCATTCTTGATGGACAAACAACATATATATGCTGGATGGATTGCGACGGTGGCATGGAGGAATATCAACGGCAGAGTTGATCCAGAAAACCAAAGATTGAGATCTGTCGAGAGTCATGAACGACTACGCCAGTCAGTACGGCACTTGATGATTATGATGATGATTATATATATATATATATATATATATATATATATATATATATATATATATATATATATATATATATTGCGTATGTGCACACATACACAACTGGCTGAAATGTGTTAAAAAATAAGCATATACATGTGGAAAATAATTGTTGTATACCAACGTTAATGGCATGGAAAAGGGCATAATTACTTTATTATGCAGACACAAACTTTCATGCAGAACATTCTCTACAAATGACACAAGTAATTATGTTGCTCTCACCTGGGCCTGGTACTGCTCAAGAATGACATGGCCTGGAAATTCAGGTTCGGGCACAGCTGCAAACCGCTGAATCACTTCCTGTAAGATTGCACAGAAATAATCATGCTGTCTGACATACTTTACTGATCTACATAATATACAAACTTGGTACAACTGAGATGAATATGCTGTTTGAATTCCCTAATTTAGACTGCCCAACCAGGGAAAGCAACAGAACTGCCTACAAACTGTGAATCTTTTAATATAATGTTTATGTTTGCTGTTTCTCCACAGGATGCACACAGACTTTGATTTTCCATTACACATTGTCATATTCTGCTGCAATCAAGATCTCTTATTTGTGCATCATTTAGGTGCATATTTACTGAGATAAATACACTGTATACTGACCTCGAGAGCAGAAAGGCCAACTAATCTCAGCTGATTGCTATCTGATGTGGCAGCGATGAAAGACATCTTGATCAGGTCACTGAGGTGAAGCACCAGGAAGTTATCTATACAAAAGAAAACACATCATTCCTAGATTTCAGAATTTGCGCAAAACGATCTTACAGTTGAACAAAAATGCCTTGCGAGCCAATAGTCCTAACAGATAATAGGACATCAGAGTCTTCCCATGTGGGTGAAGGATTTCCCTCTCCCTTTCAGTTTCCAGGAGCTGTTACAGTTTAAGGGTCAATTATGGTGCTTTCAATGACAGACTTACTGGTGTTGCATAGTCACTGGAAAACTGGACATCTGCAGGCTATAAATAAAATATAGTGCCTGGGAGACATGCATATGTTGTGTATGTATACATAAAAACCTAGAAGGAATGGCATCTGAACATATGTGGAGATGCACATGTAAGGAATCATCTCCTGGGAAGGTTAACCCGGTCAACAAATGCCTGCAGAAGTCGGATGTGTCGGCCTAATGGCGCAAGAACGCAGCTGTGCTGTAAACAGGCACAACGCAATCACGTCCGGAAAAAAAACTCCAGATGAACGCAGAAGAAGAAGAATCATCTTGAAATCAGTGAGAAGAGACTAACAAGCTGATAGCAACATCAGTTTTCCTGCTTATTGCACGTATCAACCAATAATGAGATATGACAAAAGGAAGCTATTACTACAAGATCATATTAAAGAATATTAACAAATTATTAATAGAGCAGGCGAAGACACAAACAATAGATTGCATGATACAGTGCCTGGCATACAAGACACAAACAATAGATTGCATGATACAGTGCCTGGCATATTTCACTACATCTCATCAGGTACAAACTGCAGGAATGCACACAACATAAACTAAAGCAATACAATAAATCCTTCAAGCTGAAATGTAAAACACACATATTCACACAGTAATGTCAATTGTCTACTATGGTAATTTTAAACTATCAAGTCTTTTTGTTTGCACACAAGCTGTCTTTTGTAAATGAATGACAATTACCTTGGCCAGCTTTTGACAAGCCTCCATTGTGTGTGTTAAGCAACACACAAACCACACTGTCCATATCAGTCTAGTGAGTGGATATTAAATTATAAACTGGGCAAAAGGTAAAAATTATTGTCATGAATGCTGGTCTCTTGTCATGGATGCTTGGAACATTGGTCTTATGTACTGGCCCACCACCTTCAGGGTAGGGATATTCCCTCCCAGAGAAGGCACCTCCTTCCTTCCTCTTGTCATGAATGCTTGGAATACTGGCCTCATATACTGGCCTACCACCTTCAGGGTAGGGGTATTCCCTCCCAACAGAGAAGTAAGGCACCTCCTTCACTCCTGTAGCCTATGGCACAGCCTTGGACAAGGTGGCGCATCTTATTAGGCTCCCAAACAGGGTCTCGTGAAACCATGTGCAGGAGAACTTAGCTGTGACAGACAGTTGTTGGTTATGGTCTCAATTTCGTGATGGTAAGCTGAGCATCTCTTTATAGAAACAATGGCTATGATCACCAACCAGTATGGTAACTGCCAAGAAGCAATGGCAAACTACCTTCGTTTCAGATACCTAGAAAATCAAGAATCCACAAACCATAATTCATTAGAGAAATCAGACTCACACGGTCAGGATTTTGGGGGGTAAATTATTAAGAGAAATATACTTGAAACCTAGTGAAAACTGGAAAATTGATGAGAACAGAGCAAGGAGAAGGCAAAGAGATAAATACCTGGATGTCTTGGCCAAATGGCATAATGAGGACAAGAACCCAGATCTGATCCATGACTCTGGTGATCATGTCAAATGCTTGCTGGCATGGCACATGATGTTGATGATGATGACCCTCCTTTCAGAGTTAAAACATATATGTGATCATAGTGCTGTCTACTGTCACCAGTTACAACACATGAACAGAGAATACTTAAACCGAAGATGTCTGCACCACTATTTGTTTGTGCCTTGCCAAACCTTGTTGGCTTGAACCACTGATTGTTAGTGGAAAGATTACCTCATTGCACATCAAACCATACAGGCCATAAGTATTCAGATCCCCTCCTCAGTATCACTAATGGTGCTGTGTGACAAGCTGGTGTAGCATAGGCTATAATGTAACAAAAGCTCTATTTTATGAACAAAGCAATGTTAGGAGTAAATCCGTTGTTTCGAAGGCGTTCCTACAAATAAACAATGTGTCTGGAGCCATTAAATTTGGAGCCACATAATTTGGAGCCACTAATTCTGAAAGTGTGGCACAGAGAAAACATTCCATCAACTTCTATTGTAGAGCATGGACACTGCGTTATCTGTCAGAAATTAGTTCCCGTCATCAGATTAGACACATAAATAACAATAATAAGAAAGCAATCGTGACTTAACTGCTACTGGCAACAACACACTTACAATAAGTCTCAACACAACAATGATATTATCAATCTCTAAAGCAGGGAATACACAAGGGGGAAAATGATAAAATGAAAGTGCTTTTCCATGTCAGCTCTTCAATAAAACCACTGGAAAAACAGAAACAAGAATATTTAATTTCTCACTTTTGCCAGTTTTTTCCTTCAATTCTTTTGCCAGCTGTAGATCAAATTGTCCCTCCCCACCTTCACATGCAGTGATGATTTTCATTAAACATTCCACAGCAAACACTCTGGTAGGCCACCTGTCAAAGATACATAATATTTCCATCATTAATTGCAAGCATGTTAGGCATTGCAGATCATTTGTACACACGGTCTATCAGAACTATTGCAATCAGACATCTTGCTAGAATAGGGCAAGCAAAAGCTGCATTTCATTAAAGGAAGAACATTGTTCTATGAACCCTGGACAATTAGTAAAAAAGCCAGACAATCCATTGTGTCCTTGTGTTGCCAGAGCTCATAATGGAAGCACAGAATAGTCACATGATAACCTGCCAGGCAAGTCGCATGAGGCGAATCAGGATCGTTGGCGTGAAACTGGCTGTTTGGTCTTGTAACAGACATTTGCTGCAACATTCAAGCAATCATGAACAAGTATACAAAGTGTATATATGAGTTGGTGGAGGGCATTTGGAGAAGAGAAGAAAGGCAGAAGAAGAAGACAACCCATTGAAGTCACATACATGTGGTTCTAGAGAAGAATAATTTTAGTGCCAAGGACGGCCAAAACCCATCGCCACACGTATGGCTCATGCATGCACTAGTGGGGATTCTCCAAACATGGAAAGGGTTATGGCAGTGAAATGATTCTTGCATTACTACCCTACAATCTTGTGCCACTAGCATTTATTCCCACATAGCTGTTCATCCTGTTGCTCCTCCAGACATACTGTCCAATTGACTCCAACATTCTTCCACCATTTCACATCCATCCCTTCACATGTTTCACTTGCCACTAATGGCAATTGCATTATTTCAATAGCTCTCTTGTGCATTGCAGACACTGACTACATCCACGTCACCATCCATAACCCAAACCCAAATTATCCAGACCCGTATACACTAATACCCAAACGTAGGTGTTTCAATATAAGTGTATCCAGTAATCAGCAACGAAGGTTCATTTTTCCATTTTTTATTTCTAATGCGGTCCCATGAGATATTATGAGTAAAATAACCATGTCAGTAGTGTCCTGTCCTCGTCCAGCAAGTAATGTTATTCCATTTACATTGGTTTGAAGAAATAATAATCCCGTTATGGAAGTGACATTCTGCAATGGACCTGCTTGATGAACAATAAATGACTTCTACACCATGAAAGCTTGTTTTGAAAATTTTTGAGTGGTACAAACTGGTATGTGAGAACTGTCATCTCTGTTGCTTTTAATTTATTTCTCTTGCAAGGAATTCCTTAAAAAAATATTAATATTTCTGCTCAGAAGTGGCATAGGGACTTGAATGATGAACCATGGAATTACAGTTTTCAAGATCTATCCAACAATGCTGGTCTCATACATTTTTTTTATAAATCTTGAAATATTACTCAAGTACCAAGCAGGTAATACCTGTTAAATTCCTGTCAGAATCACTCTATAAAACAACTAGGAAAGTAATTTTCTGTGATATTTAACAATTCTGGATTGGACTTGAGATACACCCTACTGTTATTTATTCCTCTTCTAATGATCTACAATGGCTCATGGTAGTTACAACAGCTAAGTGTCCAGCCCTGAAGATTCAAGAACAAGAAATCAGCAAAGTTCAAGTTTACCTGGGAGCTACTGAAGGGTGGGTGACATCTGGTTCAGCAGCTTTAAAAGTTGTGCCAATGTCATCTCCCTCTTCCCCATCATCATCACCATCTCCAGCATCATCCACATCATTATCTATAGTTGTTGCATCTGTAAATAGATGTCCATGTGAGTTAGCTACATCTAAAGGATACTATTTATCTTGTCAACAACTAATCCATACCTGTTCTTATAATCTACATCATTATCTGTATTTGTTGCATCTGTCAATAGATGTACATGTGAGTTAGCTACATCTAAAGGATACTATTTATCTTGTCAACAACTAATCCATCCCTGTTCTTTTAATCCACATCATTTTCTGTATTTGTTGCATCTGTCAATAGATGTACATGCGAGTTAGCTACATCTAAAAGATACTATTTATCTTGTCAACAACTAATCCATCCCTGTTCACTAGCCTCTTTAACTAGCTACTCTGATGGCTGCTTGTTGTTCGTGATCGATGCCCCAATTAAATGGATCAAATGTTTTGTAAACCCACTATATCTGATGACACTTCACAAGTGTTTATGTTGAATATAGTCCTTACTGTAGTCTATGAAACAAATATGAAGACCTACACTGACCCCTGCATTTCTCAAAGATGGTTCTTATGCTGGAGATATCATCCTTGATATCTCTGCCCTGATTGAAACCTGCCTGTACTTCTTGTAATTCATATTCTAAAATCTATTCCATCCTCTTCATGATGATTTGTAAGAGAATTTTACTTGCGTCACTCAGTGTGACAGTTGGTCAAAAACTGTCATTTACTGCCAATATAATACCTTTCGGTATATGGCAGAGGGGTCTTTGAGCCTGAGGAATAAAGGCCGCCTGGCTAGTGCAGTCGCCGCGAACTGTGCAGGTTAGGATTTTCTTTTTGCCCCCGACAGAAAAAAATCCGACACCTTACCGAGGGATCGAACCCGGGCCTCCCGAATGAGAGTCCGGCGTTCTAGCCTCTCGGCCAGCCGCTCCTCCGACAGTTGGTGTACAATGTGTAATAATTGTCTTTCTTTGGTAGAGGGCTGTAGAATGTTTTCTCTCAATTGATACCTATATTTTTAATGTCATCAGTTCTAATTCTGCCTCTTCTAGTCAAAGCAGCAGCTTTTTTAATGTGCAATCCATCTCTTACATAAAATGCACTGGTGGCAGTGTTGGTGAAAATATATTTGTATAAAATGCCCTGGTGGCAGTGTTGAAAGAAATATATTAGTATAAAGAAAACAAATGTGTACATCACTGGTTGCTATCACTGCTTTAACATGTTCCTACAATGTATTATATATGACCTTTGATTTCAGATATCTTGTTGGTAACAATGGCTGTAAAATCAACATATATTTTAGTCTGCAGTTCTATCATGTTTTCACTCAGGACCTCGGATGCAGCAACAGAGATTAATGAAGGACTCCTCCTCTAGTTGGTGGTCCTGAAAATGCTGCAGACTGCTGAAAGAGTCAGGTGATCAAAGAGGCAAGGTAAACATGACTCCAAAAACTGAAAGGTAAAGTAGATTGGAAGTGTTATTACAGCTTACTAAACACAGATACAACATAATTAACATACATTTTAGTAAAATTTAGAAGAAGAAGTTTGCATCTAATATAGTTTCCAGACACCCATTAGTTTTGCTGATGATGATGAATACTGGACAAACACTTGACATCTGGTAAGAATTATTATACAGTCATTCAGGCTCAGGCATAAAGAACTCACCAGCTGATGCTGAAAGCACGTCCTTCAGTAAAGCCAACCATCTTCCAAGATTTGCAATGGCCAAAGATTGCAACAAGGAGTCGATGGTATCCCTCAGGTCTGACAACAGCTGAGCATCTGTCTCTGTGTCTAGCATTCCAAAAAGGACTCCCTCAAGGCCTGGGATGAAACAGGATTAAGAGATGATGCAAAATGCTGGAAGTATCAACAGGGAAACATTAACGGGAGAAAAAAATTAAAAGAAGCAAATTATTTACGTGAACAAATGCATGAGTGCGTACATCCACCTATTTATGTATATGTATAAATCATATGAAATAATGTTGAATATTGATCTAGCTTGGGGTGGAACCATGAATGAGGTGATTGTCGAAGACAAGACGAGAAGTGCAGTCACCACAAGAAGATTTGAAAGCAGGTGATGGATATCAAATGAAACAAGAAAAAGAGTGTTGAATACATAGAACCTATACTTTTGTATGGATGTGAAGCGTGGACAATAAGCAGTCAAGCTGAAAAACAGCTGATGGCTGTGGAAATGTGGTTTCTGAGGAAAATGCAAAGAATACCATGGACAGACAGAAAAACCAATGAATAAGTCCTTCAAGAAACAAATGAAGATTGTAAACTGATTAGAGTCATTAGACGTAGACAGTCAAACATTTTTGGGCATGTTATGAGAAGAAATGACTTGGAGAACTTGGTGACAACTGGCAAGATCGAAAGGAAGAGACCAAGGGGAAGATGAGAAGTAAATACCTGGAAAAAACGGAGCTGATCCACGACTCTGGTGATCGAGTGAGATGGCAGAACATGACCGCCCACGCTTATTGGCATGGCACATGATGGATGAATGAATTGATAGTACTTTTCTGAAAGTTTCTTTGAGAATGGATTTAGAATAAAGATGAAATCCAGAAGCCTGTGGATTTTGATATATAAAGTCAGAGTTATTACAGCACAATCTGTATACACAAAGGAGTTGAGAGTAAGTCTTTGCTAGAAAGCAGGTAGGAGGACATATAGAAAAGATAACTATGAAACTCTATAAGCTTATAGAATGCTTGTGTAGTGAGGACAGGAACAGGATGCAGAATTGGATATTCTAGACACTCACAGATGATGTAGAGATCTGGAAAATTAATCTAATAGCTGAAACTTTTATATATATATATATATATATATATATATATATATATATATATATATATATATATATATATATATATATATATATATATATATATATATATTAGGGCTGCGACCGATTAATTTAAATTTAATAGCTAACTTTTGAAAAGTTAACGATTAAGTCATCGTTAATTTTGATTAAAGGAAAACATTTATAGTCCATAACTCACATTATAGTCGTATTTGTCAAAATTCGAATTAACACTGGATTGTCTTGTTCATATTTCATCTAATAACCAACTATGCAAACAGACAAGTATTTTTTTTTTTTCTCCGCGTTTCCATCCTGTTTCAGGATATTGCTGTCAACATCAGCATCTTTCAGCTGTATGTTGATTCCTAGGCTAGATTATGCTCATCAGCACACCACGACTTTCTGAGCGACCGGCTCCATACTCTCATAAGTCAATGGCGCGACTCGAACCGCTTCCAATTCTCGTGCGCTCACCTCAACCACGAGAGTATTCGGGGTTACGGAGAAAGCTGCTAACACCTCAACCAGGGAGACCAGCAAACAGACGAGTATGTTGACAGTATTTGGTTCAAGTGACAAGCGCGTCTTATTAACAATATAACCAGCAGAGCTGAACAATCGTTCACATGGAACTGAGGTAGCCGGTATGCACAGAATGGTCTTGGCAAAGAATGTCAATTTTGGATATCGATGTTATTAAGTTTCCACCATTGTAAAGGGTCAACCGATTCAGCATCTTTCTTCTCCAGTTCAGACTCAATTAGCTTAATACTTTCTTCATTTGGTTTACATATAGTTTCATTGTCAATGTCAGTATCATTCGTTGCAGCAGTCTCCATCTGCTCATCATGAACATTAACTGCTATTTGTTTTTCAATACGTGACCAAGTACGTTCTCTTGCATCTTTTGATAAACACTTTAGGTATTTGTAGCGTGGATCAAGTACTGTTGCAATCTGTAGTATTTCAATACTTGTCACATTAGCTACACGTTCACTGAAGTTATTAAAGATGCTGCCTTAAATTTAGCTATGCAGCCCGGATCATCATCGTGTACAGTCATATGCTTCGTCAACGATGATAGCAGTGGCAATACACAGTTACATGAAACATAATCTTGACCGCCAAGCAGGACCGTGGTCTGACATAATAAGCCCAAACCTTTGACATATTTCGAAATCTTCTCCCAATCTGAATCTGACAGTTTTGGACCTTTGTATTGCTTCTTTTCATCTGACATCTAGACAGTTAATGCTTCTCTGACCTGTAGAAGACTCTGTAGCATAATAAACATACTGTTTCATCTTGTTGGTACATCTTGCTGCAGCTTACACAATGGTGACTCAGTACAATTTTGCAATTCGGTTGTGTTTGCAGGACTATGTTTAAAATGTCCGAAAATTTTTCAACATCCGGTTCATTTGTATAAATGATGAGAGAAAAGTTTTCGATTAATCGTTTAAAAAAAAATTAATCGTTAAAAACAATTAATGGTTAATCGATTAATTAATCATTAACTTCTGCAGCCCTAATATATATATATATATATATATATATATATATATATATATATATATATATGACCCTTTTAGATGTCTAAAGGCACACTGAGCAGATTGTGTTAGACCAGTGGTTCTCAACCTTTTTTGGCCCATGCCCCTTTCACCATATTTTCAGAACGTCATCCCCCCCCCCCCCTTTTTCGTATTTCCTACTTAAAAATTTGCCCCCCCCCCCAACCATATATTTTCAGAACGTCATTCCCCCCTTTCGTATTTCCTACCTAAAAATCCCACACCCGCTCCTACACAGTATACGTAATAATGCAAGCTAAATTTAATAGCACATACTAAAACATGTCTAGACGTCCACATACAAAATTATTTTATTTCTTTATAAATTGAATTTTAGAAGGGTGAGATGGACAGAACCGTACAGTATGAAGGGAAAAACAATATCAAGTAATCGGTTCTTGTATTAACGCGATCTTGAAATAATCTTAATTCCCCCCTGGAAACCCTAAAATTCCCCCCTAGGGCGGAATTCCCCACCGGTTGAGAACCACTGTGTTAGACCAATATTTGTATAGACCAACCAGTCAGCACTGGATGGCTGATGTGATCAGTGTCACACCAGCCGCCTTTATTTCCCAATCCTGCTACTCCACTCTGACCATAGATGTTATGCTGGTGGCAAGCGTCTAGCTGCTGTTCGTCAATTGTATTTATGAATAATATAAGCAATAAAAATTAAGTAAAATAGCATTGCCGAAAGTTCATACATTAAGTCACTTATTGAGAATAGAAATGTCTGACACCAAGAAAGTAACCAATTAAGAACATGAATGTCCTTTACCTGTTTCTGCTATATGTGAGCTCGTCTTAGCATCCTTTTTGGTGCCCACAAGAGAGAGGGCCAGCGTACTGACATCGCTTGCTTCCCTTGTAGCCAGCTGTCGTAAACAGGACACAGCCGCTCTACGCAATAACAGATGAGAGCTCGTCAAGTTTTCCTGTACACAAAAATAAAAATTTAGTGTTTTTAACTTGTATTTTTAAGTTTAATGTTATTTTGAATTTGCTGTTTGATTTTGGGTATGTGGGGGCATGTATATGTGTGCATGTGTGTGTCTGTGTGTGCGTGTGTTGGAATGGAGGGAAGAGAGAGGGAGTGAGGAGAGAGAGGGGTCAGGGAGCGAGGGAAGGGGAGGTTAGAGAGGGAGGGAGAGAGAGAGAGAGAAGGGTGAGAGGGAGAGTGAGAGAGAGTGAGAAGGGTGAGAGGGAGAGAGAGAGAGAGAGAGAGAGAGAGAGAGAGAGAAGGGAGAGAGAGAGAGAGAGAGAGAGAGAGAGAGAGAGAGAGAGAGAGAGAGAGAGAGAGAGAGAGAGAGAGAGAGAGAGAGAGAGAGAGAGAGAGAGAGAGAGAGAGACTGATGACTGATTTTTGTAGCACTAGAAAATTTGAAGTTAAAGAAACTATATTTAGCACCAAACATAGACTACTGGACTCTAATGTTAAAACAATCACACATAAACTACCAACATTGACTCAAAGGTGCCTGCACAGAACAGAAAGACTCAAAGGGTATGACAGAATCACCAATATGGAGTTCATGGAGACAAATAAACAAATCCTAGTCAATCATGAGGTTAAACGAAAAACATCGCTGACACAGAATAGTGCCCACACTGAGAAAACATGCTAATAGTGTCACAAGAACATCCCTCCGCTGGAACACATGCGGAGAAAGAACTAGACGCAGATCTAAATACACATGAAGAAGATAATTAGAGAAGTAGATGAATAACAGGGGGGAGGATATGAAGGCAGCTGCAGGAGGTAGCAAAGGATAGGAAGGCTGGAGTGGGTTGGTTAAGGGCCTATGTTTCACTGGAGTATTAAAGATGGCAGCAGAAGAAAGGGGCTGAGGTATGGGAGACAGAAGATGACACTTAACATCTGTTGAGAGAGACAGAGCACATATGGATGTGTCACCAGTGCTAGTGCATCAATTTCTCATGAATCAATCAATAGTGGGTAGAGGTTCGTGCCTGGCCTGGACATTCCGCAACATTCCAAAAATCATCTGGTCACATTTTATGAGTTGAATCTAGAGTCAGCCAATCATGTTACTGCTGCATCCGTCCAGTGGGAATCAATACTGTTGTAGATGCCAATGTTTAACTCTGCTGACTTCCTTCTATATATTCATATCTGACTGTTTGCATGCAGTTTCCTATCACATTTCTTATCTGGCTCTTTTAACAGATGAATCGGACTCAAACTTTTGTAGAAAAAGAGCACCTTTCAAAACTGAACTGAACCAAACTTTTGTGTCTTCTTGACAATGAAGGAGTTGTGTTGTAATATTATTTTATAATTTTATATTTGTTCTTTAGATCTGTTTGTGTTGTTCCGTCCCTAATGAAGATTTATATAATCAAAACCTTGTTTGTTGTGTCCTAGAATACTTATTTTTTTATTTTATTATTATTATTATATATTCTTTGGATTGTTTCTTTTTGGGGACTTTCACTCTGTGGTTTGTTCACCTTTATGGAGTCCGTTGTAAGTTATGTACATTTTGTCCGTGTTTAGTATGTCTCACCTGTTGGCAGGAGTTACACATAGCTAACTGTTTGTATTTCCTATTACTGCTGTGGAATGCACCTGGCACAAAAGTACTGATAGGTGAATGCATTGACAATGACACTAGGACAGCTTCACATCCAAACATATGTCCACATTTGTTTGAAAAACACAGCTCCTTATATCATTTAATATGATTTAACTTTCATTTGTTACAAACAAATAATCAGCTATTCTTTACATTTCCTGTGAACTTATTTACAGTTGCTTCTATCAAATTGTCTGTCTTTCCAAATGTGGCCATGATATGTGATGGGTGTTACCCATCACTGTAGCCTCCTTGTTGGCATATTTTATTTGTATCATAAATAATGTATACAATTAAGCTAAATCTTGTTAATCTGTGGCAAGTACAGAAATTCAAATTTCAGAGCACATGGATAACATCAGATACATAAAAGAACATTTCTTTGCAATAAATCTACATTATTGGAAGTTAGAAAATGAATTCTTGCACGTTACATAGAAGCACTTTTAACATATGACTGTAAAATTAGTAAACAATTTTTAAAATCCCTAGAAACTTTAAAGGTGTGTGTGTGTGTGCCATGACACAGAAATATATTAGTTAATTGCACATGCATAAAAATAAGAATAGATGCAAAATAAACATTTCACGCACCAGAAAACAATAAGATTAGACGCACCGTCTGCGCGTAATAAAGACAGGTCACGGGCGTGCATCAACTGACAACATAAAGTAAGCAATTTTACTTTGGGCACGGCACACAAGACAGACACCACATTTGTTTAGGAACAAGTACACCTCACAGAAGTCAATAGTAACTATACCAGAAACAGTTAGGATCCAATATTAGAACTCACACGTCAACAGCCAGGGCTTACACATGGAAAAACAGACAGCGCACATGCTTCTGCGATACATTACTTACACCGGACAGGCCGTAATAGTGTGTGAGGACCAGAAACATCCATTATAGAAGAAGATCAGTCATCAGTCTTCCAGTTCCAGACCTCCTTCCATCAAGATACATATATTCAACATTCACCATCATGGGGTGAGCGACATGTGATAGAGACTGAGTCATCATATATATAGCTAAACATCCTTGCGCAGCCACACCACTCCTAGACAGTGTGGTTTTACAGAAGAATACTGAAAATTCCTTGGACAGCCAAAATAAGCAATCAATGTGTTTTGAAATAGGCTAAAACACAAAGACAACTTACCACACACAGAGAGAGGCAGTCATCATTTAGGCCATATATGAGAAGAAACAGATTAGAACATATTGTAGCAACTGAAATAACTTGTGGAAAAAGAGATACAGGAAGACGGTAAGTAATATTCTTGAGAAATTTATACTATGGCAGGGAAGGGTATCAATGCAAAAACTGATACATGTTGTTGGAGATCGCAAGATGTGGCGAAGCATGATCACCTATGCCAGTCGGCAAGAAAACACTGACACTGAGACTTACACAGAGATGTGGCAGCATGAGCTTCTCCTGGTCAAGAAAACACTGAGACTTACACAGAGATGTGGCAGCATGAGCTTCTCCTGGTCAAGAAAACACTGAGACTTACACAGAGATGTGGCAGCATGAGCTTCTCCTGGTCAAGAAAACACAGACTTACACAGAGATGGGGCAGTATGAGCTTCTCCTGGTCAAGAAAACACAGACTTACACAGAGATGTGGCAGCATGAGCTTCTCCTGGTCAAGAAAACAATGAGACTTACACAGAGATGGGGCAGCATGAGCTTCTCCTGGTCAAGAAAACACTGAGACTTACACTGAGATGGGGCAGTATGAGCTTCTCCTGGTCAAGAAAACACAGACTTACACAGAGATGTGGCAGCATGAGCTTCTCCTGGTCAAGAAAACACTGAGACTTACACAGAGATGTGGCAGCATGAGCTTCTCCTGGTCAAGAAAAACACAGACTTACACAGAGATGGGGCAGTATGAGCTTCTCCTGGTCAAGAAAACACAGACTTACACAGAGATGTGGCAGCATGAGCTTCTCCTGGTCAAGAAAACAATGAGACTTACACAGAGATGTGGCAGCATGAGCTTCTCCTGGTCAAGAAAACACTGAGACTTACACAGAGATGTGGCAGCATGAGCTTCTCCTGGTCAAGAAAACACTGAGACTTACACAGAGATGTGGCAGCATGAGCTTCTCCTGGTCAAGAAAACACTGAGACTTACACAGAGATGGGGCAGCATGAGCTTCTCCTGGTCAAGAAAACACAGACTTACACAGAGATGGGGCAGTATGAGCTTCTCCTGGTCAAGAAAACACAGACTTACACAGAGATGTGGCAGCATGAGCTTCTCCTGGTCAAGAAAACACTGAGACTTACACAGAGATGTGGCAGCATGAGCTTCTCCTGGTCAAGAAAACACAGACTTACACAGAGATGTGCAGCATGAGCTTCTCCTGGTCAAGAAAACACAGACTTACACAGAGATGTGGCAGCATGAGCTTCTCCTGGTCAAGAAAACACAGACTTACACAGAGATGTGGCAGCATGAGCTTCTCCTGGTCAAGAAAACACTGAGACTTACACAGAGATGTGGCAGCATGAGCTTCTCCTGGTCAAGAAAACACAGACTTACACAGAGATGGGGCAGTATGAGCTTCTCCTGGTCAAGAAAACACAGACTTACACAGAGATGGGGCAGCATGAGCTTCTGCTGGTCAAGAAAACACTGACTTACACAGAGATGTGGCAGCATGAGCTTCTGCTGGTCAAGAAAACACTGAGACTTACACAGAGATGGGGCAGCATGAGCTTCTCCTGGTCAAGAAAACACAGACTTACACAGAGATGTGGCAGCATGAGCTTCTCCTGGTCAAGAAAACACTGAGACTTACACAGAGATGTGGCAGCATGAGCTTCTGCTGGTCAAGAAAACACTGAGACTTACACAGAGATGTGGCAGCATGAGCTTCTGCTGGTCAAGAAAACACTGAGACTTACACAGAGATGTGGCAGCATGAGCTTCTCCTGGTCAAGAAAACACAGACTTACACTGAGATGGGGCAGTATGAGCTTCTCCTGGTCAAGAAAACACAGACTTACACAGAGATGGGGCAGCATGAGCTTCTCCTGGTCAAGAAAACACTGAGACTTACACAGAGATGGGGCAGCATGAGCTTCTGCTGGTCAAGAAAACAATGAGACTTAAACAGAGATGTGGCAGCATGAGCTTCTTCTGGTCAAGAAAACACTGAGACTTACAGAGATGTGGCAGCATGAGCTTCTCCTGGACAAGAAAACACAGACTTACACAGAGATGGGGCAGCATGAGCTTCTCCTGGTCAAGAAAACACAGACTTACACAGAGATGTGGCAGCATGAGCTTCTGCTGGTCAAGAAAACACAGACTTACACAGAGATGTGGCAGCATGAGCTTCTCCTGGTCAAGAAAACAATGAGACTTAAACAGAGATGTGGCAGCACGAGCTTCTTCTGGTCAAGAAAACACAGACTTACACAGAGATGGGGCAGCATGAGCTTCTCCTGGTCAAGAAAACACAGACTTACACAGAGATGTGGCAGCATGAGCTTCTCCTGGTCAAGAAAACAATGAGACTTAAACAGAGATGTGGCAGCACGAGCTTATTCTGGTCAAGATAACACTGAGACTTACACAGAGATGGGGCAGCATGAGCTTCTGCTGGTCAAGAAAACAATGAGACTTAAACAGAGATGTGGCAGCATGAGCTTCTGCTGGTCAAGAAAACACTGAGACTTACAGAGATGTGGCAGCATGAGCTTCTCCTGGTCAAGAAAACACTGAGACTTACACAGAGATGTGGCAGCATGAGCTTCTCCTGGTCAAGAAAACACAGACTTACACAGAGATGTGGCAGCATGAGCTTCTCCTGGTCAAGAAAACACTGAGACTTACACAGAGATGGGGCAGCATGAGCTTCTGCTGGTCAAGAAAACACAGACTTACACAGAGATGTGGCAGCATGAGCTTCTCCTGGTCAAGAAAACAATGAGACTTAAACAGAGATGTGGCAGCACGAGCTTGTTCTGGTCAAGAAAACACTGAGACTTACACAGAGATGGGGCAGCATGAGCTTCTGCTGGTCAAGAAAACACAGACTTACACAGAGATGTGGCAGCATGAGCTTCTGCTGGTCAAGAAAACAATGAGACTTAAACAGAGATGTGGCAGCACGAGCTTGTTCTGGTCAAGAAAACACTGAGACTTACACAGAGATGGGGCAGCATGAACTTCTTCTGGTCAAGAAAACAATGAGACTTACAGAGATGGGGCAGCATGAGCTTCTCCTGGTCAAGAAAACACAGACTTACACTGAGATGGGGCAGCATGAGCTTCTCCTGGTCAAGAAAACACTGAGACTTACACAGAGATGTGGCAGCATGAGCTTCTCCTGGTCAAGAAAACACAGACTTACACAGAGATGGGGCACAAGGCTGCTGAGGTTCAGGTGTCTGGGTGCAAACATGTGCAGCTGCTGCAGGCAGGCGATGGCTTCAGCCTGCACTAATGAATCAGGGTGTGCTTGCATCACAGCACAGCAAACCAGACAGTACAGACGGGCAGTACCAACGGCACTAGAATTTCCTGTGAATGCAGATTTAACACTCTGTGTGAATATGATAATGACTTTGTTAAGGAATGAATAAACAATAGATGCTGACTTCTCAGTAGTCAAACATGGACAATTTGACTGGTTGGCATTTGTCACTCACCACTCTTCCTTGTTGACAATTATTCTTCACGGTATATTTCAAAGCATTAGGAAAAAATAGATACAAATCTGTCTAGACTCATCAAATAATTCAGGCCTTCCACGGTTATCTATCTTGTGCAGCTCTTTGTAACTCCATATGTTTGAACTGATAGACCTTAACTCCACATGTCTGTACTGACAGACCATAACTCCACACATCTGTACTGACAGACCTTAATTCCATATGTCGGTACTGATAGATCTGTACATGCCAGTTTTTAAAATGCTGTTCTTGGTCTACATCTTGCTCTTTCCCTCAGTACTGTGCCCTCCTTTACTCTCTTTGGTGTTTTCAATGTCTTAAGGTGTGACCAAGCCATGAGTCTTCATGTTTTGATTGCCTTAAGAAGCCTTTTTTGTTCTGTTACATCTTCTTGAACTTGTTCATTTATCAATATTTCAATCAGCTGGTTCTTGTAATTTATAGATAACATTAAAACCTCAAAAGCATCTACACATGGCATCATGTTTATCCACTGCACACATGTCGGAATCATATAATGTGGTGGACCTGATGTACATACTGAGCGTAATCTTGCCTGGTACATCAACAGCAGCTGAAAGATGCTGTTGTTGACTGCAATGTCCTGTAAGGAATAGGCAACATTAAAAGAAAAAATATGTACATATGTAGGATTCCTTTCCATAGATCAAGCTGTATGTTCTTTGATGTTAAGATTGTTTGTTTGTTTCTAAATGCCCTCTTTGCTATTACGATTCTAATTCTCTCTGTCTCACATCACATGTCTTCCATTTCAATCTGACCCACATTGGTCCAGGCCCATTTATTAACCTGTACTGTTTTGTTCTAATCTGAGTGGCAGTGCTTGAGGGCTACTAGTTACTTGTCATTATTGTTTTCTTCTGGACATTGATTTTCATATTGTAAATTCTCACTTTTTACCCCTTTAGTTTAACATTTTTTGAAGTGACAGTTCTATTTCTCATAGTCTGGTAATCTGCAAATGTTATTGTACTAATTTGCTCTTTAATACACCACTGCAAGTGTGGCCATCACAGATATCCACTTATTGCCTGGTTCTCCACTGCAAGACTGGCCATCACAGATATCTACTTATTGCCTGGTTCATCACTTGCAAGACTGGCCATCACAGATATCCACTGATTGCCTGGTTCACCACTTGCAAGACTGGCCATCACAGATATCCACTGATTGCCTGGTTCACCACTGCAAGACTGGCCATCACAGATATCTACTTATTGCCTGTTTCACCACTTGCAAGACTGGCCATCACAGATATCTACTTATTGCCTGGTTCACCACTGCAAGACTGGCTATCACAGATATCTATTTATTGCCTGTTTCACCACTTGCAAGACTGGCCATCACAGATATCCACTGATTGCCTGGTTCACGAATGCAAGACTGGCTATCAGAGATATCTACTTATTGCCTGGTTCACCACTTGCAAGACTGGCCATCACAGATATCCACTGATTGCCTGGTTCACCACTTGCAAGACTGGCCATCACAGATATCCACTGATTGCCTGGTTCACCACTGCAAGACTGGCCATCACAGATATCTACTTATTGCCTGTTTCACCACTTGCAAGACTGGCCATCACAGATATCTACTTATTGCCTGGTTCACCACTGCAAGACTGGCTATCACAGATATCTATTTATTGCCTGTTTCACCACTTGCAAGACTGGCCATCACAGATATCCACTGATTGCCTGGTTCACGAATGCAAGACTGGCTATCAGAGATATCTACTTATTGCCTGGTTCACCACTTGCAAGACTGGCCATCACAGATATCCACTGATTGCCTGGTTCACCACTTGCAAGACTGGCTATCACAGATATCCACTGATTGCCTGGTTCACCACTTGCAAGACTGGCCATTACAGATATCCACTGATTGCCTGGTTCACCACTTGCAAGACTGGCCATTACAGATATCCACTGATTGCCTGGTTCACCACTTGCAAGACTGGCCATCACAGATATCCACTGATTGCCTTTTTCACCACTTGCAAGACAGATACCTTGTCCCTGCTATTTCAGTAGCTGAATTTGGAAAGCATATCACAAATGGGACAACCCCTGGGGGTCAAGGGGAAACACAAGTTACACTTTGATACTGAGTTGAAATATAGAAGATGAGTTTCCCTTCTTCCGCCTTTCATCTCCCAATGGAGACTAGAAAACTCTAGAATAACTCAAACCAAGTCACTTGTTGACTTGCTCATGACTGGTTGCATTCTGAAGCTAAAGTGTTCTACGGGACAAGACAGCCAGTCCAACCCTCCTTAGTCACCTCTTACTACCTGCATGGTAGGTGGCAGCACCACTAGTCTTGGATTCCCTCAGGGTAACACATGGTAGGTGACGGCACCACTAGTCTTGGATTCCCTCAGGGTAACACATGGTAGGTGACAGCACCACTAGTCTTGGATTCCCTAAGGGTAACACATGGTAGGTGACGGCACCACTAGTCTTGGATTCCCTCAGGGTAACACATGGTAGGTGACGGCACCACTAGTCTTGGATTCCCTCAGGGTAACACATGGTAGGTGACAGCACCACTAGTCTTGGATTCCCTAAGGGTAACACATGGTAGGTGACGGCACCACTAGTCTTGGATTCCCTCAGGGTAACACATGGTAGGTGGCAGCACCACTAGTCTTGGATTCCCTCAGGGTAACACATGGTAGGTGACGGCTCCACTAGTTTTGGATTCCCTCTGGGTAACACATGGTAGGTGACAGCACCACTAGTCTTGGATTCCCTCAGAGTAACACATGGTAGGTGACAGCACCACAAGTCTTGGATTCCCTAAGGGGCCCTGGTAACACATGGTAAGTGACAGCACCACTAGTCTTGGATTCCCTCAGGGTAACACATGGTAGGTGGCAGCACCACTAGTCTTGGATTCCCTCAGAGTAACACATGGTAGGTGACAGCACCACAAGTCTTGGATTCCCTAAGGGGCCCTGGTAACACATGGTAGGTGACGGCACCACTAGTCTTGGATTCCCTCAGGGTAACACATGGTAGGTGGCAGCACCACTAGTCTTGGATTCCCTCAGGGTAACACATGGTAGGTGGCAGCACCACTAGTCTTGGATTCCCTCAGGGTAACACATGGTAGGTGACAGCACCACTAGTCTTGGATTCCCTCAGGGTAACACATGGTAGGTGACAGCACCACTAGTCTTGGATTCCCTCAGGGTAACACATGGTAGGTGACGGCACCACTAGTCTTGGATTCCCTCAGGGTAACACATGGTAGGTGACAGCACCACTAGTCTTGGATTCCCTCAGAGTAACACATGGTAGGTGACAGCACCACAAGTCTTGGATTCCCTCAGGGTAACACATGGTAGGTGGCAGCACCACTAGTCTTGGATTCCCTCAGGGTAACACATGGTAGGTGACAGCACCACTAGTCTTGGATTCCCTCAGGGTAACACATGGTAGGTGACAGCACCACAAGTCTTGGATTCCCTAAGGGGCCCTGATAACACATGTTTGGAGACAGACAGCACCACTAGTCTTGGATTCCCTCAGGGGCCCTGATAACACATGTTTGGAGACAGACAGCACCACTAGTCTTGGATTCCCTCAGGAGCCCTGGTAACACATGGTAAGTGACAGCACCACAAGTCTTGGATTCCCTCAGGGGCCCTGGTAACACATGGTAAGTGACAGCACCACTAGTCTTGGATTCCCTCAGGGTAACACATGGTAGGTGACAGCACCACTAGTCTTGGATTCCCTCAGGGTAACACATGGTAGGTGACAGCACCACTAGTCTTGGATTCCCTCAGGGGCCCTGGTAACACATGGTAAGTGACAGCACCACAAGTCTTGGATTCCCTCAGGGGCCCTGGTAACACATGGTAAGTGACAGCACCACAAGTCTTGGATTCCCTCAGGGGCCCTGGTAACAGATGGTAGGTGGCAGCACCACTAGTCTTGGATTCCCTCAGGGGCCCTGGTAACACATGGTAAGTGACAGCACCACTAGTCTTGGATTCCCTCAGGGGCCCTGGTAACACATGGTAGGTGGCAGCACCACTAGTCTTGGATTCCCTCAGGGGCCCTGGTAATACATGGTAAGTGACAGCACCACTAGTCTTGGATTCCCTCAGGGGCCCTGGTAATACATGGTAAGTGACAGCACCACTAGTCTTGGATTCCCTCAGGGGCCCTGGTAACACATGGTAAGTGACAGCACCACTAGTCTTGGATTCCCTCAGGGGCCCTGGTAACACATGGTAAGTGACAGCACCACAAGTCTTGGATTCCCTCAGGGTAACACATGGTAGGTGGCAGCACCACTAGTCTTGGATTCCCTCAGGGGCCCTGGTAACACATGGTAAGTGACAGCACCACAAGTCTTGGATTCCCTCAGGGGCCCTGGTAACACATGGTAAGTGACAGCACCACAAGTCTTGGATTCCCTCAGGGTAACACATGGTAGGTGGCAGCACCACTAGTCTTGGATTCCCTCAGGGGCCCTGGTAACACATGGTAAGTGACAGCACCACTAGTCTTGGATTCCCTCAGGGGCCCTGGTAACACATGGTAGGTGGCAGCACCACTAGTCTTGGATTCCCTCAGGGGCCCTGGTAACACATGGTAGGTGGCAGCACCACTAGTCTTGGATTCCCTCAGGGGCCCTGGTAATACATGGTAAGTGACAGCACCACTAGTCTTGGATTCCCTCAGGGGCCCTGGTAACACATTGTAAGTGACAGCACCACTAGTCTTGGATTCCCTCAGGGGCCCTGGTAATACATGGTAAGTGACAGCACCACAAGTCTTGGATTCCCTCAGGGTAACACATGGTAGGTGGCAGCACCACTAGTCTTGGATTCCCTCAGGGTAACACATGGTAGGTGACAGCACCACTAGTCTTGGATTCCCTCAGAGTAACACATGGTAGGTGACAACACCACAAGTCTTGGATTCCCTAAGGGGCCCTGATAACACATGTTTGGAGACAGACAGCACCACTAGTCTTGGATTCCCTCAGGAGCCCTGGTAACACATGGTAAGTGACAGCACCACAAGTCTTGGATTCCCTCAGGGTAACACATGGTAGGTGACAGCACCACAAGTCTTGGATTCCCTAAGAGGCCCTGATAACACATGTTTGGAGACAGACAGCACCACTAGTCTTGGATTCCCTCAGGAGCCCTGGTAACACATGGTAGGTGACAGCACCACACGTCTTGGATTCCCTCAGGGTAACACATGGTAGGTGACAGCACCACAAGTCTTGGATTCCCTCAGGGTAACACATGGTAGGCGACAGCACCACAAGTCTTGGATTCCCTCAGGGTAACACATGGTAGGTGACAGCACCACAAGTCTTGGATTCCCTCAGGGTAACACATGGTAGGTGACGGCACCACTAGTCTTGGATTCCCTCAGGGTAACACATGGTAGGTGACAGAACCACTAGTCTTGGATTCCCTCAGGGTAACACATGGTAGGTGACAGCACCACAAGTCTTGGATTCCCTCAGGGTAACACATGGTAGGTGACAGAACCACTAGTCTTGGATTCCCTCAGGGTAACACATGGTAGGTGACAGAACCACTAGTCTTGGATTCCCTCAGGGTAACACATGTTTGGTGACAGACAGCACCACAAGTCTTGGATTCCCTCAGGGTAACACATGGTAGGTGACAG
Organism: Cepaea nemoralis; assembly: GCA_014155875.1. Lineage (NCBI taxonomy): Eukaryota > Metazoa > Mollusca > Gastropoda > Stylommatophora > Helicidae > Cepaea > Cepaea nemoralis. The sequence continues at coordinate 201,898 of JACEFZ010022233.1, forward strand.
CACCACAAGTCTTGGATTCCCTCAGGGTAACACATGGTAGGTGACGGCACCACTAGTCTTGGATTCCCTCAGGGTAACACATGGTAGGTGACAGAACCACTAGTCTTGGATTCCCTCAGGGTAACACATGGTAGGTGACAGCACCACTAGTCTTGGATTCCCTCAGGGGCCCTGGTAACACATAGTTGCTAGAAAATGAGTAAATATTTCACCAATGACTTTATTAAGAAAAATATGAAGTGTTTGTTTGTAATGTTACTTACCTTGAAGTTCTGGGCCAATAGATGTGATCAAGGCAGACAAACATTTCCCCAGGCATTGATGCACATCCACAGTAGATGGTGGAACTGACAACAGGAGCTGCAGGACTAAGGACAGAGTAGGCTCTACATAACTGCGGTACATGGGGCCTCCTGAGTCAGCGATCAGAGCCAGAGCATGAAGGGCCCAAACCTAAATAATCAAACGAACAAACAAGTATTGATGCTGTTTGGTCATTCATAACAAATAACATACAGGATTAACTCTTTTAAAAGTATTCCTACAAATCAAAAACAAATATTATTATTCTATTGAAAGTTGAATGAAAGCTAAGTAAATTATGACAACTGTTTAAAACAAAAACAGAGACCAACGCATCATTTAGATATCTGAATCTTTCAATTGACAAGCAGTCAAACTGTTCTGGTTATGTTTTGAAATCACCGAACAGAAAAAGCTGGCTACTTGTTTGTTTACAAAGATTTAAGAAAAGAGAAACCCCACATCAATAAAATAAATACGATTTTTAAAAAAAAACCTTACTCTGATTTATATAACTGCAAACATTTTACTCCTGTTATCAATTATGTGGTGGTGACAACAAAGCATTGTAAACATACATAAAGTTCTGCATGCACAAGATGAACATAAGAAAGGTACTACATATTTTCTTACCTGTACTACTGGTGAGTTGAAATCTTGAGCCAAGGCCAGTAAAATACTAACAGAAGTATTCAAATGTTGATTTGAACCCATGCCACCTACATAGCGGTGCAGGCATCCCAGAGCCAAAGAATGACCAGTACGACTCACAACATCACGAGCTGACTTCAGCCTATCAGCAACACATCAATATTAGGTGTTAGAACTCAATAAAGACATGAAAATGTATCATTCAAGTGTACACAACAGACTTGACAAACATCCATTGCTGGGCAACTCTTTGCCATCATCACATCTTGATTCACTGGGATGTGTTTACTTCTCAACATCTTCACCTCTGAAGTCGGAATGAGTTTGCCTGAGAGTGAGGGACTCTGATAATGGGGAAAGCTAATCCACACACACACAAATCAGTTTAGTGCGCTAGAAGTAGAAGCACATGTATGGACTATGTTAGAGTTCAAAGGGAGTGAACACACACAAATACAAGTCTAAAAGACTGGTACTGTAGTCATCTGATTATGTCCCTCTACTGCCACTTGTTCTTAGCAACATCTGATTATGTCCCTCTACTGCCACTTGTTCTCAGCAACATCTGATTATGTCCCTCTACTGCCACTTGTTCTCAGCAACATCTGATTATGTCCCTCTACTGCCACTTGTTCTCAGCAACATCTGATTATGTCCCTCTACTGCCACTTGTTCTCAGCAACATCTGATTATGTCCCTCTACTGCCACTTGTTCTCAGCAACATCTGATTATGTCCCTCTACTGCCACTTGTTCTCAGCAACATCTGATTATGTCCCTCTACTGCCACTTGTTCTCAGCAACATCTGATTATGTCCCTCTACTGCCACTTGTTCTCAGCAACATCTGATTATGTCCCTCTACTGCCACTTGTTCTCAGCAACATCTGATTATGTCCCTCTACTGCCACTTGTTCTCAGCAACATCTGATTATGTCCCTCTACTGCCACTTGTTCTCAGCAACATCTGATTATGTCCCTCTACTGCCACTTGTTCTCAGCAACATCTGATTATGTCCCTCTACTGCCACTTGTTCTCAGCAACATCTGATTATGTCCCTCTACTGCCACTTGTTCTCAGCAACATCTGATTATGTCCCTCTACTGCCACTTGTTCTCAGCAACTTTCTTCAACTCTGTATTAACTCTTTCGCTACCGTGATCCCATCTATCGGCACGTTGTATTTCCTGAGATGGCAGTCCGCCGATTTAGTGCCACAAAATGATCAGTGGTTTATTTCACATATTTCTGCTCCGTTTCGGAATTTTAAGTTACAGTAAACTAAAAAGTCGTACAGCCGAAAGATCTCTACGCCATCTTGGTGCGTCAATGGTATTCTAATATATTGGATTCTTGTGAATTTTCAGTTTTAAGGTAGTGTTAATTTGTTTGTTTTGGTTTTTCACAATGGAAACGCCCACCAGTATGCGTCCACGTAGAATGACTTCAGATCAAGCTAGATTATTATTCGAAACTGTTTTAAACAATAGTGATTCCGATAATAGTGATTCAGACAGCAGTTATATCTGTGAATCTAACATTTTAGCACGTGGTGATAAAGATATTACTAGTGGAACGTCGTCTTCAGCTGAGGTGTCTGATGAATTTCCGTCTGACAATGAATGTCAGGATGTCACAATCACTTCTCAGCGGAAAGGAAAGCAAACAGTACAAAATAAGAATAAAACTGGAGGAAAAAAACTTGAATCTACAAGCTTCTGTACAGCGTGATGCACCTATCCCATCACCATCGACATGGCAAGATGTGTCAAAAGGAGAAACAAAACCGAAGTTTGAGTTTCGTCCTCGAAGATCTCACGTCAACTCTAAACTTTATCATCTGCAAACACCTATGGATTTTCTCAAAGTTTTTTTTGATGATGACATAGTGGATTGTTTAATTAAAAATGTAAACAAATATGCAGAAAAGATCTTGATGCAGAACACTCCTAAAAGAAAACATTCTAGTCTGTTATCCTGGACCCCACTCACGAAGCATGAATGGCTGAAGTTCACGTCTGTCATTATTGCTATGGGACTTGATCCAAGACCATCTATCAAAGACTATTGGTGTACAAGTGCACATTTATATACCCCTTGGTATGCCACTATGTTTCCCAGGAACAGATTTGAATCTATTTTTCACACCATGTTTCACGTATGTGAACCAGAAGCATCAGGTGAAGAGATTCCAGGAAGCATTTTACCCATTTGAAAATGTGTCCATTGATGAAATGATTATTGGATGGAAGGGCAGATTTCAGCACAGACAATACAATGCAACAAAACTCACAAGTACCACATCAAAACATTTGGCCTTTGTGATTCTGCGACTGGCTATGTGGTGAATTTAAAAATTTACTATGGACGAAACACCGAATACAGTCCGGATGTAGATCCCACAACTGCTCATGCAGTGAAAGTGTTTGCCACACTACTGAATGTTCTCGGAGCTGGCCATCACATCTTTGCTGACAGATTCTACACTTCGAAAGCTCTGATTGATTATCTGCATTCCAACAATTTCAATTATACAGGGACACTGAATGTCAACCGAGTAGGCTTCCCTCCTGAGTTGAAGCATTTGCGACTTCAGCATCAAGAGATGAAGTGGTTTCTTGAAGGAGAAAGAATATTGTGTGTGGCATGGAGAGATAAATAGTTTATAGTTTAGAATAGTGTTGTTTTTTCAGTAAATTCAATTGGATTAGCAGTGATCCGGATATTGGATAACAACGCCCCCTCGGTAAGTACAATGTTTACATTATTTTTTACCTCTTTTTAACAAATTATGTTAGAAGTTATATTATTATTTTTATTTTATTTACAACATACAGCAAAAATTCTCCTACCAACATATTCCTTGTGCAATCCCCTTTATTTTGATATATAATACAACATTTCTGCTAAAATTTTAACCATTTTCATAACATTATTGCGACATACACCAATTTCCAGATTTCGGCCATTAGTTTTTTTTCATTTTTTGAAAAAGACATGGTTCAGAATATGCACCAAAACTTCCTTTTGGGTGATTTATATGAGCAATACTATTTATATTCTTGAAGACAAGTGGTGTTTGTTTGATTATTCAGTAAATTAAACATGATTAGCAGTATAGGAGTGTAGAAAACACATTCTAAGTGCAATGTTTACATTATTTTTACCTACTTTTGTCTAATTATTTTACAAATTATATTATTATTTTTATTTTATTTACAACCTAAAGCAAAAATTCTCCTACCAACATATTCCTTGTGCAATCCCTTTATTTATAAAATACCATCAAATTATGTTTTTGCTGAAACATAAAGTTCCACACAGATGAACATAAGGTACTACATTTTCTTACCTGTACTACTGGTGAGTTGAAATCTTGAGCCAAGGCCAGTAAAATACTAACAGAAGTATTCAAATGTTGATTTGAACCCATGCCACCTACATAGCGATGCAGGCATCCCAGAGCCAAAGAATGACCAGTACGACTCACAACATCCCGAGCTGACTTCAGCCTATCAGCAACACATCAATATTAGGTGTTAGAACTCAATAAAGACATGAAAATATATCATTCAAGCGTATACAACAGACTTGACAAACATCCATTGCTGGGCAACTCTTTGCCATCATCACATCTTGATTCACTGGGATGTGTTTACTTCTCAACATCATCTTCACCTCTGAAGTCGGAATGAGTTTGCCTGAGAGTGAGGGACTCTGATAATGGGGAAAGCTAATCCACACACACACAAATCAGTTTAGTGCGCTAGAAGTAGAAGCACATGTATGGACTACGTCAGAGTTCAAAGTGAGTGAACACACACAAATACAAGTCTAAAAGACTGGTACTGTAGTCATCTGATTATGTCCCTCTACTGCCACTTGTTCTCAGCAACATCTGATTATGTCCCTCTACTGCCACTTGTTCTCAGCAACATCTGATTATGTCCCTCTACTGCCACTTGTTCTCAGCAACATCTGATTATGTCCCTCTACTGCCACTTGTTCTCAGCAACATCTGATTATGTCCCTCTACTGCCACTTGTTCTCAGCAACATCTGATTATGTCCCTCTACTGCCACTTGTTCTCAGCAACATCTGATTATGTCCCTCTACTGCCACTTGTTCTCAGCAACTTTCTTCAACTCTGTATTAAACCATGAACCCCAATATCCTTGCATGCCTGTATTATGTACTGGTTCCTTGGACAGCCTCTTTTCTTCTCTTGCCTGCATCTTGTCCACTAGTATTTTCAGTAGTAAGACCTCCATGTCTCGCATTGTGACCAAGCCGAGGCAACCTTTTCTTTTTGTAAGTTGTTCAATACTGGTCTAATTGGGACCCTCAAGGTCACTTTAACAATAAGAGAAATAAACACACAAATATTGAGTAACACTGCTGACAGACAAAGGAAACAAGTAAAAATTAAGATGCAGTTGATAGCAAAACAACCCTGTGTTATCAGGGCCCATAAGAGAAGTGTGCTGCAAGAGACAACAAGGCTGGGTGTCATGAGGCTGACTACCTCATCCCACAGAAAACTGTGGCTGCACAATCCAACCAATCATGAGCAAGTCTACAAAGGACTGGGTTGAGAGCCTATGCTCCATGAGGAGAAGACAGGCAACAAACATTTAAAGCAACGACACAACAAGGTTCACACTTGTCATCAACTCTACATGACGACACAGGAGGAACAGGATTACTTCAACACATGGTCAGCTAGACACTTAACTCTTTCCTTTGTCTAGGATAGACAAAGAATAGAGTTCGCTATGATATTTTGATGACCGCACTTATGGAGAAGGGGGTCAATCCCTGGTTAGTGAACTGGATAGCGGGCGTCCTGCATTCTCGTCAGGTTGCTCTCCGTCTGGGCGCATGGACCTCAGAGCCACATAATTTAACCCCGGGACTGCAAATGGATCACCATAGTCTGGTTAGAATGAGGCAGCGAGGAGTGACGAGGGGTTCTGGCCGATGCTCGACGCTCAGAGGAAAGGCGAGACGGACATATAATCAGATTGCTACTGGAACTATTAGTGTTGGAACTCTTCAGCTGGTTGCTGAGGATGGGGACGGAGCGCTTATGGGAATGTCCCGAATGCTGTGATGTCGGTTCCTAGATCAATCAATCAATCAATCAATCAATCTTTGTCTAGGATTACTTCAACACATGGTCAGCTAGACACTTAATTCTTTCCTTTGTCTAGGATTACTTCAACACATGGTTAGCTAGACATTTAATTCTTTCCTTTGTCTAGGATTACTTCAACACATGGTCAGCTAGACACTTAATTCTTTCCTTTGTCTAGGATTACTTCAACACATGGTCAGCTAGACATTTAATTCTTTCCTTTGTCTAGGATTACTTCAACACATGGTCAGCTAGACACTTAATTCTTTCCTTTGTCTAGGATTACTTCAACACATGGTCAGCTAGACATTTAATTCTTTCCTTTGTCTAGGATTACTTCAACACATGGTCAGCTAGACACTTAATTCTTTCCTTTGTCTAGGATTACTTCAACACATGGTCAGCTAGACATTTAATTCTTTCCTTTGTCTAGGATTACTTCAACACATGGTCAGCTAGACATTTAATTCTTTCCTTTGTCTAGGATTATTTCAACACATGGTCAGCTAGACACTTAATTCTTTCCTTTGGCTTCTGCAAGTGCCAATAAATACCTGTGTATCTTACATTAAAAAGCAATGTTTTCTAATGTAAAAGATGTTCTCATTGCACAAACTTTTCATACATATTGTTTCAGTAATGAAATGGCTTGTTATAGAAGCTCATATAAACATCTATGAACAACAGTATGTAATGTTCAGTGACTAGATCAAGATGGATCATTTGCGAGGACAAAATTAGCAGCATGCACTGAGAAGATTTAAGATAAAAGAAATTAACAAAGTAATTATGCTGAATCGTATATAGACAATGAACAGATTAGATAAAATCACTGGTCACATTATGGTGCATTCAGCAAAAGACACATTCTGTGAAAGAGTAGATAACCAAACAGCATCATTTGGCACATAAGATACAAGAAGACATTTACAACTGTTCACAAATACAAAATACAAATAGATTTACTTATCAAAACTGTGCTGTGCCATTTCTGCAATGAACTTGCTGTCTCCTACAACTTGAGCCATGCGACCCAATGCTTCTCCAGCAGCACATCGTAAAATGGGATTGTTACTGCTCATAGCATCCTGTTGAACAAGCAAGTGACACGTATACATGCATTATGTGTTGAGTTTAGCTGAGTCCAGAACTGATATCACAGTAGTCAGCACATTCCTATACATGCCACTTCCTCATCTTCAACAACCAATGAAGAGGCCCAATGCTAATGGTACCAGTTGCAGTCTCATTATGTATCCATCAGGCCTCTCCTCAGAGTTTTGAGTGTTGGCCACATCCCCTACAGCATCAGTCTCTCCAGGCCAAGATCATTTATCTGTTATTCCACACTATACACATGACCCCCATCGGGCCCTGACCACGTCTGCCTTACTGCGCACGACCCAGCCAATCTGGCCGCCTGCTTGTCTCCCACCACACCAGCATGCCCTGGGGGAAACATCCAACAGATGCTCCCTATCTTCAATATTTTAATTGATGCATACAACTCTGCATGTAGCATGCCTGTCTTCACCCTTCCCAGCATGCTCTGTGAGTCCGTTACAATCACGACATGTGTGTGCTATTTGTCCTCCAGCCAGTGGAACGCTGCAGTGACTGCCTCAACCTCCATTCACAGACTAGATGTCATGGTACCACATGCAAGGCTCTCCTGCACTAAACAATATCTATTAATCTTTGCTATGAGCTCCTAGACACTTCTTTTGCCTCTTAGCAAAGAGTGATCCGTGCATTATGTGTGTGTACATATACATATATATTCACATATTTACACCAATATATATATTGCCAAAATTGATGCAGCAGTACAGATGAACCGTTGTCGTTCGCTAGGGAAAGAATTTGATGTGTCAATTGGAACAATTCAAAAGGTCGTTCATAAGAAACTGCAATGTCTGAAGGTGTGTTCACAGTGGGCACCACGGATGTTGACCGACCACCAAAAAGAGGAACGCATGGGATGGTGTTTGAACCGCTTGTTGCATTACAGAGTGGAGGGTGATGCATTTCTCTTCCGCATAGTGGCAGGCGATGAATCATGGTGTCACCACTTTGAACCGAGCAGCAAAAGAGAGAGCATGCAATGGAAGCATGCTGGATCACCAAAAGCCAAAAATTTCAAGTTACAGGTTTCCGCTGGTAAGGTTATGCTGAGAGAATTTTTTGACCATGAAGGGCTAATGTTTGCTGACTTTAAAGAACCTGGTGTCAACAACAACTCTACTCACTACTTGGAAACACTAGACAAACTGCAAAAAGCCATCAAGAATAAATGACCCAGCATGCTTTCTCGCTGTGTGATTTTGTTGCACGATAATGCTCGTCCGAATGTTGCAAAATTAGTGCAGGAAGCATTAGCTAGGAAGAAGTGGGAAATTCTGCAGCATCCAGCCTATAGTCCTGATTTTTCACCTGTGATTTTCATTTGTTCGGACCTCTAAACAATAGCTCTCAAGTGGCAACGATTTCACACAGATGCAGACGTAATGAACACGGTAAACACTTGGTTCAGTGAGCAACCACAATCCTTTTTTGCGGACGACATTCACCTCCTACCTAAGCAATGGGATGCTTGCCTGAATGCCTATGGCAACTTCATCTGACCAACCCATGGTGCATAATTCATTCAAAATGAATGCTTTGTTTAATTCTACCACACCTGTTAATGTTTCTTTCATGCTTTTGTAATAAAGCCACTGGAACGGGTTTCAAATGAACGCCCCTTATATATATATATATATATATATATATATATATATATATATATATATATATATATATATATATATATATATATATGAATGTGGCAGCATGAGCAAACATGTTTCTTCACAAACATCTGTCCTCCATATTCCTGATAAGTTCAGCCACTTCCATGTCATTATGTGAACCCATCTAACATTTTCTTCCTCTGTCTCTAATATCCTGAGTCTTCCTGGTTATGACAACCTCTCATCTCTTAGCATCATTAAACAAATGACAGTTGCCTTGTCAAGTGGGCCTAATAATGTCTTTATGAACTTGCCTCATGCAGTTCTCGGATACTGGTCTTCTTAGCCATCCTTTGGATTTTTACAATTCTAAATCTCTCTTTCTCTCTCTCGCGTGCGTGCGTGCGTGTGTGTGTGTGTGTGTGCGCGCGCGCCTCTCTCTCTCTCTCTCTCTGTATGTGCATGCATGCGTGTGTGGTGGGGGAGGGGAGGGGGGGAAGAGAAGGACCTCTGGCACACCACCTTGTTCTTGATCCATACCAGAATAAACTGTTGACTGCTATGAAGAAGTTGAAGATGGTCCATTAATTAAAAAAATTTCCTACCATGTCTAAATGAGGAAAGAGGTTTAATTGAAACAGACTCGGCTGTCAATTGTACATGTATTTTGCCAGGAGAAATATATTATTACACATGGACACGTAATATTACCATAATCAAAGAGAATGCAGCTTTCTTCACATCATCTGGACCCAGGCTGGCTTTTAATTCTGCAAGACTCTGCAGATTATCAATGTGTAGGAAAAGAAAGACAAATAATCAGAATATCTCAAACTAATGTACATGCATACAATAAATTAGCTCAGTGTATCACACAATCACTAGAGTCTATCTTGTAATCAATGAGTGCTAGCTCTGACTCACACTTACTGGAAGTTATCATAACATAAATGCAGTCAACACTCATCCCCAGGTATATCCATGCATCAACATGTTTACATAATTATATTTTATGAATACATATTAACTTCTACAAGTACCAATCAGTACTTGAGAAAGTATTTATATGCAGTGTTATTTGCCTCAAGTAACAATTGATTATTTCTTCATAATACAAATAAATATGTCAGCATGTTTACATAATAATATTTTATGGATGCAAATCAGTGTATCAGCACGTTTACATATCTGAAGGATGTCCATCCAAATGTCAGCAAGTTTACATATAATTGATGGCTGCCCAACCATATGTCAGCAAGTTTACATATAACTGATGGCTGCACATCCATATGTCAGCAAGTTTACATATAATGGATGGCTGCACATTCATATGTCAGCATGTTTACATATAACTGATGGCTGCACGACAAGGGTGTGTCTTGTCACCAGATCTTTTCTCCCTGTATAGCGAAGTAATAATGAGAGAGATCAAAGAGATGCCAGGAATACTAGTTGGAGGTTATAATATAAATAATATACGCTATGTAGATGACACAGTATTGGTGGCGGATAATTCAACAGACCTACAACAATTATTAGACGTTGTAGTAACAGAGAGTGCAAGGAAAGGATTCGCCTTGAATATCAAGAAATCAGTAACAATGGTAATATCAAAGAAAATGGTGACACCAAAATGTGACATAGAAATAGAAGGGAAAATCCTTAACCAAGTTGATAATTTTAGATACCTAGGGGCATTTATAACATCAGATGGAAGATGTACAACAGAGATTAGGAGCAGAATAGGGCAGGCAAAAGCCGCATTTCAGAAAATGAAGAGTATCTTATGCAATAAGTCACTATCACTGAATGTAAGAAAGAGAGTGATGAAATGCTATGTAGAACAAGTTTTGCTGTATGGCAGTGAATCTTGGAATGTAAATGAACAAATTAAGAAGAAATTAGAAGCAACAGAGATGTGGTTCCTGAGACGAATGTTGCGAATTCCTTGGACTGCCAGAGTAACTAACGACGACTGCCTGAAACAGGCTAATGAAACTAGAACATTATATACAACAATAAGACAGAGACAAACAGCTTTCCTCGGTCATGTGATGAGAAGAGAGGCTTTGGAGAACATCGTAACAACTGGAAAGATCGAGGGGAAGAGAGGCAGAGGTAGACCAAGAGAAGTGATGCTGGATGGATTGAGACGGTGGCATGGAGGAATATCAGCAGCAGAGTTGATCCAGAAAACCAAAGACCGAGATTTATGGAGAGCCATGAACGCCTACGCCAGCCGGCACGGCACTTGATGATGATGATGATGATGGCTGCACATCAATATGTCAGCAAGTTTACATATAATTGATGGCTGTACATATAATTGATGGCTGTACATCCATATGTCAGCAAGTTTACATATAATTGATGGCTGCACATCCATATGTCAGCAAGTTTACATATAATTGATGGCTGCACATCCATATGTCAGCAAGTTTACATATAATTGATGGCTGCACATATAATTGATGGCTGCACATCCATATGTCAGCAAGTTTACATATAATTGATGGCTGCACATCCATATGTCAGCAAGTTTACATATAATTGATGGCTGCACATCCATATGTCAGCAAGTTTACATATAATTGATGGCTGTACATATAATTGATGGCTGTACATCCATATGTCAGCAAGTTTACATATAATTGATGGCTGCACATCCATATGTCAGCAAGTTTACATATAATTGATGGCTGCACATCCATATGTCAGCAAGTTTACATATAATTGATGGCTGCACATCCATATGTCAGCAAGTTTACATATAATTGATGGCTGCACATATAATTGATAGCTGCACATCCATATGTCAGCAAGTTTACATATAATTGATGGCTGCACATCCATATGTCAGCAAGTTTACATATAATTGATGGCTGCACATCCATATGTCAGCAAGTTTACATATAATTGATGGCTGCACATCCATATGTCAGCAAGTTTACATATAATTGATGGCTGTACATATAATTGATGGCTGCACATCCATATGTCAGCAAGTTTATATATAATTGATGGCTGCACATCCATATGTCAGCAAGTTTATATATAATTGATGGCTGCACATCCATATGTCAGCAAGTTTATATATAATTGATGGCTGCACATCCATATGTCAGCAAGTTTATATATAATTGATGGCTGCACATCCATATGTCAGCAAGTTTATATATAATTGATGGCTGCACATCCATATGTCAGCAAGTTTATATATAATTGATGGCTGCACATCCATATGTCAGCAAGGCTAATTGAAACAGAAATAAACAAGTCTAACCTTCAGAGCACAAAGCACTGCAGTAAACACATTCATCTGTACTGCTTGCTGGCGAGAGCCCTTTGCTTGATGAATGCATTCGTTAAAATGCTGTAGCATCTGGTAGCGATGTTTGTGTGCAACATGAGGAAATATGACACCATACAGCTTCACAGAGCTGTCAATCACTGCCACGCCAAGGGGTAATGGCCCAGGTATAGGCTCATTCTGAATGGACAAATGGAATAAAACACCAAAGTAGTAAAGTCTCCATGTGTTAATCTCTCTCGCTCTCTCTATCTCTCTCTCTTTCATCTACATCATCCACTGAGTGAAATTTAATCAAGAAGATATAGGCCTAGAACCATATCATGTTGATTTGCCACACAATAGAATAGCATGGACAGGGTCCTTTATTTACAAATACATGCACAAATGCTTTGACGCATGTATGTACATGTACACACATGACCTATAAACACTGCTTGCAAATCTAAGACTGAAGACAGAAACTTCAGTTCATACTATAATCACTGAACTCCAAACACATCTATATATAATACGATCTCCTCCACAGTAATTAATCAGCATACTATGACCAATGATGCCAGTCCGATGTTTGATTGATGAACCTCCTCTGAAATGCTGCTCTTTCCTGGCCACACAGAATGCTGGCATTCTATTGGCGTTGATTCATTCAGCTGTTGGTCTTGGTTTCTAAAGGTGCCAATGACCATATCACCCATCAAGTGTAGATTGATCTATGAAAGAAAATGGGGCTAGCACCTTATACCCACTATCTGACAGCGTGGGAAAGTACCCATGACTTGACTGTACTGAGAAAGCTATATGTGTCCACACAAATGTTTCACATCCTGAGAGCACTGGTATATAAGCAGCAGTACTGGACATGCTTAGGTAATTCAGCGTAATATATGATAATTAAAACACACGGAGGAGCAAATGGATCACCATGGTCTGTCAAGAATGCGACAGCGACGGGTGACGAGGGGATCTGGCCGACAATCGACACTCAAAAGAAAGGCGAGACGGACATATAATCAGATTGCTACTGGTACTATTAGTGTTGGAACTCTTCGCTGGCTGCTGAGGATGGGGACAGAGGACTTATGGGAATGCCCCAAATGCTGTGATGTCGGTTCCTAAATCAATCAATCAATCAATCAAAACACAGCCCTTATATGTGTCACATGAACTATTTGTCCTTATGTCCCATTTAGTGAATATGCTGCATAGAAGCCCAGGGGCGTGGGATTCACAAGGTTGAGTGGCTAAGTTTCCAGAACTGACAGAAAAACCACATGTGTAGTTGGACAAGAAGAATGTCATCACGAGCCACAGAAGTGGCTAGCATGTGGGCCTGTCGACCCCTGTGTTTAGGTGTTCAATGACCTGGGTTTTCAGGTGCTGTGGCGAAGGGGTTACAGATGCAGTTCATAATCCCGCATGCCACATTCGAAACACAGCTGTGAGTAATTTGGCAGTAGACTGCCTCACATTGGTTTGTATAAAATGGTATGAGTGCCGGCCGTTCAGAAAGCAATGACAAATTACCTAACATAAACTTGCCAAGAAATCATAAACAGCCAAACAATGCTGGGGTTGACTGTAACATCCTGTAAAGGATATGCAACTAACTTTTTGTTCAGGTCAACCCAGCCTAAGATGGGTGCCAGGAAATCCACATCAGTCACCTGGTGCCAGGTGGTCTACAAGTATTGCTACAGCAAATGAACACAAGAGCTGCGGCAGTGCAGTGGCTAGCGTGCTGGCCAGCCAGCCCGAGGGTCATGTGTTTGAGTCATCTTTGAGTCAGGGACTTCTTGTCCTTGATCTGGGCTTCCAAGTCAACCCAGCCTAAAATGACTCCCATAAAACTGGCTGTGAAGTCATGCTGACCACATCACCATCAGGTGCCACTTTCTGAAACAGGTGGGAGGTAGTACCATGCACCCACTACACCTCATGGTGTGCAAGGGGTCTTTGACCTTACATGACAACAAAACACATAAATATCACACTCATTTTCCAACAGTAATATAAGAATGTGAATTCTAGATACAATGTAGCTGTCTCTGCACAAACATAGAAGTGTTATTGATTAAACAACCATCTTTAAATGTCCCATCCCCTGTGACACACCCAATGACAAAAATAAATACAAGCTGACTTACTGGCGGACATCTCAGGAACAGGGATTGACTATCATGTTCTAAAGTTCCTGAACCCGAGGCGCTGTTAGGCTGCAGCTGTAAGAAATATTATCATCAAAATAAATCTTTGATCTTAACGTAAAATGAAATGGAAACAAGGAAGCGCAAAACTTGAGATAAAACCTACAGTAAGAAGAACAAAGAACATATGGTATCAGTTCACATGATAAAAATATGAGAAAACAGACATGCCAAAAGAGGGTAGAAATTCTCATGTAACAATTTTACCACTAGCTGGTGACTGCATATTTGTCCAGCAAACACCACCATGAAAGTGTCATTAGCTGTCGGAGAAGGAGGTCTGATTCAATCATGTAATGTATTAGAGGTCTGATTCAACCCTTTAATGTATTGGAGGTCGTATTTAACCCTCTAATGTACTTACAGCTCTCCTGTTATTTAGTGTCTGCTCAAATATGGGCTTTAAAGCGTACGCTTACAATGTTCTCACTAAATAATTTCTGATAAAGTTAATTTTGCAGATTCATTTTACCATTATTATACACTGTTGTTTTTTTCTTTATTAAAAACATTTGAAACAATTTAAAAACAATTAAAAACATTGAAACACCTCAAATTTGTTCAGTTTGTTCATTTTATCAAGTCTGAAACTTGAAATATACTCTACACAAAAGGCATATAATAAAATTCAATATAGAACAGTGTGGGGAAAAAGGTAAGGTATGGAATAAATAAGTGTCGGGATTGAGGAATGTGTAAGAACACATTACATTTAGGGTATGGATGTGTTATAGGTGACAGCAGGTGAGACTCAGGCATGAAATAAATTATATGTTAGCCAGATGTGTATACCATTTAAGACTCTGATTTTGATTGCTCTATATTCAACATGAAGGTCCAATGTTATTTATTAATGACAGCAATCATGGACTCTAGACTTATGTCTATCATGCAAACATATTTATGAACAATTTACAAACATGAGCAGACACATTTGACATGAAAATAACTTCTCTAACATGAACTGATGGTGTGCTGATCACTAGCACATACAAATAACATGACAACTGTTCCAAGGTGCATTTGTAAGCAGAAATCTGTCTTATTAAAAACACAAAGCTACATGTGTGTTATCAGCAACACATAATTAATGAGCAAACCATGCTGTCAAACACAAGTACACGTACTAGTCTCATTTCCATGTACCTAATTAATGACATCTTCACTGTCAGGACAATTCAACAATCTGATATCTAGGGATTGGCAGTATGTACTAACCTTGTCTTAGAAACTATTCTCTCTATATTAGATCAATTGACAAAGGAAAATACAGCAAAGTTACAATACTGGGTCAATCTCCATGGCAAATGCTGCTCTCTCATGCCAATCAAATGCAAGTAACATTTCAAAGCGTGACAATCATGCATGATTGGTAGATGATGCACATGAAAAGATCATCCCAATCACATGATGGAAACATAAATACAAACATCAGCATAGTCAAGGAAAAGAAACTCAGTCATGCACTCTGTTGATTTGTAGATTATGCATTTAAAAAATCATCAAAATAACATCGTAAGAAAATCAATACAAATATTAGCGTGACCACAAATTGTATTGAAAAGTGAAAGACACAGTCATGTGCTGTACAACTAGCAGATTACATATAGATCATCATCTTTGTATGAATTATTTCCCATACATTTACTCCAACATGAGCCAAGAACAAAGTGGTTAGTCTTAATCATTCCGTGGTCGGCCACAACTTGTCTTGTAGAGTTACTGCTGATAGACAGAGAATAAATATCTGGCTGACAAATTCTGCAGGGGTTAAAATGTTAAAGAGAGGATCGACTTCACTGCACAGGTTTGATAATATCAGGTGTGGTCTCTCGCCACAGAACAGGAAGCTGCCGACCAAGAGCAGCACAATGTCCAAACTCTGTAGCCCCGGAAATGACCCCCTAGAGGTCCCCGAAAACTGAACTTGTGGCCTGAACAATGTAATCCAAAAACGAGCTGACAGCCTTCAGAACACGAGGTATACAACTTGACCACCTCACCACAGAGAGTCCCACATTATGGAGTCTTACAGGATGTCTCTGGAGTTTGTTTCAGTGTTCCAGTCGTAAGTGGCAGTCTCTGGGACCCATTCATGCTCTGAACCCATGGTGTTGTGTTCTGAGTCTGTAGATGCTGGTCTGCCATCTTCTGCCTAGCTTGATGTCGATAACTGGTACACGGAAGTTGCTGTGGCATAGTGATTAGTGAACTTGCCTGTCAAAAACAGTGGTCT
This sequence comes from Cepaea nemoralis, assembly GCA_014155875.1. NCBI lineage: Eukaryota > Metazoa > Mollusca > Gastropoda > Stylommatophora > Helicidae > Cepaea > Cepaea nemoralis. The sequence goes on from JACEFZ010022233.1 coordinate 218,473, forward strand.
GGGTGTAATCCCCAGCAGAAGTAATGTTTCTTTATTACCAGTACAGCTCTGGAAGGGGGGAGGGTGTAAAACCATGCTTATTGCATGGCTCTGGAAGTACAGCTCTGGAAAGGCGTGTGTCAAACTATGCTTAAGGTACAGCTCTGGAAGGGGATGTGTCAAACCATGCTTATAGTACGGCTCTGAAAGGGAGGTGGGTGTCAAACCATGCTTATTGTATGGCTCTAGAACAGTGGTTCTCAACCGGTGGGGAATTCCCCCCCCCCCCCCCCCCCAGGGGGGAATTTTGGGGTTTCCAGGGGGGAATGAAGATTATTTCAAGATCGTGTTAATACAAGAACCGATTACTTGATCTTGTTTTTCCCTTCATACTTTACGGTTCTGTACGTCTCACCCTTCTAAAATTCATTTTATAAAGTAAGTAGACCCACAAATCACGTTTTATGTGGACGTCTAGACTTGTTTTAGTATGTGCTTCCATTATTACGTATACTGTGTAGGGGCGGGAGGAGGGATTTTTAGGTAGGAAATACGAAAGGGGGGAATGACGCTTCTGAAAATATGGTGAAGGGGGGCACAGGCCAAATTTTTAGGTAGGAAATAAGAAAAGGGGGGAATGACGTTCTGAAAATATGGTGAAGGGGGGCACAGGCCAAAAAAGGTTGAGAACCACTGCTCTAGAAGGAGGTGTGTCAAACCATGCTTATAGTGTGGCTCTGGAAGGAGGTATGTTAAACCATAGTTATAGTACGGCTCTGGAAAGGGGTGTGTCAAACTATGCTTAAAGTACGGCTCTGGAAGGGGGTGTGTCAAACCATGCTTATATTATGGCTCTGGAAGGGGTGTGTGTCAAACCATGCTTATATTATGGCTCTGGAAGGGGTGTGTGTCAAACCATGCTTAAAGTATGGCTCTGGAAGGGTGTGTCAAACCATGCTTATATTATGGCTCTGGAAGGGTGTGTCAAACCATGCTTATATTATGGCTCTGGAAGGGTGTGTCAAACCATGCTTATATTATGGCTCTGGAAGGGTGTGTCAAACCATGCTTATATTATGGCTCTGGAAGGGGTGTGTGTCAAACCATGCTTAAAGTATGGCTCTGGAAGGGTGTGTGTCAAACCATGCTTATAAAAATGAGTAGCAGACAATTTTCAGATGTGAGGGGAGGGAAGGTAGTGAAGAAGGGAATTGGCTAGCCCCACATTATATGTTTTGACCTAGGATATACAAAAGTCGAACACTTCATACCCAAGTGGCAGTCTGGACTACTTTACATTTCACAGGGATAAAACAAGGTACATTGCAGAAAGACAAGAATATATCACATGTAAAAGTATTTAAAAAATCAAGGAGATATATGATAAAAACATTCAGCGGCGTTGGCTTAGAGAGAGGAAGAATAAACACAATGCGGACATTAAACACACAAAATGCAGCATTCATCTGTGGATTTAATAAATGTAACAATAGAAAACAATGTTCTAACAAAAAACAAAAATTAATAATAAAAATTAACTAAAATTAAAATGTATAGCGAATGGGGTGGGAAAGAAGGTAACAAATGTGAATTATTTCAATGTATAAAAAGCAGCAGGTGATCAAGAGTGTCAGTCATTATACACAAATCATTTCAAAAAATCACAAATAAATGTTGGTATTTGGACTGTAACAATTCTAAGATATGGAATCACATTTTAACTCTGCAATTCTTCTGTTTACTATCGATCTCAGTGTGATGACAGGCCACATGAAGAACTCTATCATACAACCAACCATGCATTGATTCCACACAAATGTTGTTTAACACGTGTTATATCACAGGACCGCAGTAACATAGTGGCTAGCACAGTGATCAGCCAGCCCAGTATAACATATCTGAATATCCTCCAGTTTGATTAGTTATATCACAGGACCGCAGTAACATAGTGGCTAGCACAGTGATCAGCCAGCCCAGTATAACATATCTGAATCTCCTCCAGTTTGATTAGTTATATCACAGGACCGCAGTAACATAGTGGCTAGCACAGTGATCAGCCAGCCCGGTATAACATAGTGGCTAGCACAGGGATCAGCCAGCCCAGTATAACATAGTGGCTAGCACAGGGATCAGCCAGCCCAGTATAACATAGTGGCTAGCACAGGGATCAGCCAGCCCAGTATAACATAGTGGCTAGCACAGTGATCAGCCAGCCCAGTATAACATAGTGGCTAGCACAGGGATCAGCCAGCCCAGTATAACATAGTGGCTAGCACAGGGATCAGCCAGCCCAGTATAACATAGTGGCTAGCACAGTGATCAGCCAGCCCAGTAGAACATATCTGAATCTCCTCCAGTTTGATTATTCAGTGACCTGGCATTTCCAGGAAAGTAAAAGTGGCTAGAAAAGGAATTCCATGAACTCTAAGAAAGCAACTTGATGATTTGGACTTTGCCGACTACAGTATACTCCTGTCACACACACGTAATCAAATGCAGGTCAAACAAATCATATTTGCTGGGAGGTCACAATAATATGGTCTAAAAATTCATAATTGAAGCCAAAGATAACAGGATTATACCAAGCAAATAACAATACGATCTCCCTTGGTGAAAACTTACAAAAGGCAGAATCATACCCCTATTTGGGAAGCAATGTAGATACAACTCGGGGGTCAGCTAAAGATATTCAAATAAGACTACAAAAGGCAAGATGAGCTTTCACAGGAAATGTTGGAAGTCAAAGGAAGTTCAAATTAGCACCAAACTGAGAATGTTTACCTCCAATGTTAAATGGGTACTACAGTATAGGTCAGAAACAAGGGGAACAACAAACAGAATTACAAATAAATGGGTACTACAGTATAGGTCAGAAACAAGGGGAACAACAAACAGAATTACAAATAAATGGGTACTACAGTATAGGTCAGAAACAAGGGGAACAACAAACAGAATTACTAATAAATGGGTACTACAGTATAGGTCAGAAACAAGGGGAACAACAAACAGAATTACTAATAAATGGGTACTACAGTATAGGTCAGAAACAAGGAGAACAACAAACAGAATTACTAATAAATGGGTACTACAGTATAGGTCAGAAACAAGGGGAACAACAAACAGAATTACTAATAAATGGGTACTACAGTATAGGTCAGAAACAAGGGGAACAACAAACAGAATTACAAATAAATGGGTACTACAGTATAGGTCAGAAACAAGGGGAACAACAAACAGAATTACTAATAAATGGGTACTACAGTATAGGTCAGAAACAAGGGGAACAACAAACAGAATTACAAATAAATGGGTACTACAGTATAGGTCAGAAACAAGGAGAACAACAAACAGAATTACTAATAAATGGGTACTACAGTATAGGTCAGAAACAAGGGGAACAACAAACAGAATTACTAATAATGGGTACTACAGTATAGGTCAGAAACAAGGGGAACAACAAACAGAATTACAAATAAATGGGTACTACAGTATAGGTCAGAAACAAGGGGAACAACAAACAGAATTACTAATAAATGGGTACTACAGTATAGGTCAGAAACAAGGGGAACAACAAACAGAATTACTAATAAATGGGTACTACAGTATAGGTCAGAAACAAGGGGAACAACAAACAGAATTACTAATAAATGGGTACTACAGTATAGGTCAGAAACAAGGAGAACAACAAACAGAATTACAAGGGTACTAAGTATAGGTCAGAAACAAGGGGAAACAAACAGAATTACTAATAAATGGGTACTACAGTATAGGTCAGAAACAAGGGGAAAACAAACAGAATTACTAATAAATGGGTACTACAGTATAGGTCAGAAACAAGGGAACAACAAACAGAATTACAAATAAATGGGTACTACAGTATAGGTCAGAAACAAGGGGAACAACAAACAGAATTACTAATAAATGGGTACTACAGTATAGGTCAGAAACAAGGGGAACAACAAACAGAATTACAAATAAATGGGTACTACAGTATAGGTCAGAAACAAGGGAACAACAAACAGAATTACAATAAATGGGTACTACAGTATAGGTCAGAAACAAGGGGAACAACAAACAGAATTACAATAAATGGGTACTACAGTATAGGTCAGAAACAAGGGGAACAACAAACAGAATTACTAATAAATGGGTACTACAGTATAGGTCAGAAACAAAGGGGAACAACAAACAGAATTACAAATAAATGGGTACTACAGTATAGGTCAGAAACAAGGGGAACAACAAACAGAATTACAAATAAATGGGTACTACAGTATAGGTCAGAAACAAGGGGAACAACAAACAGAATTACTAATACATGGGTACTACAGTATAGGTCAGAAACAAGGGGAACAACAAACAGAATTACTAATAAATGGGTACTACAGTATAGGTCAGAAACAAGGGGAAACAACAAACAGAATTACTAATAAATGGGTACTACAGTATAGGTCAGAAACAAGGGGAACAACTAACAGAATTACAAATAAATGGGTACTACAGTATAGGTCAGAAACAAGGAGAACAACCAACAGAATTACTAATAAATGGGTACTACAGTATAGGTCAGAAACAAGGGGAACAACAAACAGAATTACTAATAAATGGGTACTACAGTATAGGTCAGAAACAAGGAGAACAACAAACAGAATTACTAAATAAATGGGTACTACAGTATAGGTCAGAAACAAGGGGAACAACAAACAGAATTACTAATAAATGGGTACTACAGTATAGGTCAGAAACAAGGGGAACAACAAACAGAATTACAAATAAATGGGTACTACAGTATAGGTCAGAAACAAGGGGAACAACAAACAGAATTACTAATAAATGGGTACTACAGTATAGGTCAGAAACAAGGGGAACAACAAACAGAATTACTAATAAATGGGTACTACAGTATAGGTCAGAAACAAGGGGAACAACAAACAGAATTACTAATAAATGGGTACTACAGTATAGGTCAGAAACAAGGAGAACAACAAACAGAATTACAAATAAATGGGTACTACAGTATAGGTCAGAAACAAGGGGAACAACAAACAGAATTACTAATAAATGGGTACTACAGTATAGGTCAGAAACAAGGGGAACAACAAACAGAATTACTAATAAATGGGTACTACAGTATAGGTCAGAAACAAGGGGAACAACAAACAGAATACTAATAAATGGGTACTACAGTATAGGTCAGAAACAAGGAGGGAAAAACAAACAGAATTACAAATAAATGGGTACTACAGTATAGGTCAGAAACAAGGAGGGAAAAACTAACAGAATTACTAATAAATGGGTACTACAGTATAGGTCAGAAACAAGGAGAACAACAACAGAATTACTAATAATGGGTACTACAGTATAGGTCAGAAACAAGGGGAACAACAAACAGAATTACTAATAAATGGGTACTACAGTATAGGTCAGAAACAAGGGGAACAACAAACAGAATTACAAATAAATGGGTACTACAGTATAGGTCAGAAACAAGGAGGGAAAAACTAACAGAATTACAAATAAATGGGTACTACAGTATAGGTCAGAAACAAGGGGAACAACAAACAGAATTACAAATAAATGGGTACTACAGTATAGGTCAGAAACAAGGAGAACAACAAACAGAATTACTAATAAATGGGTACTACAGTATAGGTCAGAAACAAGGGGAACAACTAACAGAATTACTAATAAATGGGTACTACAGTATAGGTCAGAAACAAGGGGAACAACAAACAGAATTACTAATAAATGGGTACTACAGTATAGGTCAGAAACAAGGGGAACAACTAACAGAATTACTAATAAATGGGTACTACAGTATAGGTCAGAAACAAGGAGAACAACTAACAGAATTACTAATAAATGGGTACTACAGTATAGGTCAGAAACAAGGGGAACAACTAACAGAATTACAAATAAATGGGTACTACAGTATAGGTCAGAAACAAGGGGAACAACAAACAGAATTACTAATAAATGGGTACTACAGTATAGGTCAGAAACAAGGGGAACAACAAACAGAATTACAAATAAATGGGTACTACAGTATAGGTCAGAAACAAGGGGAACAACAAACAGAATTACTAATAAATGGGTACTACAGTATAGGTCAGAAACAAGGGGAACAACAAACAGAATTACTAATAAATGGGTACTACAGTATAGGTCAGAAACAAGGGGAACAACAAACAGAATTACTAATAAATGGGTACTACAGTATAGGTCAGAAACAAGGGGAACAACAAACAGAATTACTAATAAATGGGTACTACAGTATAGGTCAGAAACAAGGAGAACAACAAACAGAATTACTAATAAATGGGTACTACAGTATAGGTCAGAAACAAGGGGAACAACTAACAGAATTACAAATAAATGGGTACTACAGGTATAGGTCAGAAACAAGGGGAAACAACAAACAGAATTACAAATAAATGGGTACTACAGTATAGGTTCAGAAACAAGGGGGAACAACAAACAGAATTACTAATAAATGGGTACTACAGTATAGGTCAGAAACAAGGGGAACAACAAACAGAATTACTAATAAATGGGTACTACAGTATAGGTCAGAAACAAGGGGAACAACAAACAGAATTACTAATAAATGGGTACTACAGTATAGGTCAGAAACAAGGGGAACAACAAACAGAATTACTAATAAATGGGTACTACAGTATAGGTCAGAAACAAGGGGAACAACAAACAGAATTACAAATAAATGGGTACTACAGTATAGGTCAGAAACAAGGGGAACAACAAACAGAATTACTAATAAATGGGTACTACAGTATAGGTCAGAAACAAGGGGAACAACAAACAGAATTACTAATAAATGGGTACTACAGTATAGGTCAGAAACAAGGGGAACAACTAACAGAATTACTAATAATGGGTACTACAGTATAGGTCAGAAACAAGGGGAACAACAAACAGAATTACTAATAAATGGGTACTACAGTATAGGTCAGAAACAAGGGGAACAACAACAGAATTACTAATAAATGGGTACTACAGTATAGGTCAGAAACAAGGGGAACAACTAACAGAATTACTAATAAATGGGTACTACAGTATAGGTCAGAAACAAGGGAACAACAAACAGAATTACAAATAAATGGTACTACAGTATAGGTCAGAAACAAGGGGAACAACAAACAGAATTACAAATAAATGGGTACTACAGTATAGGTCAGAAACAAGGGGAACAACAAACAGAATTACTAATAAATGGGTACTACAGTATAGGTCAGAAACAAGGGGAACAACAAACAGAATTACTAATAAATGGGTACTACAGTATAGGTCAGAAACAAGGGGAACAACAAACAGAATTACAAATAAATGGGTACTACAGTATAGGTCAGAAACAAGGGGAACAACAAACAGAATTACTAATAAATGGGTACTACAGTATAGGTCAGAAACAAGGGGAACAACAAACAGAATTACTAATAAACCACAAACATTCATTACTTGGTGCCTGTGCAGAATAGTGGCAATAAAATGGTATAACAGAATCACCAATGTAGAACTCATAGTGTGTTAAAAGTTAGTTGTATATCCTTTACAGGATGTCGCAGTCACCTCCAGGATTGTTTGCCTGTTTGTGATTTCTTGGCAAATTTAAGTTCAGTAGTTTGCCATGGCTTTCTGAATGACCAGCTCTCATGCCATTGTATGAAAACCAATGCAAGGCTGGTCTGCTGCTCAAATTGCATGCATTTATGTGTTGAACACAGTATGTGGGATTCCGAACTGCATCCGTAACCTGTAGGCCACATGGAGAGAACTCAACTAATTCCAGTGACCCAATGGCGAGGGAAAGATGCTGGCACTGGATAGGACACACACTGAGAAAACTTGAGGACAATATAACTAGACTCTTGTCGGGGAGCCACAAGATAGGACACACACTGAGAAAACCTGAGGACAATATAACTAGACTCTCTCTTGTCTGGGAGCCACAAGATACGACACACACTGAAAACCTGAGGACAATATAAGTAGACACCCTCTTGTCGGGAAGCCACAAGACAGGATACACACAGAGAAAACCTGGGGACAATGTAACTAGACACTCTCTTGTCTGGGAGCCACAAGACAGGACACACACAGAGAAAACCTGGGGACAACGTAACTAGACACTCTCTTGTCTGGAAGCCATAAGACAAGACACACACAGAGAAAACCTGGGGACAATATAACTAGACACCCTCTTGTCTGGGAGACACAGAGAAAACCTGGGGACAAGGTAACTAGACTCTCTTGTCTGGGAGCCACAAGACAGGACACACACAGAGAAAACCTGAGGACAATATAACTAGACTCTCTCTTGTTTTGGAGCCACAAGATAGGACACACACTGAGAAAACCTGAGGACAATATAACTAGACACTCTCTTGTCTGGGAGCCACAAGATAGGACACACACTGAGAAAACCTGAGGACAATATAACTAGACACTCTCTTGCCTGGGAGCCACAAGACCAACAAAATAGCAAGAGACCTAAAAACACATGAAGAAGAAAATTACAGAGAGAGATGAATACTATTGGGAAGACATGGAGAGAGCTGCAGGAGATAGCTACAGATAGACCAGCATGGCGTGGTTGGGCTGAGGGCCTACAATAGCTACAGATAGGACAGCATGGCATGGTTGGGCTGAGGGCCTACAATAGCTACAGATAGGCCAGCATGGCATGGTTGGGCTGAGGGCCTACAATAGCTACAGATAGACCAGCATGGCGTGGTTGGGCTGAGGGCCTACAATAGCTACAGATAGACCAGCATGGCGTGGTTGGGCTGAGGGCCTACAATAGCTACAGATAGACCAGCATGGCGTGGTTGGGCTGAGGGCCTACAATAGCTACAGATAGACCAGCATGGCGTGGTTGGGCTGAGGGCCTACAATAGCTACAGATAGGACAGCATGGCGTGGTTGGGCTGAGGGCCTACAATAGCTACAAATAGGACAGCATGGCGTGGTTGGGCTGAGGGCCTACAATAGCTACAGATAGGCCAGCATGGCGTGGTTGGGCTGAGGGCCTACAATAGCTACAGATAGACCAGCATGGCATGGTTGGGCTGAGGGCCTACAATAGCTACAGATAGGACAGCATGGCGTGGTTGGGCTGAGGGCCTACAATAGCTACAGATAGACCAGCATGGCGTGGTTGGGCTGAGGGCCTACAATAGCTACAGATAGACCAGCATGGCATGGTTGGGCTGAGGGCCTACAATAGCTACAGATAGACCAGCATGGCGTGGTTGGGCTGAGGGCCTACAATAGCTACAGATAGACCAGTATGGCGTGGTTGGGCTGAGGGCCTACACCTCAATGGGAGAGAAAGGGCAGAACAAGAAGACATACATCTAACATAATATCGACCACATCAAGTGCCAACTAGTTACCAAATATAAGTCTACCATCATACACCCAGTATGCCTCAGTGTTCAAACCGCTGGCCACCTATATTTCTCCAGAATCCATGTGAGCCACCTGTATTTCTCCAGACACCACGCCGGCCACCTACATTTCTCCAGACACCACGCCAGCCACCTATATTTCTCCAGACACCACCTATATTTCTCCAGACACCACCTATATTTCTCCAGACACCACCTATATTTCTCCAGACACCACCTATATTTCTCCAGACACCATTTATATTTCTCCAGACACCACCTATATTTCTCCAGACACCACCTATATTTCTCCAGACACCACCTATATTTCTCCAGACACCATTTATATTTCTCCAGACACCACCAATATTTCTCCAGACACCACCTATATTTCTCCAGACACCACCTATATTTCTCCAGACAACACGCTGGCCACCTATATTTCTCCAGACACCACCTATATTTCTCCAGACACCATCTATATTTCTCCAGACACCACCTATATTTCTCCAGACACCACGCTGGCCACCTATATTTCTCCAGACACCACCTATATTTCTCCAGACACCACGCCAGCCACCTATATTTCTCCAGACACCACCTATATTTCTCCAGACACCACCTATATTTCTCCAGACACCACGCCAGCCACCTATATTTCTCCAGACACCACCTATATTTCTCCAGACACCACCTATATTTCTCCAGACACCACCTATATTTCTCCAGACACCACCAATATTTCTCCAGACACCACCAATATTTCTCCAGACATCACCTATATTTCTCCAGACACCACCTATATTTCTCCAGACACCACCTATATTTCTCCAGACACCACGCCAGCCACCTATATTTCTCCAGACACCACCTATATTTCTCCAGACACCACCTATATTTCTCCAGACACCACCTATATTTCTCCAGACACCACCAATATTTCTCCAGACACCACCAATATTTCTCCAGACACCACCTATATTTCTCCAGACACCACCTATATTTCTCCAGACACCACCTATATTTCTCCAGGCACCACGCTGGCCACCTATATTTCTCCAGACACCACCTATATTTCTCCAGACACCACCTATATTTCTCCAGACACCATCTATATTTCTCCAGACATTTTCCAGTACCCATTTTAGGCTGGGAGACCAGGCCATTCTAAAAATACATGTCAATGTGAATTTGAACCTACAACTACTGGGCCGGCTGACAAGTATGCTAGCCACTGTGCTACTGCGGCACCCCTCAGGATGTACAGGAACCAAACAAATCAACCTACAGTGATCACCTGGCACAGAGTGAGTGAAAACAGATGTGTCTGGTTGCTGAGACAGTCAATCATTAACCTAGAAAAAGTCACCACAGAATGAATCAAGAAAAAACTAGCACTGGTTGAGCATCTTTCCCATTGCAACATATGCCTAGGAGATCAGGACACTTACTAAACAAGCTGAACAGCGTATAAATGCCTTTGAATATCAATGTTATAGACGGGTTCTAAGATACAAAAAAAGAACAAATGCATCCATACGACAAGAGCTGAATACTGAAGAAGATTAGCTACTTAAAATGATAAAGAAGACTGAAATATTTTGGTCACATGAAACATGAAAGTTTGAAGAGAACAATAATGAAGGGGTAAATTCCCGGGAAGAGGAAGAGGAAGGCCAAAGAGAAGATGGGTGCAAGATGTGGCAGATGATCTCCAGATGGATGTATTGGAGGCGGGACATCGTCATATGACTGAGAAAGTGTTCCAGAAGGTTGTTATGGGAGCAAGGTTCTGTAAAGGACATGCTACTGAATGAATGAATGAATGGTTGAGTAGTAAGTGAATAATCAACAACAGTGAGTCACTTGGCAATGAGTTAAGAAAAACAAAAGTTTCTCATCATGCAGGGAATAACTGCAGTAGAATGATGAGTTGTGTGGCAAAGACAAGGTGAGTTAACTAAGAAAGAGTTCCTCATGCAGAAAGTATTGATGTGGTGGAATGATGGGCTGTATAGCAAAGACAAGCTAACAATGAGACCATATGTCACATGTGATAAGTACAGAATAAATGTGACGCTGGTGATGCCTGTAGAAAGCAGTGCATGGTGAAGGAAAACTTCCATGTGCATAGCATGACTTGATGGATGAGGTCATAACAAACCAAACATGTCTAGAAGCAACGTGCAACAAACAAACATCTATGTTACATATTCTGATGCTTGCTCAGCTCCAAGTAATATTTTAATAAATAATAAATAATAAACAGGGTAGAAAAAAGGCAAACATAACAATCAAATGCACTGATAATGCAGGGATATTAGCGTCAAACTATTGGTGGATGTACTTACTAGATCTTTATCCACCTTACGATTGGGCTCCATCTATATTTGTGTACAACAGATACAGAAACCAAGTGTTGGAACATGTGTTTTATGTTTTTCTTTTCGTTCAGATCAAAAGGGGGTCTTTCATTGTAATTTATGCTATATGTATGGTTGATTATTTGTTCAGTGGCTGCTAAAACCATGAGCAACAGATATTTAGTCCACAGTTTAAATTCTGGCAAATGGACAATACTGACATATTAATACTTACAACTACATTCTACTTAAAACAATAACTGACATAACCTCTGATGAATCGAGGTCAGACATGGAAATGAGATCAGCAAGACGCATCATTTACATACACCTGCACAAATGTGACACACACTCACAAATATTCCCTGATGGCGCACACACAAAAACGAGCAATAGTTCTCTGGCTAACTGAATGTCCAACTTAGATCCACACAAACACATTTCCAGAAATTCAGTTAGGCCACCAGTTATGCACATGTGCTGCTCAGTTTCAAATGTAAAAGGGGTCAAAAATATGGAACTGTGTTATGTGCAAGAAAATTAAAGTTATTCATTGCAGCATTCACATGTAGGTACATGACAGATAATGGGTGCTACATGTTTTCTCAGATGACAAATACATCACAGACATGGTTCGTATTCAATGGGCTGACAGTAAATGTATCTAACTACATCTACTAGAGCTCAGCTGATAATGTGCATAAACATTGTTGATGAAAGATAATGATAATTACACCTTTGTTTCTTAAATAAGCAAGTAAAATAACTTGTTCAATAAATAAAAAGCAGTTATATTTTCTTTGACATTTGCCAACCAAATAAGCTCTTCTTTAGACATTACTCTATTAAATGGCATCCCTGTGTCAGGCACATATAAGTATCATATTTTTGGTAACAAGCTTTATTATCTTTCATCAGTGATAAATGATAAGGTATAAACAACATCAAACCCCACAAGAATAAATCTATTTCATGGAAATGATCTGAGCTGAAGTGACTGACATAGTTTTGCATACCTGGTCCTCAATGGCCTTATGGTCTGTCTCCTGCAGCCAAGAGCCCAAGATGACATTATCATCAATATGACACATGAAACGCAGCTGGGACGTCGTCGTGTTTGCAGGATTGTCTGTCAGTGTGAACTCTGCCACCAATTCCCTTAGTAAATTTGGATACAGCCCTGAATATTTGATTTAAAAATTAAAATCTGTTTCATAACTGAAAGTATTAGTATTCAATTATAACAAGCTGAAAGCCACATGGAAATTCATGATTGATTTATTGATTCAGGAACCGACATCACAGCATTCGGGGCATTCCCATAAACACATGGAAATTCATTTTACTAATATACATCTAGAGTAACAAAGCCTGACAGAAAATGTGGGCAGGCAGGGCCCACAAGTCCGGGAAGGGAATCTGCCTGTGAGAAGAGCAGTCCAGAAAGGAAACCTGAACGTCGAAGTCAGAAGATGTTGGCCTAGTGGCAGGGACTAGAAAATTGCCAGCTTTGCACCACACAAAGCAAACATTATCACAGAAGAAGAATAAAAAACTAACAGACACATATGTTAATAAATTCTTCCCACTAATAAATGAATATCTTTAAATACATTTAAATTTTTGACAAACAAGTGATAGTGAAATTATCATCACCATCATCATGTGCCACTCATCTTGGATCAGGTCTGTGTTCTTATGCCATTTGGCCAAGCCAAAACGTGGTATTTATCACTTTTCTTTTCCCTTGCTCTTTCTCCATCAATTTAGTCAGTTATCACTAAGTTTTCAGTTTATTTCTATTTAGAATGTGCCCAAACAGAAAGCATTACATACTTGCACCAACTCCAGCAAGAGATCAACTGTAAGGTGTTTCAGTGACCTCAAGGGTTCCCCTGCACTGGATATTTCTGCATACAAAGTGCATAGTGAAACATAAGGCAGCAGGTCTACTTTACAAATGACATAAGCACGGCCATCTGGAAGCTGGTGACACAGTAGAGATCACAGCTTTGCCAGGCCTAGCAGTATTTCAGACAAATAAATACTGAACATGTGTCCCCAGCAATGAGATAAATGGCTAAAAACAAAGTCAGTAAAGGACACTTTTAAGGCAAATTAGGCATATGGTGCTAGGACCATATTCTTCTAGACCATGTGGCAACTGGTGGGATGTGTGGTCAGCACCACGCTGACCGGCTAGGACTTCCCAGGACATTTCTGGTACCCACTAGTAGGCTGGGTCCACCTGGGAGCCTGGGTCAATTGTTTAAACGTCACATGAACACATAACTACATTCTAGAGATGTTCAAATGTAATTCTCAACACAACTGCTTCGCTCACCGTCAAAAGATTCCGGAGGCAGGAGAGACAGCACATCATACAAGCGCAGCCGGATCGTGGCAGCACTGGCCTTCAGCTGGGACCCATGCATTTTGATCACAGATGCTAGCCTGAAACAAGCAGAGATCAATGACATTTAGAAAGAGAACAAATCACTTCGAGTTCTCTCCCTCATGTCTACCATCAACCAACAGATCAATTACATCTAGATAAGAGAACAAATCACTTCCAGTTCTCTCCCTCATGTCTACCATCAACCAACAGATCAATGACATCTAGATAAGAGAACATATCACTTCCAGTTCTCTCCCTCATGTCTACCATCAACCAACAGATCAATGACATCTAGATAAGAGAACAAATCACTTCCAGTTCTCTCCCTCATGTCTACCATCAACCAACAGATCAATGACATCTAGATAAGAGAACATATCACTTCCAGTTCTCTTCCCATCAACCAACAGATAGAGAACATATCACTTCGAGTTCTCTCCCTCATGTCTACAATCAACCAACAGATCAATGACATTTAGATAGAGAACATATCACTTCGAGTTCTCTCCCTCATGTCTACCATCAACCAACAGATCAATGACATCTAGATAAGAGAACATATCACTTCCAGTTCTCTCCCCATCAACCAACAGATAGAGAACACATCATTTCCAGTTCTCTCCCTCGTGTCTACCATCAACCAACAGATAGAGAACACATCACTTCCAGCTCTCTCCCTCGTGTCTACCATCAACCAACAGATAGAGAACACATCACTTCCAGTTATCTCCCTCATGTCTACCATCAACCAACAGATTTCTGTTAATATCATTTGAAGGTGGTCAGCATGGCCGAATGGTTAAGAGCACTCATTCTTTAAAATCCTGTGCTGATGCCGAGGCAGTCAATTCAACCAATACATCGATCAGTTGAACTAAAATGCTGACTTCTCATCCTAGACTTGGGATGTAAATTACAAGTACATCTGAAGTTGTAGGTGGTTTGCCTGATGCCAGGGACACTGGTAACAAGGAAAGCTAATCCACACACAAACACCAGTCCAGTGCACTAGAAGTAGTAGCTAGTGTATGGACTAGGCTTGGGTTCAAAGCCAGCGAATGGGCACAAACCCACACACACAAACTTATGTGAAGAAGCTGGTCTAGCTCAATCATTACAATTTGACTGTTCTTGTCATGAATTATTTTGTCAACTGGCATGGGTGATCAAGTCTCTCCACAACTCTCATTCTGCAGTACTATACAATGTTAAAACACAGCAGTCACATTATTATTGAGAATTTAATGACACTGAATTATTGTAATTTTACTGACAGCATCGTCAAGTGGCATGTCATATGGCAATAGCAACTATGTCTCTTCACAACTCTCACTCTTTAGTGCTATATATCATTTTGTGTACTAACATGGCAGCCATGTCATTTCACAACTGTTCAGTATTTTCTCTATGTTGTTGTCCAGGCTCTGTTTGTGTTGATCTTGCCAGTTATTACAACATATTGCAGGGGTTTGTTGTTCTCTTATCTTGATGAAACCAAATAATGTAGAATGTTTCCACCTAATGTTTATCACAAGATTCCGTTGTGTCTTGGCACAACAATGAGATTATCTACATTACCTGCCCATGTTATTTCTAGCATTCTCCTGAAAAACCATGTTCCTAAGGCTTCACAGTATTGTTTTTTTTGTTCATTAATTGTAAAGAATTAACAGCCCTTGTTCCAATATGTTCTATGTTACATGTAAGAATTCTTCTTTTTTTTTTTCTACTGTTCCATTGCATGAACTTATTAAATAAGATGTTCTTAATAAAACATGCAGCCTTTGCTTGTCCTATTCAATTCTTTATTTACGTCGTGCATCTTTCTTATGATGCTATCCAATCAATCAAAATATTTGAATTCTCGACTTTGCCTTAAATTAGTACCACTGGCTATGAATTGTGATTTGTAACAAACCATTAGAGGTTATTTTAAAACCAAAAAGTACAGAAAATTTGACTGCTTACTGTGACATCATAACTAGGGCACACTCAAGTGGGGCAAGCATCCGCCGGATCACATCCTCTGTCACCAGATCCCGACAGTTGAGTAAAAAGCTGTACATTGCTGCAAGGAATAACAGGAAATTGTAAGCAAATGAGTATATTCACATTTGTTTGGCTAATAGTTTCAGACCAATCAATCAATGAATCCCTCTCTCTTTCCCTCCCTCCTGAGCTCTTTCTCTTAACTCACACTACATTTCTCTACTTACCAGCAAACATTAGCACACTACAAAATGGCTTACACTTTATAGAGTAGGTAAATTAGGGATAGTGCCTGAACACAGCTCAACAGATTTACAATACTATTCTGTTTAGATTATTTTGAGAAAAAGGTTCAAAATAGTAATTTTCTTTTGCAATATGTGATAACAACCAACCAGTCCACCCCCCCCCCCCCCCCCCCCCCCCCCCCCCCCCAAAAAATTATTGTGTGTTGAAATTAATTATGCTGTAGTAATGAAACAGGCATGACAAATTATAAACAAAGCACACACTGTGAAAGCAACATGTGGTTAATACAGCAGCATATCTCCATTGTTCAATTTAAGAGATAGAAAGTCCTTTCACTGGAACCAACTGGGCAAGTGAAAACGTGGGACACCTAAAAGCACACAGAGACAAGCATTAGAGACAGAGATGAATAATATAGGGAGGACATGGAGGGAGGTGCAGGAGATGGCAACAGGAGGAGGGCTTGGCCCGAGTTGGTTGAGGGCCTATGCTTCAATGGGGGATAAAAGGATGAAGAAGAAGTAAAGACATACTTCCACAAATATACACCTTTCTCTCTCTCTCTCTCTCTCACACAGACAGACAGACAGACACACACACAGAGAGAGAGAGAGAGAGAGAGAGAGAGAGAGAGAGAGAGAGAGAGAGAGAGAGAGAGAGAGAGAGAGAGAGAGAGAGAGAGAGAGAGAGAGAGAGAGAGAGAGAGAGAGAGAGAGAGAGAGAGAGAGAGAGAGAGAGAGAGAGAGAGAGAGAGAGAGAGAGAGAGAGAGAGAGAGAGAGAGAGAGGAGAGAGAGAGAGAGAGAGAGAGAGAGAGAGAGAGAGAAGAGAGAGAGAGAGAGAGAGAGAGAGAGAGAGAGAGAGAAGAGAGAGAGAGACGGAGAGAGAGAGAGAGAGAGAGAGAGAGAGAGAGAGGAGAGAGAGAGAGAGAGAGAGAGAGAGAGAGAGAGAGAGAGAGAGAGAGAGAGAGAGAGAGAGAGAGAGAGAGAGAGAGAGAGAGAGAGAGAGAGAGAGAGAGAGAGAGAGAGAGAGAGAGAGAGAGAGAGAGAGAGAGAGAGAGAGAGATAGAGAGAGAGAGAGAGAGAGAGGAGAGAGAGAGAGAGAGAGAGAGAGAGAGAGAGAGAGGAGAGAGAGAGAGAGAGAGAGAGAGAGGAGAGAGAGAGAGAGAGAGAGAGAGAGAGAGAGAGAGAGAGAGAGAGGAGAGAGAGAGAGAGAGAGAGAGAGAGGAGAGAGAGAGAGAGAGAGAGAGAGAGAGATAGAGAGAGAGAGAGAGAGAGAGAGAGAGAGAGAGAGAGAGAGAGAGAGAGAGAGAGAGAGATCCAATGTTTGATGTGAAGATGGCAACCAGTCTGATCAGAATGCCCAAGTGAAAGCCTTGTCCTAGTCTAGACATCACTTCTAATGTACACAACCAATGGAAGTCCTCTCACCTCCTAGAGCACCAGCTCTGCCTTCTAAGGTCACCTGCCAGGTGAAAGCCTCCCCTCTCACTTTCTCAGACTCCAGCTCTCGCACTGATCTTGGGAACGCATTTCTCCACAGCAGCAGCATGCGGGGAAGGTGATTCTTGATCACTGAAGGCCCTGTGACGTGGAGGGAATTTTTGTTTTAGTTAAAACAGTAATAGCCTGTTCTACTGGATCGTAACTGAAATACATAATATAATTTCTAATAATGCTTGTTGGTTACTTTACGTCCTTTAAGCAGTTATGATATTCATATTGTGCCCACGACTCTCCCCCTCTTAAAAAGGATGTGTGATGCCATATTTTTGTATTTCATACTGTGCAGCTTATGTGTTCCTTCTATTTCGGTCTATTATAAGTACACCTTGTCATTACCAGTATTTGATCTCATCTTTGAAATGTTTGTCACTGCCTGAAGTTTACTGCACTGACTTGGTTGATTCAGTTTGTAAAGGATAACTTTTCACTGGGCACGGATACCTGCTTAAGTGCATCACATTTGTTCATATGAATAGTTTTTGTGGTGTTCTTTGTTGTGTTCTTTATTGTAAACAATGTTGCACACACCATCATGCTTCTGACTGTCAGTACAAGTATATTCTTTTATATGATATACTTAGTACATTAAAACAGACACCATCAATCTGTATGAGAAGTTGGCTCTGCTCTATCTCTCTTCAACCCTTCCATCCATCCATCCATCATTTGTCATGCCGATAAGCGTGGGCGGTCATGTTCTGCCATTTCACTCGATCACCAGAGTCGTGGATCAGCTCCGTGTTCCTGTCTCGACCATGCCACGTGGCCAAGCCATCCATCAACCCTTCCACTCACCCTCAAATCCTCTCTCTCTCACTAAATAACATAATTTTACGAATACATATTTTACAATAGTGCAGTCCAGAAATTGTGTGCATGTTATTTCTCAAATAGTTCCCCCTGTCCACTAGCTTGCTAATGACTTCTAGAAAGAAGTGTCCAGGTGTGGCCTTAAACCAATCTTGCACAACCTCCATTACTTTGTTGTCATCTGCAAACCTCTGACCCTGCAAATATGGGTCCAAAGAAATGAAAGTCTGATAGTGCCAAGTCTAGGCTGTGGGCTGCATGTTTCAAGATCTCACATTTCAGAGCACAGTTTACCTACTGTATGTGCAGCCATAGGAGGGAGGATGTCGTTGTGCAACAACAATACTCCTTTTCAGACAAGTCCCTGGTGTTTTCAGCGTATCGTGGGCTTGTTTGTTCACCAGCATGTCACTGTATCATGTCACTAGCAAGTCACTGTATCATGTCACTAGCAAGTCACTGTATCATGTCATTAGCAAGTCACTGTATCATGTCACTAGCAAGTCACTGCATCATGTACTAGTCACAGTTTCACAACTTTGCTGGAAATGCACCATTGTAGGACCCTTGATATCCTAAAAGATGATCCCAGTGGATTTCTGCGTCTTGAATGTTTCTTACCCAATGACAATGAGCGTTTCCTTTGAAATTTCTACTCAGTCATACACTCTCCCTGACTGTAGATTTCACAAGGTTTCCCATTATCTGACCAAAAAATTTGTATAAATATTGTCTTGTCGCTTTCCCATGGTGTAACTCGACAGTGGAAGAGCCATATTTTTATCGCTATTGCCCATGCACAAACTGCTTAATTCCAATAAGATTTTACATTATCCAAACTCTTCCATGCACTTTTATAATAAACTTCCTGTTACTTAATGGCTTTCCTCTGTATGTCTGCGTGTGTGTGTGCACGCACTCGCATGTGTATGTGTGTGTGCGTGCGTGCGCACGCACGCGTTTGTGTGGTGTGTGTGAGAGAGCGCAAATGAATGAAGGAAGGAGAGAGAGAGAGATTATAATGATATACGAGGGTAAGTTAATAAGTAAGTCACAAATGGCTGTAAAAAAATAACTAAAGATGATAACAACTTGAAACAAGTTTATTTGTATACATACATTGTCCCTCTATTTCTCAACATAATTTCCACCAACATTAATGCACTTATCCCATCGTTTTATCAGTCCTCCCAAACCGATTGCATAGAACTGCGTGCTCTGTTTTCTAAACCACGTTTTCACTTCACATTCAACTTCGGCATCAATCGCGAAATGTCTCCCACCAAGGTGGGTTTCCTGTGTATGCTGACAAATATTTGTCCATATATATATATATATATATATATATATCTTCTTCTTCAGCATTCCGAGCCATTGAGGTTCTTTGCTGCAAATACAATCTGTCTCCATTCGTCTCTCTGGTGGACCTTCTCTTGCCAGTCGTTGATTCCAAGTGCTTGTAGGTCTGTATGTATATTATCTCTCCACCGCCTTCTTGGTCTACCTCGGGGTCTACGGTCATTTATTTCCTGAGTGTAAGCGAGTTTTGTTTCCCTATTATCTTCCATTCTTTCTATATGCCCCAGCCATTGTAGTCTATTAGCCTTCATGATACCAGTGATTAGCGGGGACTTAAACAAATCATAAATGTCTTTGTTACTTCTTCTTTTCCACTCTCCACTTTGTGTATCCCTAATGGGTCCAAAGATGCGTCTTAAAATTTTGTTCTCAAAGGTTTGTAACAAGGCTTCGTCTCCTTTCGTTGTACTCCAGGTTTCAGAGCCATACAGCACCACTGGTCTGATCAGTGTTTTGTATATTGTGATTTTGGTGTTACGAGATAGCGCCTTTGATTTTAGTAGATGTTGTAGTGCATAGTATATCTTATTTCCAGAGTTGATTCTAGTTGTATTTCTTCCCTTATGATGTTGGAGCAGTTAAAGATTGTACCCAGGTATTTGTATGTTTCCGTTCTTTTAATGGTTATATTATCTATTTGTATATATATATACCAAATATTTGTAGCATAGCTGGGTAGAAGACATTACGAGGGTGAGTCAATAAGTCACACAGTTCTGTGGGATGGTAGGTCAATGAAAACAAAGCAAGCAGTTCTATGCAGCCGGTTTGGGAGGATTGATAAAACGATGGGATAAGTACATCAATGTTGGTGGAAATTATGTTGAGAAATAGAGGGACAATGTATGTATAAAAATAAACTGGTTTCAAGTTATCTTTAGTTATTTTTCTACAGCCATTTGTGACTTACTTATTAACTTACCCTCATATGATACACCAAGAGTTCAAAGTTTAACCATGTTACCTAAGGTCATGAGGGCACCAAGCAGCAGCCATCCTGACTGAGTTCTTTGTAAAGACAGTCGACTGTTCTGTGACGCTGTCCTCAGAAGCTCTTCTGCTATACTGAATATTTGCTGTGCAGAGGTAGACGAATAAAGGTGTTAACTAAAACAACAAGCTTACAAAGAATGAGTTGCACCATGCTGCAACACGCATTTTTTTTAAATGTTAAAAAATAAAATACTGTTCAGCAAATCTTTATCTGCTTAAATAGAAGGAACAAATATATTGACTGACTGGTAACCATGAATTAATGTTACTGGTGATTAGAGCAGAATCAAAAGTGTTCAATCTCCCTTAGTATCTATAAAAGTATAGGGACACTATATTGTTTATATTGTGTATTGATAGCAGATCTGCTTAAATTGTCCCCACATACAATTGTATTTGCTACAACCCTGTGCAACCAGCAATTGCCTCAAAGAGACTTATGAAAGTTGAACAGTATGTGCAACTATAAGAAAGAGACAAACAGCCCTCTTTGGTCATATCATGAGAAGAGAGGCATTGGAAATCATTGTGACAACTGGAAAGACCAGTGGAAGAAGAGGCAGACTGAGAGAAATGATGCTCGATGGACTAGATGACAGCATGGAGGAATATCATCCATAGAGTTTATCCAGACCTCTAAGGACAGAGATCTGAGAAGAGACATGATGTCTATGTCAGTTGATGATGATATCGACACTCATGAGTTATGTAAAACACCAACAACCTGAGACATATTAATTAATTCATCTCTTTGAGAACATGAAGAGGCTGGTGACATAAGGGCTGAATTACCTGTCCTGTGTTAATTAAATCAATCAATCAATCATGTGCCATGCCGGAAAGCGTGGGCAGTCATGACTCGCCATTTCACTCGATCACCAGAGTCGTGGATCAGCTCAGTGTTCCTGTCTCGACCATGCCATGTGGCCAAGCCATCCAGGTATTTACTTCTCAGTCTTCCCCTTGGTCTGTTCCCTTCGATCTTGCCAGTTGTCACTAAGTTCTCCAATTCATTTCTTCTCATAACATGTCCAAAAATTTTGACTGTCTACGTCTAATTTCTCTAATCAATTTACGATTTTCATTTGTCTCCTGTAGTACTTGGTCATTGGTTTTTCTGTCTGTCCATGGATATTCTTTGCATTTTCCTCAGAAACCACATTTCTGCAGCCATCAGATGTTTTTCAGCTTGACTGCTCATTGTCCAAGTTTCACATCCATACAAAAGAACAGGCTCTATGTAGCACCTCAACACTCTTTTTCTCGTTTCAATTGACATCTTTTTATTGGTCAGTATGTTTTTCATCTTGCTAAAGGCTACTTTCGCCATGGCGATTCTTGTTCTAATCTCTTCAAGGCATCTCCCATCAGATGTTATGACTGTTCCGAGATAAATGTACCGATTCACTTGTTGAAGAATGTTCCCATTTACTTGTATATTACATTGTGGTATTTCGTTCTTCCTAGTGACGACCATAATCTGTGTCTTTTTACAATTTAATTCTAACCCCAGTTGTTCACTGTGTGCAACAACCGCATCTACTAATTGTTGCAGATCCTGCGCATTGTCTGCAATCAATACTGTATCATCTGCATATCTAATGTTATTGATGTTTCGTCCTCCAATGCTGATTCCATTTATATCTTCTACATTTCTGAAAATATTTTCACTGTATAGGGAAAAAAAATCTGGAGACATTACACATCCCTGCCTAACACCTCTCTTAATAGGCTGATATTGTCCCACTTCATTATCAATCCTTATGGCAGCTTGTTGTTTCCAATGTTTTTCCCATCAATGTGTAGATCTGCAAGCATATCTACCATGTTGACATGTCTTACTCTATCCAAAGCCTTTGTGTAGTCAATAAAGCAAAAAATCAGTTAATTAAATATGTTTCTAAAATTGGTACCTACAAAAATAATACCTCAGCTCTCTAATGACAACTGTAATCCATCCATGACTTAAATTGTTGATTTACTTAAGGTGATTAAAGTATAGAAACTCCATAATTATGTCCAAACAGGAATATCAACACAGCAAAAGATTTACAAACATTATGAAAAGAGGAGCAACATGAAACTAGTGACAGTGTTAACGCACCTTTCCTTTTGAATGTGGAATTCCCAGTGGACACTGATATACTCCACCAAGTAGCGCTGTCAGCGCACTGCTGTATCCAGCTACAGCTTCTGGTGATGAACGCAACTTGTCCATTCTCTCCACACAACGGTCAAGCAATGGGGTCAGTTGAGATGGCAGGGCAACCGCAATACTGGCCAAACACCAAGATGCTGACAAGCGGGCAGCATGGCAAGGGTGTATGAGAACAGACACCACAGGTTCGACTATACCTGAAATGGAAAACACCTGGTATTTCTATCTGAACAATTCAGGCGTAGCAGATTTGTATTTCCAAGAGGAATCTGCAAATGTAAATGTTATTTGTACACCATGCTTGCTACACCCTGTCTAAAAGATATGTAGGCAATTTTGTTTTTAAATATTAGTGTAGAGAGAAAGGACATTATAATTATGCAGAAGTTTCCCTGTGTGGGCCAAATCATTACAAATGATGCCCATTATGAAAATGAAATTAGACCCATGACTGCAGCATGCCCACAAATATTTCAATCATCAACTAACGACAACACTGAGGTGTGGCAAAGAAAAATTACTACATATATCTGGGAGTATGCGCGGCTGCAATGCTTAATGCAATTGCTTAATGCAGGATAGTGGGATTATCCCCTAAAGTCAGTTGGACTCGAAGATTGACTTCTCATTCAGTAAGCAATGGCAAACTACTTATCGTAACTTCTTCTTCTTCTTCTTCAGCATTCCAAGCCACTGAGGTTCTTTGCTGCAGATACAAGCCGTCTCCATTTGTCTCTCTGGTTGACCTTCTCTTGCCAGTCGTTGATTCCAAGTGCTTGTAGGTCTGTATGTATATTATCTCTCCATCGTCTTCTTGGTATTCGGTCATTTATTTCTTGAGTAAGCACTGGCAGTAAATAAACCTGGGGTCCTGCGGTGGACATGCCACCTTCACCCATCTGCACTAATCAGAGACAGAATCTTGGGATAAAACGAACGACAAGATTTAGACATTTTTGTAATGTGTTATCACAGGACACACAGAAATCTGGGCAGAGAAAGAAATCAAACACAAATTCTTACAGAGACAGTTCAGAGGAAATCAGCAATAACTGAAAAGTATATAAAAAAAAAGTAAAGCTAAGTAACACCACGAGGCAAAGTCATTCAGCCTTTGGGCATGTGAAGTGTTTAGACCATCACATTTTGTGGGCCTTAGTGTACGGAGGGATATGTGGCCAATCCTTCACTCTCGTAGTGAGTGACAAGAGCTGACAACAAACCCTTGTCCCACCATGCTCCTATCCCTGCCAGCATGTTCCAACCATTACTCCCTAAATAATTAAACAGAAGCTGGTAACACAGACCTTCCCGTATGGTTGGAAACAGAGGCCCCTAACCACTGGCCGACATCCTTCAAGAGTTAATTTTTTTTTGGTCAGCAAAATTAAAGTTGCAAAAATAAAACAAAATATAAATTAACAAACAAAATGAGGAAATTATCAAATGTTAATCAGATTACAACATTCAAACTGATAATGCAAGCAGAATATGAATGAAACTAAACCTGACACACTTTAATCCACACAACAAACAAAGATGGCCAGACTAACCTGTGGCAGGCTCAGCTACCAGTGGACTTGCTGAAGTACCCAGTCTCAGCACCAGACATCCCAGTTCATGCAGGGCAGACACTAAAACATGTTGACTAACAGACAGGTCTGATCCCAGGCCTTTTCCTTCAGATGCTTCCACAGTGGCTTCACCTGTGTGCAGACAATACAATTATCAGCTGCTCCATCACTCACTCTTGTAACAGCTGTAACTATTTGAGGGGAGGTGTCTCATTATGTCTACAATGCTGTTTTACAATTCCCACGTACTGGGTTCAGAATCAGTCGCAGGTGATTTGGGAGCAGATTACTCTGCTTTCATGTTCCCAATAGTGTGAGCATCAGCTGTTCAGCAAGCCCATGCTGGGGTTAAATGTGATGTCCTCTGTAAAGGACATGCAACTAACTTTTTTTTATAACTTGTTTCGATAGAAGAGGCAGAGCAAAAACAAGTATACTGGATGGTCTAAGACAGTGGTTCTCAACTTTTTTTGGCCCGTGCCCCCCCTTCACCATATTTTCAGAACGCCATCCCCCCCCCCCTATCAAAAATTTGGCCCGTGCCCCTCTTCACCGTTTTTCAGAACGTTAACCGGGGGGGGATATATCCCTTTCATATTTCCTATCTAAAAATCCCCCCACTCCTACACAGCATACGTAAAAATGGAAGGTAAATTTAATAGCATATACTAAAACAAGTCTAGACATCCACATAAAACATGATTTGTGGGTCTACTTACTTTATCAAATGAATTTTAGAAGGATGAGACGTACATAACTGTAAAGTGTGAAGGGAAAAAAACAATATCAAGTAATCAGTTCTTGTATTAATGCGATCTTGAAATGGCCTTCATTCCCCCCCCCCCCCCCCCCCCCCCCCCCCCCACTAGAAACACTAAAATTCCCCACCGGTTGAGAACCACTGGTCTAAGACGTGGCATGGGGGAAGGTTTCAGCAGTAGAACTGATCCAGAACACCAAGAATGGAGATCTGAGAAGAGGTGAATGTCTACGCCATTTGACAGGGCACATGATGGTGATGTTCTCTTTTGGGTAGTTTTGCAATCTGCAACCTATTGTTCAAACTTCTGTATAGATAAATATGACAATGAGTAATGTCAGTCAAGAAATTGGAGGTTGTGGAGGTGTGGTTTTATGAGAAGGATGCCAAGAATTCAAGTTGATGCCTGAAAGTGTATAAAAATGATCTGTTTTGTCTTACTGAGTCTAAGGGCAAGTGTCTCCAGTTCTGACAGTTTGTGTGCACATGCATGAGTACACATTTCCATCACTTATAAAAATAAAGTAAAAACATTCAAATACACAGGGGTTACCTGTGAATACAAACACTTACCAACTGTGTTCATCTGTTTCACGATGATCTGACAAATCTCCTTGGCTGCAGAAATCTGTGCCTTCTCTCCCAGCATGCCACCAATCACAGAACGCATGATGAACTGGACACACTTGCGGGCATACACAACATCCACGTGTGAGGGTGAAGGACGTGTGTTGGCCACCAGCTCTAGGACATGTGTCAGAAACACAGAGATGTTCCTCTCCAGCCACAGCCCTCCCATGCACTTAATGAATTCCACGTACGCCTGCCAGTAGAAAATAAACAATGTTAAAGAACAATGGTGGCATTGTTGCAGGCACTGGTCATCTGTGAATACTTGTGTGACTGTGAACTGTGCACAATCAATACATAACTAGAACAGAACATTCAAGCAATGGAGATGAAATGCTTCAGAGCCATCCCTGATGTAACAAGTAACAAATACAGAACATATCTTAAATGTCAAGTATGAAATATACCATCAGACAATGTGTCAGGGCCATATAAAGATCTCTAAACTTTAAAATCATGCAGCCTCTAATGGTATAGTCATTTATTATCTACTGGATTATCAAAAACTATACTTGACGGAAATGTCCAGCACGATACCTTTTGGGATTGTTCAACACTATACTTAGCGGGACTGTTCAACACTATACCTATTGGGACTGTTTAACGCTATACTTATTGGGATTGTTGAACATTATACTTATTGGGATTGTTCAATGCTAGACTTATTGGGATTGTTCAATGCTATACTTAGTGGGACTGTTCAACACTATACTTAGCGGGACTGTTCAACACTACACCTATTGGGATTGTTCAACACTATACTTATTGGGATTGTTGAACATTATACTTATTGGGATTGTTCAATACTAGACTTATTGGGATTGTTCAATGCTATACTTATTGAGATTGTTCAATGCTATACTTATTGGGATTGTTCAATGCTAGACTTAGTAGGATTGTTATATGCTATACTTATTGGGATTGTTCAATGCTATACTTATTGGGATTCTTCAATGCTAGACATAGTAGGATTGTTCAATGCTATACTTATTGGGATTATTCAATGCTAGACTTATTGGGATTGTTCAATGCTATACTTATTGGGATTGTTCAATGCTAGACTTATTGGGATTGTTGAACATTATACTTATTGGGATTGTTCAATGCTATACTTATTGGGATTGTTCAATGCTATACTTATTGGGATTGTTGAACATTATACTTATTGGGATTGTTCAATACTAGACTTATTGGGATTGTTCAATGCTATACTTATTGAGATTGTTCAATGCTATACTTATTGGGATTGTTCAATGCTAGACTTAGTAGGATTGTTATATGCTATACTTATTGGGATTGTTCAATGCTATACTTATTGGGATTCTTCAATGCTAGACATAGTAGGATTGTTCAATGCTATACTTATTGGGATTGTTCAATGCTAGACTTATTGGGATTGTTCAATGCTAGACTTATTGGGATTGTTCAATGCTAGACTTAGTAGGATTGTTCAATGCTATACTTATTGGGATTGTTCAATGCTTGACTTATTGGGATTGTTCAATGCTAGACTTAGTAGGATTGTTCAATGCTAGACTTATTGGGATTATTCAATGCTAGACTAATTGGGATTGTTCAATGCTATACTTACTGGGATTGTTCAACATTATAATTATTTAGATTGTTCAACATTATAATTATTTGGATTGTTCAACAATATAATTATTGAAATTGTTCAGCATTATATTAGGGACGTTCACTTGAAACCCGTTCCAATGGCTTTATTACAAAAGCATGAAAGAAACATTAACAGGTGTGGTAGAATTAAACAAAGCATCCATTTTGAATGAATTATGCACCATGGGTTGGTCAGAAGAAGTCGCCATAGGCATTCAGGCAAGCATCTTAGGTAGGTGGCGAATGCCGTCTGCAAAAAAAGATTGTGGTTGCTCACTGAACCAAGTGTTTACCGCATTCATTATGTCTGCATCTGTGTGAAATTGTTGCCCGATTGGGAGCTTTTTTTATAGGTCCGAACAAATAAAAATCACATGGTGACAAATTTGGACTACAGGCTTGTTGTTGCATAATTTCCAACTTCTTCCTTGCTAATGCTTCCTGCACAATCTTTACGACATGCGGACAAGCATTATCGTGCAACAAAATCATACCGCGAGAAAGCATGCCAGGTTGTTTATTCTTGATGGCTTTTTGCAACTTGTCTAGTGTTTGCAAGTAGAGGGTAGAGTTGATGTTGACACCAGGTTCTTTAAAGTCGGCCAACAATAGCCCTTCATGGTAAAAATATGCGCTCAGCATAACCTTACCAGCGGAAACCTGTAACTTGAATTCATCGCCTGCCACTATGCAGAAGAGAAATGCATCACCCTCCACTCTGTAACGCAGAAAGTGGTTCAAACACCATCCCATGTGTTCCTCTTTTTGGTGATCGGTCAACATCCTGTGGTACCCACTGTGAACACACCTTCCGATATTGCAGTTTCTTACGAACGACCTTTTGAATTGTCCCAAGTGACACATCAAATTATTTCGCTAGCGAACATATGCTTAGACAACGGTTCATCTGTCCGCTGCATCAATTTTTGCGATGGTGTTTTCTGTTGCAACAATATGCGCGTGCTTGACCCCGACCATCGATCTATCGTGAACTGACGTCCTTTCGAAACATTCGTGAACAGTCTGTCACTATTGTCTTCGAAACACATTTGTTACTGTAGGCTGCCTGCATTCTTTGATGGATGTCTACTGGTCGACATCCTTCAAATGAAAGAAACAGAATCACCGCTCTTTGAGCTTATTTGGACGGATTTTGGATCAACCCAACCATTTTCTCAACGGTCAGAAACAGAACCTATGCATCATGGGACGATAAGCAAGTGCTCTTTTATTCATTGGTCAGTACTTATCACATGACTATAACATGATCATGTTCAACGTACGCAATTCCGCGTGGTGTGGCATGAACAGATTTCAAATGAATGCCCCTTATAATTATTCAGATTGTTCCACACTATACCTACTGAGATTGTTCCACACTATAATTTATTGAGATTGTTCCCCACTATAATTATTTTGATTGTCCAACACTATACCTACTGAGATTGTTCCACACTATAATTTATTGAGATTGTTCCCCACTATAATTATTTTGATTGTCCAACACTATACCTACTGAGATTGTTCCACACTATAATTATTGAGACTTGCCAAGAAATCAACAATCAGCTGGAAGATGCTGATGTTGACAGGGATGTCCTATAAAGGATATGCGAACAAACAAACCACACCAAAAAAAAAGGGAGAGAGTTTGCCATTGCTTTCTGAACTAGAAGTTGACATTTAAGTGCAACTGAACACTGATGCAGGGGTTAAACCTCCTATCCCACTATCAGCTCATTGGAAGTTTAGGAGTGAGCAATCTTAACCTTTCAGCCACTTCAACATCAACTGTACATTACAATATGTTAAGTCTACACAGGTCAACACAATGAAAACACCCATTTTTATAATCCTCTGATGATGATGATGATCATCATCATCATGTGCCATCCCGATAAGCGTGGGCAGTCATGTTTCGCCATTTTACAACAATCACCCGAGTAGTGGATCAGCTCTGTGTTCTTGTCTCAACCCTGCCATGTGGCCAAGCCATCAAGATATTTACTTCTCTGCCTTCTCCTTGTTCTTTTCCCCTCACTCTAGTCATTTGTCACCAATATCTCTAGTTTATTTCTTCTCATAATGTGTCCAAAATATTATGACTGTCTACATCTAACTTTTATAATCTGTCATTTTCTGTCATTTACTGCCAATATAGTACCTTGCGGTGTATGGCAGAGGGGTCTTTGAGCCTGAGGAATTAAGGCCGCCTGGCTAGTGCAGTCGCCGCGAACTGTGCAGGTTAGGAATTTCTTTTTGCCCCCGACAGAAAAAATCCCACACCTTACCGAGGATTCGAACCCGGGTCTCCCGATTGAGAGTCCGGCGTTCTAGCCACTCGGCCAGCCGCTCCACTTTTATAATCAGTTTATGGTTTTCATCTGCTTCATGTAGAACTTACTCATTGGTTTTTCTGCCTGTCCACGGTATTTTTTGCATGTTCCTCAGAAACAACATTTCAACTGCCATTAGATGTTTTTCAGCTTGTCTGCTCATTGTCCATGTCTCACATCCAATACAAAAGTACAGGTTCAATGTAGCACTTCAAAACTTTTTCTCGTTGCAATTGACATATTTTTATTGGTCAGTATGTTTTCCATCTTGCAAAAGGCTAACTTAGCCACAATGTAGGGAAAAAAAGAAACAAACAAAGTAACAGATAGTAATCAAAACATGCAGCGTGAATGAGCACTGAGACATACGTGAGTGACGCCCACTCTGATCTCTCTGCTGATTGTATTGGAGCCCTTGATCATCTCCCCAGCAGATGATGTCTTTAAGAATCCTCCCAGGGTGCCCTTGTTAAATCCTGAAGCTAATATAGTCAAGACATCCTCCAACCGGGCAGGTTTCACTTTTGCTGAAAATAAATCAGTGATTCAGATATATATGGCAGGCAAATCTGGTCTATATAGTCCTAATGTGATAATAGTTAAAGAACTTCTCTATACATGTCATGGTGACATGTTGGGAATGTTGTGCCGGGCCCATATTATTTTTACCAAGTAGCACAGGTGTGATGTGACAAGTAGCACTACAAAGACTACCTTACTCTCCACTCTTAAGTGCTTGACCAAGTAGTGTATGGTGTGATGTGATCCTCCAGACAATGTCCTTGACCAAGTAGTGTATGGTGTGATGTGATCCTCCAGACAATGTCATTGACCAAGTAGTGTATGGTGTGATGTGATCCTCCAGACAATGTCCTTGACCAAGTAGTGTATGGTGTGATGTGATCCTCCAGACAATGTCCTTGACCAAGTAGTGGATGGTGTGATGTGATCCTCCAGACAATGTCCTTGACCAAGTAGTGTATGGTGTGATGTGATCCTCCAGACAATGTCCTTGACCAAGTAGTGTATGGTGTGATGTGATCCTCCAGACAATGTCCTTGACCAAGTAGTGTATGGTGTGATGTGATCCTCCAGACAATGTCCTTGACCAAGTAGTGTATGGTGTGATGTGATCTTCCAATGTCCTTGACCAAGTAGTGTATGGTGTGATCCTCCAGACAATGTCCTTGACCAGGTAGTGGTTGGTGTGATGTGATCCTCCAGACAATGTCCTTGACCAAGTAGTGGTTGGTGTGATGTGATCCTCCAGACAATGTCCTTGACCAAGTAGTGTATGGTGTGACGTGATCCTCCAGACAATGTCCTTGACCAAGTAGTGTATGGTGTGATGTGATCCTCCAGAAAATGTCCTTGACCATGTAGCGTATGGTGTGATCCTCCAGACAATGTCCTTGACCAAGTAGTGTATGGTGTGATGTGATCCTCCAGACAATGTCCTTGACCAAGTAGTGTATGGTGTGATGTGATCCTCCAGACAATGTCCTTGACCAAGTAGTGTATGGTGTGATGTGATCCTCCAGACAATGTCCTTGACCAAGTAGTGTATGGTGTGATGTGATCCTCCAGACAATGTCCTTGACCAAGTAGTGGTTGGTGTGATGTGATCCTCCAGACAATGTCCTTGACCAAGTAGTGTATGGTGTGATGTGATCCTCCAGACAATGTCCTTGACCAAGTAGCGTATGGTGTGATGTGATCCTCCAGACAATGTCCTTGACCAAGTAGCGTATGGCGTATGGTGTGATGTGATCCTCCAGACAATGTCCTTGACCAAGTAGCGTATGGTGTGATGTGATCCTCCAGACAATGTCCTTGACCAAGTAGCGTATGGTGTGATGTGATCCTCCAGACAATGTCCTTGACCAAGTAGTGTGATGTGATCCTCCAGACAATGTCCTTGACCAAGTAGTGTATGGTGTGATGTGATCCTCCAGACAATGTCCTTGACCAAGTAGCGTATGGTGTGATGTGATAAGTATCACACAGACCACTTTACCCTCCAGAAAATGTCCATCTTATGAGGGTAGGTCAACCCCAGAGCTAAGAGGCCACGCAGCAAATCCTACCATGAGAATGTGAATGCTGGACCACCAGGAACAGCCACTGTGCAACAGTGGCTCTCACAAAACAATAAATTAAAACATTTCCATTCTGATCGCCTTCATTGGTTGCACTCATATATGTCTTTACAATGTATTTTTTTTATACTGTACAATGCTGGCAATTGCTATTTCTAAAGACTTTGTGGTGTTTCTTAAAAATGGGCCTTGCCAGTAAATACTGAGGAAAAAGTGAGAGTTCATTGAATGTTCTACTAGATGATAAATAATGTTGGGGTGAAGTGAGTTCTCCTCGCTTCCCAAAGGTTCCTAGCTTCCTTTGTGATGAAACCTTATAAGCGCCACACTTTTGCATGCTTCAAGACAAAGAGATTCACAGTAAATCTGTATGATGATGGCAGTCAGTCAGCACCCACGCCTTGTACTCATGCTGGATACCTCACACATTATTGAAATGAATGTGCTGACTGTCTACAGAGATGGAAACTAAGTCACCACCACTCCACAAATCCTTCATCTCATATAAAAGTGAACAACTTGTATGGTAGAGTTTGCATAAAAACATTACTCTGTGACCTTTCCTATAGCTATGTAATGGAACATTTTAGAGTTTCATATGATGTATCATTATCATCACCAGGAAAAGAATAACAACTAGTATAAGTGATCATACTTCCTTACAAGGTCATCTCTCTAGCAGAATAAACAAGCAGGAAGCTTGACAAAAGAAACACAGCTAAGAGCACGTGTTTCAACCAAAGCAGGGTATCGTGTCCTATAGCATGATACCGTCTCCTTTTATGTGTCTGAATATATTTGTCAAACCCTGATCTCATTTGACAATTCTCTTTTTTGTTTGAGAGTTCTTTATTTGTCATTTTATGTTATTCATCACACTAGTGCCTATATCCTTATATAAACTGCATTAATTCTCACTTCCAAATGCTTGATTATTGTCATTGACACTATACCATATATCAATATGCAACGGCCAGGTACACTTGTACTGTCGAATCCCTAGCTGAACAGAAATGTTTTCCCTACAACTCAATATCATTCAATGTGGGTAACAGAGATCTTTCCAGAACAGAAAGGCAACCAGGGAGGAAACTGGTCACAACATCTCATAACACTGTGACCTTGCATATTTAAATCACACCCCTGCAGTTATAGGATTTCATTTACAACACACAGATTGAAATTTGAAGAAGGCAGCCATACGACCTAAACTGCTAGTATTCTGTGCGTAATTAAAATGAGAAAAATAAAAAACAACAGACATACGTCGCAACAACAAGTTATTACCATTAGGTTGCTTTGGTGCTTGTGCAGCAGCCATCAAGTTGCCCAGCAGCTTCGCAATGGTACATCGAGCATCATAATTGGATCCATCGAGAGCTCGGAAACACAAAGATGCTACTGCTTCCAACTCTGTGGTACTCATAAATGGGGCCTCATTGACAAGTTCATGCATACACTGTAAACAGGACATGGAAACAATGGAATGAATTATGCAAACTCAAACTATTAGTGCGTTGCTATATCAAATATATAGTATTAAAATCAAATATAAGAAATCAACTACCAATTAGTTACATAAATAGGAAAATGAGTGACCAATTTATTCAATTAATTACAGAATACAAGAAATTCTATTGGCAAATAAGTTATGACATTATAGAAACAAGTGGTCAGTTAGAGTACTGGTCTCTATAATGCTGAGTAACAGGTTCTAACCTTCAGTAAGAGAAAGTTAAAAACTCACTGGAGGTGAAATATTTTACCTAGCCAGATTCTACCTGGTGACTACCATGGCAAATGGTCACTATACTTTAGTCATAACAATACTACATGGCTAAACACCAGCAATGGTAGACAACTGTAATGACAGATTTTATAGTTTCTCATAATGTGATGTGATCTGCAAACAACTGACCCTTATCCCCCACCCTCCTTCCCTATAATGTATTGTCTTTATCAACTTTCAGACAGTATAACGAACTGTATTTTCCTCGCTTAGAAAATTAAATGCACAGAGATCTAGTACAGGAAGGCAATCAATAAAAATAAGTGATGAAAGAATTGAGCAACAAAGAAATTAACGATAACTGAAAACTGAAAGCACATATAGAATAATGGCATTATTCTGAGTACCAAATCATACCGGCTCCGTGGCGAAGGGGTTATGAGTGCAATTCTTAATCCCACATAGCACATTCAAAATACAGCTGCAGGCAATTTTGCAGCAAACTGCCTAGCATTGGTTTTCATACAATGGTATGAGGGCCAGTCAATCATAAAGCAATGGCAAACTACTGAACGCAAACTTGCCAAGAAATCACCAACAGCCAAAAATTCTGGGGTTGACTGCAACGTCCTGTAAATGATATGCAACTAACTGTTAACTAACCAAACATCAGGGCTGAATATAGTTAACTCAAGCATATAAAATAAGCTTCACTGTTTACACTGTGTAGAATAAGTTGTTCACTGAACTGACCTTTGCAGCAGCCTGCCTGACTGCCATAGACCTGTCAGTCATGGCCTGCCTGCAGGCTTTATAGATGTCTTTGTGGACACAGGATCCGGCAGAACCTAAGCCAGACACCAGCTTCTCTAGCGTCTGCATGATCTCAAATCTTCCTTGTGACTGTAAGAGACATACATTTGTCTATTCCATGGTGTAAAGTTAACACATGAGTATCAAAATTATATATGTATACACACACACAAGCATGCACGCACACATGCATGCATACACAGAGTGTGCAGACCTGATAAGGAGCACTCACCAGGGACCCAAGAAATAGTTTTTCTTATCAGAAATTCATCTTATCCAGATAAGAGTTCAAGCATATGGTAATGCCTTTACAACGTACAATAGAATAATGAATTAGTGTTGAATATGACAGATGTATGACACAGAAAATATTTAAATCATCAAAACTGTTAATGTACAAAGTTGGCACAAATATCTAGAGAATAATAGTACTTTTTATACTTTGAAATTAAAAAGGTGCAATTTTCCTCTGTATCTTAGTACCCGTACTTGAGTTAATAAAAATGTCTTTCCATGACATCCTTAAATTCAGCACTGCTTTTCCGTTCTTCATTCTGTGACAATCAACTTGTCCACCATAAAAAAATTTTCTGTACCAATCTTATTGTTTATGATTCCTTAAAGCGTTGATTTTTGGATGTTGAATTCCTTTGCTATTTCCATTTTCTTTTTGCCACTATTTTCCACTTCTTGTAATAGCTCAATCTTTCTTTTCAAGGATATGCATTTTAACTTTCCAGCCATTTTAAAAGGAGAAATAACTCTTAATACTGACGAAGCGCGCAATTTCCAAAAACAGGTGAAAAGTTGAAAAAATGTTCAGGTACTTGAAAAATATAATCGCCTTAATCTGATCAAATTATATAGTCAAGACACGTTTAAACGTTCGGCATATCTGAAAATTTGTGATAAACAGAGTCCGCTTTACCAGACATATTTTACAAAAATAAAGAAGAAAAATTGCCGGGGATAAACAAATAATATATATATATATATATATATATATATATATATATATATATATATATATATATATATATATATATATATTCATTGGCACCTTGCCGTCTTGACAGACAATAGTTTGTGCTTTAAAAAGGCATAATAACTTTTAACTATGGCGGTAGCGAGTGTGACTGATAAGGCCAATTTGCGCTGTAAATGTCCGTTCACAGTGGGTGCATGTGAACACGTGGTCATTTCCACCATCATGCACCATCTTACGTCTCAAACGCTTGGTGTGTGACTTTTCTGCAATAATTTTCTCCTTTGACTTTATTCCATTTCTGATATTTGCCCTCCATGCAACACGTTCAGCGGCGACTTGCTCCCAATGTGCATTATCAATGCCTGTATCAATCATGTCCCGCTAACACACATCTTTGTATCGTAGTAGAGGCCGACCCTGAGATCTCTTACCCATTTGTAATTCACCAAAAAAGATATCCTTTGGTATTCTACCATCATCCATCCTCCTAAGATGTCCTATCCATCTAAGTCTACGAAGACTGAGCATGGAATAAACTGTCACACAACCTGATCTTTCCAATACTTCAGTATTTGTGATTTTGTCTTGCCACTTAATACCAAGAATTCTTCGCAGACACCGCATATGAAAGCTGTTTAAGTTGTTCTCTTGGTGTGAGTAAGTTGTCCAGGTTTCACTGCCATAGAGAAGAGTACTAAGGACACAGGCTTGATAGACAAGGACTTTTGTTTTGGCAGTAAGCTTCCTGTTCTCCCAGACTCTTTTTCTTAACCTGTTCATTGTTGTTGCTGCCTTACCAATCCGGATGTTGATTTCCTGATCTAGGGATAATTTGCTATTTACCACTGATCCTAGATATGTAAAATGGTCTACTATCTCTAGTTCGGCGTCGTCAATAAAGATTGATGGTACCCCATGTGCACCTTGTGACATAATCTGTGTCTTCTTTTTGCTAATTGTTAAACCGAAATTCAGAACAAGCATTGGAGAATGCAGATAGTAGACATTGCAATTCTTCCTCAGAGTGGGTCGTAACTGCAGCATCATCTGCAAAAAGCAACTCTCTGATCAGTACCCTCCTAATTTTGGTCTTAGCCTTCAATCTCTGAGCATTGTAGAGGCCGCCATCTGAGCGTGAGTGAATGTATATACCACCATCCTGATCATGAAATGCATATTTCAGTAGAAGTGAAAAGTATATTCCAAAGAGGGTGGGAGCTAGTACACAACCTTGCTTAACTCCACTCTTGATTTCAAATTCTTCAGAAGTTGCACCATCAAACTTGATTATACCCTTCATGCCTGTGTGGAACGATTCCACAATGGACAGAAGAGTTGGTGGGCAGCCAATCTTCTTTAGTGCCTTGAACAGACCCTCACGACTAACCAAATCAAATGCCTTTGTGAGGTCGATGAAGGCAATAAACAGTGGTTGATTCTGTTCACGGCATTTTTCTTGCATTTGTCGCAATGAGAATATCATATCAGTGGTAGACCGGTTCTGTCGAAAGCCACACTGTGATTCGGGGTAGACTTGATCTCCTAGGACTTGAAGTCTGCGCAGAACAATTCTGGCAAATACTTTTCCAACAATACACAGAAGTGAGATACCCCTATAGTTGTTGCAGTCGCTCCGATCGCCCTTGTTCTTGTACAGTGTTATGATGCTTGAATCTTTGAAATCCTGTGGGACTTGTCCTTCACGCCAGCATAGCTCTATTAGCTGGTGGATCTGTATAGTGAGTGTGTCTTGCCCACTCCTGATAACCTCTATTGGAATCCCATCCTTACCTGGAGCCTTGCCAGATGCAAGTTCATTTATAGCACACTTAACTTCTGTTATGGTGGGAAGTGTGTCCAGGTGGTCAAGAGTTGGTAGAGCCTCTATGGCGTTGAGGGCATCATCCGCTAGTTTGGTCTCACTTGAGTAAAGCTCCAAATAGTGCTCTACCCATCTGTCCATCTGCTGTTTCTTATCAGTGATGATTTCTCCAGTCAAGGTTTTCAATGGTGCACTTCTTTTGATCACTGGACCGCAGGCTTTCTTTATTCCTTCATACATGCTTCTTATGTCTCCCTTATCACTTGCGATTTGAATGGACTCACATAACTTGATCCAATAATCATTTGCACACTGCCTGGCAGCCTTTTGCACATCCTTCCTAGCTTGCCTAAGCTCACTCAGAGTGTTACGCGTTGGTCTTTCCTTGTTTCTTAAGAGAGCTTTCTTCTTCTTATCAATCAAGGGCTGCAGAGTCTCGCTGTTGGCCGCAAACCAGTCCTGCCTCTTATGATCCACAGTGCCGTAAACCCCTACGGCAGTTTTATAAAGAGTTTCCTTAATTCGACCCCACTTTTCATTTACTGTACAATTTTCTGGTGTATCAGTGAAAGCGTCTTCAAGTTGCTGTTGAAACTGAAAGCACTTTTCAGGATCATGAGTGTTAATAGTATTAATCCTGAGGCTAGATTTGTGTTTAGCTGTGTAGATTCTCTTTGGTCTCAGTCTAACCCTTGCAACAACCAAAGAATGATCCGTATCACAGTCAGCACTGTGGTAACTACGAGTCAATGATATATGGTTCAGATGTTGTCTCCGTGTGATGATGAAGTCCAGCTGGTGCCAATGGCCGGATCTTGGATGTTTCCATGTGACCTTATGCATCTCTTTTGTTTTAAAAAAGGAGTTTGTAATACATAGGTCATTACTGGTGCAATGCTCCAGCAGCCTTTGCCCATTTTCATTCATGCGACCGATGTTGTATTTTCCAAGGCACACTGGCCATGAACTCGAGTCCTTGCCCACACGAGCATTGAAATCACCGAGCATATAAATGTAGTCAGATTTTGGAACTGCCTTGATCACGGAGTCTAACTCCTCATAGAACGAATCCTTCACATCATCAGAGGAATCGAGTGTCGGTGCATATGCAGTAATAATGGTGGCAAACCCACAAGAGGTTGCCAAGCGCAGGGATAATAGTCTTTCATTTCCTCCTGCTGGAATTTCAATCATTCCCAGTAGCGAATTCTTCACTGCAAAGCCCACACCGTGTTGCCTTTTTTCTGCCTGCCCTCTACCTTTCCAGAAAAAGGTGTAGTTGTTTTCCCTGAGTGACCCTTCCTCAGCGAGGCGAGTCTCCTGCAGGCCAGCAATATCAATGTTTAGACGATTGAGTTCGGCATCAATCACAGCCGTTTTTCTCACATCGTCAATATTGGTCAAGTCAGTGGAAAATCCTGGACACATGGTTCTCACATTCCAGGTTGCAAGCCGTAGCTTGAGGTTTCTATTTTTATTTTGTTTGTACCTGGTGCATTGGTTTTACAGCCTGCGATTCAGATTTTGTCCTAGCCCCAAGCACCCATTGAAGCAGGCAGGCTGTGGCGGATCAGCACCCAATTGGCTGGGGGCTGCCCAGCTTGAGGCGGGCGGTAGCTGATCAGTGACACCTATAGGTGTCTCCCACCGTCAGAGGCAACGCGTGGCGCCCCATGTCTACACCAACTGACAAGGACTTATAACCCGTAACAGTTGCCTCTCGCTTTGATTCCGAGACCAGTTAAGACCAGGGATGGAGTTATTGCCTCTCCATAGCACAAAGCCTGGGCTAAAATATAGAGATCATGTGTTGCCCATGCAGCATGATCCCTCTCTCGGCCTGCCTAGTTTACTCCAGAGGAAAGGTAACACCCCTACATCTGGAACAAGACAAGCTGCAGAAGCTGCCGGATCAGCAAAGCAATGCTCTAACTGTCCGCCTGTCGGAGCTTCGATCCTAGACCAGTCGCCAACCAAGGCTTAGGGCCTGGTCTGCCCTGCCATGACATTTTGTCTTTAGCTTGCATTTCCTCGCACCAGGGTAAGGCTTGTACCCTCCCAATTGCGCTCTTCCGCCCGAAGCCGTTGGCACAATGTGGGGTGTCGGGTTTGGTAAGCGCCGCCCAACGTTCAGCGCTAACAGAAACCAGGTAGTACCGTCTACTGTTATACGGTAGCTCAGTCATATCTGACTAAGACCTGACACCAATATATATATATATATATATATATATATATATATATATATAACTACATATTTCTTCTGATTATACTGTCTTGCTAGTGTTAAACCTTTTTTCGATAAATGTTTACTCTCTACAATTTACAGTATTACACTGAAATCAGTAAAATAACCAGACTTATTTATCAATCAAGTTAAATAATATATATTTCAAGAAATATAAACTTAATGTATTATTCCCACGTTAATACATACTTTAGATATACCTTATAGACAACAAACATGACAATTACCTCAGAGTTCTTGAGAGATTTTATAAGGATCTGAACAGTGTCCTCAAACGATCTTCCTGTCATCCTTCCCAACTTCTCATACATGGCACCCAGGCAAGCTACAGCAGCTCTGAAAAGAAAAGTATGAGTAATATTACATTCATTGCTTCAAAATAACAGCTTTATCAAGCTGATTATGAGGAGATTCATAGTGGCTTGGAGATAGGGTGTCTACAGCTAGCTCTAGAAGTACCAGGCTCACATGAAGGAAGCTTATCTTTTTTTTAACTTGATGATATCACTCACCTCTTGATCTCTGGGTAGTGGGTTCACATGTTTAGTCTTCTCAAATAAGGGCAACAAACAGAAAGGAGGTCTTCTGTGCAAAATGTGCATGATAAAGATTCTTCTGCATTTAGAAACAGAAAAGAGTAGGCTGAAACAGCCTTTGCCATGCAATAACTACCAAACAATTACAAAACTCACCCACAATGAAATACTTTTAGTACATGTAATGTTCGGGAAGGCAAAACATGCCCAAAAAGTGATGTGCTAAAGTCTGTGTATCAACTTAAAGGCACAAATATCACAACTGAGATAACATAACCACCATCTTTTTCAGGGCAAACAAGAAAGAAGATTAAAGAAGCTGCTCATACAATCTAATAAAATAGTCTATACATTGAGAAAACAGAAATGATGATAATATGAAAGAGTCAGATCCTGTCCAAATGTATGGTTAAAGTCAATGGTATTTGGGGCAAGCATGGAAAGTCAAGTTTCTGATCACATGAATAACATCAGCTGGAATTTGTACCATAGAAATAAAGAATAGAATAGGACAAACATCAAATTTTATGAAATGAAGAACATCTTATGCAATATGTCCTTGTTATGGGAAGCTACAAAAAAGAATTCCTGCTTAATACTTTCAACCAGTTTCAACATATGGGATTGCAAATTCTGAACAATTGGTAAGGAAGCAAACACCCAAATAAAATCTCTTGTAGCCAAAGTAATGTAGATTTACAGATGAATGATGAAAATACTTTGGACAGCCAAAATGAGTGCTCTAAATGTTTTAAAAATGGCTAAGACAGCAAGACAACTTATCACAAACAGCAGAAAAATGAATCAACCAATTTTGGCCACATCATGATAGGACAAAACTAGAACATACTGTAACAGCAGAAAAGACTAATGGAAACAGAGTCAGTGAGATCAGAGAAGATTCTTGACAGACTTTCATCATGGCATGGAACACTATCAGAACGTAAACTGATAAATTCTGCCAGAGATCACAAAATGTGGAGAAGCATGACTTAGTGCAGCATTTGATGGTGATGATGATGATGATGATGATGATGATGATGATGATGATGATGATGATGATTATGATGGTTTGATGATGATGATGATGATGATGATGATGATGATGATGATGATGATGGTGATGATGATGATGATGATGATGATGATGATGATGATGATGATGATGATGATGATGAGTGTATATTGAAATACACATGAAGTTATAACAGCTATTGAATTAAATGTCCATGTGCAAACAAAACCATCAACACCACCTTACAAATATGCTAACAACATTCAACATACATTACTTCAGTTGTTGAATAATTAAAGCAGCCTATGAAATTGACACACATTGTGTATATGTCATGGAACTGGATCATAAATATTCTAACTGGACTATATGATATTTAGGGAAAGGATAAATGGTCAGAGAACCTGGCCTCTTCTCTGATTGTAAATAAGGTATAGTGATGGATAATCTCAATAATTATAGTGTGGAACAATTTCAGTAGGTATAGTGTGGAACAATCTCAGTAAATTATAGTGTGGAACAATCTGAATAATTATAAGGGGCATTCATTTGAAATCCGTTCATGCCACACCACGCGGAATTGCGTACGTTAAACATGATTATGTTATAGTCATGTGATAAGTACTAACCAAATAAAAGAGCACGTGATTATCATCCCATGATGCATAGGTTATGTTTCTGACCGTTGAGAAAATGGCCAGGTTGATCCAAAATCCGTCCAAAGAAGCTCAAAGAGCGGTGATTCAGTTTCTTTCATTCTAAAGGATGTCGACCAGTGGACATTCATCGAAGAATGCAGGCAGCGTACGGTAACAAATGTGTGTCAAAGACAACAGTGACAGACTGGGCATGAATGTTTCGGAAAGGACGTCAGTTCATGATAGATCTTCGACGGGCTGGGTCAAGTGCATATTGTTGCAACAGAAAAAACCATCACCAAAATTGATGCAGCAGTACAGATGAACCATTGTCGAAGCATATGTTCACTAGTGAAAGAATTTGATGTGTAAATTGGGACAATTCAAAAGGTCGTTCATAAGGAATTGCAATATCTGAAGGTGTGTTCACAGTGGGCTATTGTTGGCCGACTTTAAAGAACCTGGTGTCAACATCAACTCTACCCACTACTTGCAAACACTAGACAAGCTGCAAAAAGCCATCAAGAATAAATGACCCGGCATGCTTTCTCACGGTGTGATTTTGTTGCACGATAATGCTTATCCGCATGTCGCAAAGATTGTGCAGGAAGCATTAGCAAGGAAGAAGTGGGAAATTCTGCAACATCCAGCCTATAGTCCTGATTTGTCACCATGTGATTTTTATTTGTTCGGACCTCTAAAAAAAACTCTCAAGGGGGCAACGATTTCACACAGATGCAGGCGTAATGAACTCGGTAAACACTTGGTTCAGTGAGCAACCACAATCCTTTATTTGCAGACGGCATTCGCCGCATACCTAAGCAATGGGATGCTTGCCTGAATGCCTACGGTGACTTCTTCTGACCAACCCATGGTGCATAATTCATTCAAAATGAATGCTTTGTTTAATTCTACTACACCTGTTAATGTTTCTTTCATGCTTTTGTAATAAAGCCATTGCAACGGGTTTCAAATGAACGTCCTTAATTGAAATTTATCACATTGTCTTTCTCTTGCTAAAGGTTGTTAACTGTCACTAAGTTTTCAAGTTTCATTTTCCTCAGTAGATGTTCAAAAACAAATCCTGACTGCCCACATCGAATTTCTCTCATACATGTGTGGTTTTCATCTACTTCTATTAGAAACTGACTCATTTTGTTTTTCTGTCCATCTATGGAGTTTTTAAATTTTACTCAGAAATCTCACGTCTGTTGCTGTCAGATGTTTCTCAGCTTGTCTGCTTATAGTCCAGGTCTCACAAGTAAACAACAGTGTAGGCCTTAGATAGCACTTAAACACTTTTTCTTACCACAAGTGACGAACTTAAGAGTATAAACCAGCAATTGTTGAAAGACAACCATGAACACCACTAACATTTAAAAGTCAAACAAAAAATACAAAAGGAACTAGCATAATCCAGGAAGAAAACTCAGAATAAGAAATAACAGCCAGAATTGTTCATGAAAGTAAAGTGTATTTGATCGATCATCATATGAGTTGAGCTGAGTTGAGCTAAGAACTGCACTCAGGACATTCCCATACATGCTCTGTCCCCTCGTTCAACTCAATCATCATAAGATCTCAAGACAAATATATAAATGAAATAAAGTCAGAACAAGAGCAAAACTAAGAGCAAGAACTACACTAACAACTCTAGCCATACTCAAACTGACATGGAAATAAAAGAACATATAACTGAAAAACAAGATCCGACTACTGCAAATATTGGTCATCTTTGTAAAATTAATTTGTTTACTCTAAATGTGGATATAAAGTGCCAAAAATATGTGGCGTTTCTTACAGATTAGAACAAAAGAACTACAGTTACAAGAGTAAATAGTTGTAGGTTTAAATTATAACATTTACAGCATGTATTTTCAAATGTACAATGAGAGAAATGATAAGCAATGCGAATACATGAACTTACAATCTTGATGGCAAATAGCTAGGAGAGTCATCCTTGCTTTTAATGATATCACTGCACTTGTTGATGGTCTCAAATAAATCAAATGTATCTCCAACACTGAAGATGAGAGCCAGACAGCGGGCCAAGAGCTTGCGAGTCGGTGGCCCTGGGGACTCTGTGATCTGTGCTGTTAGTTGTTCCACCAGCCTTTTCTGACTACCTTTAATGTCAGACTGAAATGAAATAAGCAGCCAAGGTTCTATCAAACGGCAACTTGAACAATTACAACAAAATGAAAGCTAGTTACCTGTATATAGCTACTCATGTGTGATCAATCAACTGCCATTTTACTAAAAAGATTGACTGCAATGGATTTCCAAAACTGTCTGTCTCTACATTGAGTTTTACACTTGAATAGACTGCTGTCTGTCCATGCTATGTACACAATTGTATCAATACCTAACTCATGCTTAAATTTCTTCAATTGTTCCCTCTAGCATGAATTTTTTAATATGTCATGTTTTTAATTGTGGCCAAAATATGTGTCCTGTCTTATTTATTTCATATATCAGCTCTATTTTTATTTTAAGCATCTCTAAACTTGTTTGTTTTTTGTTTATATCAGGAAACATGACCTATTCTTCTGTATAGCCACATTTCTAGGGCCTATATCCAACTTTCTAATTGCTTGTCCATTGCCC
Organism: Cepaea nemoralis; assembly: GCA_014155875.1. Taxonomy (NCBI): domain Eukaryota; kingdom Metazoa; phylum Mollusca; class Gastropoda; order Stylommatophora; family Helicidae; genus Cepaea; species Cepaea nemoralis. The sequence continues at coordinate 263,093 of JACEFZ010022233.1, forward strand.
ATGCTTTGTAATGCTCATGACAGTAATGTTGAGTATGTATATGTATAACATTTGACAGTTCTCATATTTAATTTACTGTTTATTTCTCCACATACTAATATCTTGTTCACGTTGATGAATTTATTTTTGGCCATTCCTACCCTCTTGTTGTTGTACTAAACAACACAATAAAAACTAGCTACATTGTGTTATATGTACACCCATGTGTGATAGGATGCTGGTTTTTTGCACCTGTGCAATAGGTAATTACTTATGTTAATTTATATCCATCCAGGTTTGTCATGAAGCAGTGCAATAGGAAAGTAGTGATTCCTCAATAAAATAAAACAAAACAGAATCCACAAACTCTATCCCTGGAGATGTAAACATAGGTGAGATACTTGAAATTCCTTTGCTCTGAATAAACGATCTATGTATAGAAGACATCAGTAGGATTAACAGCATTGTGCCAGTTGAATAGACAAGAATAAATTCTGTACCTATAGAAGCAGGTACACGTGATGAGGCGATATGCATGCTAATTTCAGGTTTTCAGTAGAAAACGCAATGGAAAGTCTAAATGCATCTTTATGTGGTTACATGTAATGAAATATATGAATATGAGAGAGAGAGAGAGAGAGAGAGAGAGAGAGAGACAGAGACAGACAGAGAGAGACAGAGAGAGACAGAGAGAGAGAGACAGAGAGAGACAGAGAGAGAGAGAGACAGAGACAGACAGAGAGAGAGAGAGAGAGAGAGAGAGAGAGAGAGAGAGAGAGAGAGAGAGAGAGAGAGAGAGAGAGAGAGAGAGAGAGAGAGAGAGAGACTCACATGTGAGTCACATATACAAAGTTTTCAGCCTGAAAGATAAAGGAAAGGGAAAATGGAGATAAAGCACTTTAAAAACACCCCAAAAAACCCTCAAAAACAAGTGGGTCGCCAGTGCACCTTCCCATTTAGGAATAATTTGACTCTCTCTCTCTCTCTCTCTCCCTTCTCTCTCTCTCTACCTTCTCTCTCTCTCTCTCTTCTCTCTCTCTCTTCTCTATCTATCTATCTATATACCCCCCCCCCTTCTTCTCTCATTATCATTTGATCTGACACAAGCACAGTCAGTTACATTTTAAAGACTATGACAGGTTGGTGGAAAATGAAGCAATAAATGACAACAGAAACATGATGCAAGCTAACTGTGAGACAAAGATTGACACATTATGTATTGATAATAATGATGAAACTGGTCATGCAAGCAGCTAGGATTACACAACAAGAGCTAACTAGAGAGTTGACCAAGAGAAAAAAAAATATCTATTTAATATACCAACAGATGCTGATGCATGAGCAGAAAGAGGGAGAGATCTGGTTCAACCCATAAAATATTCGTCTGTTTTTCAAGTGACTTTGCTTAAACCTTAGTTTCCTCTGTGTTTCTAAGCCAGCTATCTGTCTTCTCTTCTCCAGCAAGCTGCATCTGTATTTCTATATGACAGTTCTAACTTGTGATTATATACATACTGCAGATGCAGCAAAATACTAAGCGAAGTCAGGAACCCAAAATTTCACCGATACATCATCAATAGATTTAACTATCTTAATATAATTGTCTTATCCTGTCATCTGCCGTATTGCTTAGTAGTATTATGCCTGCACATGCTTTCATGACACTGAGTGTGCAAGTATGTCTTCTTGTTGACTTCTTCAAAAGGAGTGCATCACATTTAGCTATGTCCTGTCTAACTCAGAGGTTGGTGGATACATTAGTGTGGTTGACAGGGGACTACGGTGATAACGTCATGAACCCTTGTCCGAATATGCTTATTCCATTGCCATTGTAATATCCTAACCACTATACCAATGTGCGACCTGCATGCACGTGTGTCAGATGTACTTTCACTAGGACGGATGCCATCCCAGATAATGGGCTGTAGTGTTCTTTCCTCTAACAATGTGTGTCCGGGCAGTGGCCTTAAAGACAAATCTGTGTGATCTGAGAAGAGATGTGTTTCCGTGAGAGACTAACACTGACATGTGATATCTACCTACACAAACAGACATACAATATATGAGCAGATCAATCAATCAACCAATCAGGTGCCATCTCCACAATGAAGGTTGGCTGCAATGGATCTCCAACACTGTCTGTCTCTTGACCTAACTGTACATTCTGTTAGATTGCTGCTCGTACATCTCTTGATGTTATCTTCCAATTTGTATCGTTATCTATCTATTGCTCGCTTGTCTTCAACATTACCTTCCAGTATGGTTTTTATAAGAGTATAATGTCTTTTAACATGGCCGAAATATTTCACTTACCTCTTTTGTATTTCTTTAATCAACTCTCTTTTCATTCCAGTTTTTCTAGAACCTCTGTATTTGATTGTGTTTGTTTCCATGAAATATTACATATTCCTTCTGCATATCCACACCTCTAGAGCCTCTATTCGACTTTCTAGTTGCTCGTTCACTTGTCCAGGACTTCTGCGTCATATTTGACAATTCTCATTGTTAATGCATTGTTAATCTCTCTAGATGTTAATACTGATCTCATGCCGTTGAAAGCATTTTTGGCCATTCCTATTCCCTGTTTGATTTCTATTTCACTTCTGCCATCCTCTGTTATTACATGTCTAAGATAGGAGAAACTTGTTACTTGTTCTAGTATCTCCATGTTTACTATGATGCTCACTGATGGCCTATCTTTTCAACTGCTAATTATCACAATATTTTTTTTTTGGAGATGTCAATATCTAAGCCACATTCTGCACTATGCCTGTTCCACTAGATTTTGTAACTCTTGCTCGCTATCTGCTAGTAACACTGTTACTACAGATGAGCAGATGTCCTATTCCAAAATCAGCCTCTGACAGCATGGCAAAAATATGCGAGTTGCCATGGCAACAATACACATAGCCTGCAGCAGTCCCTTTTGGGACTAGTCTAAATTCAACAGAGTATTCAGTCCATCTGTTCATTTCATCTGTAATGTTGGTGGCAACTTTTCCATGACTATTTTTGATTTGCCTCTTGGCTGATTATATTTATAATTTCCTTTTTGTACTATAAGGTCTCTGGTGTTTCCTTTCGTTACTGCTTCTTCTGCCTCTCCTGCTTGACCATTTTAATATTATCTTCTGTCTGCCGTTATCCATTTTGTAATTTCTTCATTAGCTTATGTTTTATTTTAATCAGCTCTGACTTTAGCAGCTCTGAGTTCGCTATTGTTAAAATCGGCTTCAATTATTTTTTTCCTTCTCTTCTATGTTGTAAGGGTTTCAAGCATTATCCATGCTTGATGTCTTCATTCACTGTTTCCAAGGACTTCTATACGTGATTCATACCATATGCTTGTAACCTGCCAGCAGGTTCATTTGTGGTATATACATGGTGGATGCCATTTATCACACTTAGAGCAGCAGTTCCCAAAGTGGGGTGTTCTGCCCCCCCCCTTCTCTCTCTCTCTCTCTCTCTCTCTCTCTCTCTCTCTCTCTCTCTCTCTCTCTCTCTCTCTCTCTCTCTCTCTCTCTCTCTCTCTCTCTCAGGTATTGTGTGCAGATCCCAGACTGCTCTGAGGTTTTGAATGAAAGTGAATTCCTACAAAGGCAGAAGTACGTATTTGTATACAAAGAGATGCTAGAAGGGTTGTTTTCTAAGAGGCAAGGGATTGGCATACATGGAAGGCTGCTTTAGAATACTGAAGAAACAGAAAGGAACAGGAAATGGGGAACCTGATTGCAGGCACATAACACGAAGACCAGCTAGGTCAGCTGATTTTCTGGTTGCAAGCGGACAGGCAAATTTGGTGCGAATATTTCAACACATCAATCTGTTGATCTGGATGAGCTACAGATATAGTTTGTTGTTTTATGCACTTCTATTGGAGTCACTTGCTTGCTGAGACCAGGAAAACAGTGCATGATGCAGAGACATTCACAGTAGAAGATACTACAGTTGGAGTTAGTGACACTGGCTGTGAAACATGAAGTCTCCATTACACAGTTTTCACCTGTTAAGAATACAGGAAAGGGAAGGTTTGGTGTTGCATCCCTCATGAGGGAGAATCTCACAGCCCTTGGTGAAAACTGCATGTGTTTACACTGAGCCGACACAACAGTATGGTAAAGCATTCCTGTACCCATACTTTCCAGTAGTCAATTTGATCAATCCTGCAAGACCAGCGTAGCACAGTGATAAGTGCACTTATTTACCAGCTGATGGTCCTGTGTTGAAATCCCCCTCTTAACCTCTTTCCACCTCCCTGGAGATGAGGTTTCAACCTCCATGGAGATGAGGTTTCATGGCCATATGGAGGTGGGGTCCACCCAGCCCCCTCTAATACGCAGGGATGCCAGGCAGCTAACATCATGATGATGACATCAGCCAATGAGTGGCAACTGACCCACAACATGTGAACTCTGCACCATATTCCTAACATGTCACCATTGCACAGAAATAGGATCCTTTATCTTTACCAATAACCTCTAGATCCTGGGGTAGAAAATACAAGATAAGTGATAGGAACAATACAAGATAAGTGATAGGAGCAATACAAGATAAATGATAGGCACAACGGAAATGTTGAAAATACAGGTGTCTCAAGTAGTGATCTGTGATGTGAGGGCCATCACAATTTGTAGACTTGAATACACAGATAAATAGGTGGCCAATCTTTCCCTCACTTAGCAGGTGACATGCACAGAGAAATGGGTGGCCAATCTTTCCCTCACTTAGCAGGTGACATGCACAGAGAAACAGGTGGCCAATCTTTCCCTCACTTAGCAGGTGACATGCACAGAGAAACAGGTAGCCAATCTTTCCCTCACTTAGCAGGTGACATGCACAGAGAAATGGGTGGCCAATCTTTCCCTCACTTAGCAGGTGACATGCACAGAGAAATAGGTGGCCAATCTTTCCCTCACTTAGCAGGTGACATGCACAGAGAAATGGGTGGCCAATCTTTCCCTCACTTAGCAGGTGACATGCACAGAGAAACGGGTGGCCAATCTTTCCCTCACTTAGCAGGTGACATGCACAGAGAAACAGGTGGCCAATCTTTCCCTCACTTAGCAGGTGACAAGCCCAGACATCAAACCCTCATCGGACTGTGCTCATGACGTTATCAGCACAATTCCCTATTGATTTCACTAAGTGCCCACTGGATATGTTGACGGAAGAGGCTAATCATCGGTGATGAAACTTGTACATCCCATACTGTCAGGCGGCAACTTGATAAATGTATCCAGCTGGGTTATCAGCTGGCCATGGAATAACGTCATCAATGCAAGGAACACAGAAACAATTGTGTATAATGTTATACACCTGATGCGTGCTGGAGAGACCATTTGTAAAATGTGATCAGGTCGGCAGATTAGGGGGAAGAGTCATGGCATGACTAGAAACATTCAGAAGAATTACACAATAAAAGATTAAATAGAACATTACTCAATGTGATTATATGAATATAACCTTTAGCATATACCGAGACACGGCCCTATATGTGCTTGAGAGACGATATGCAAGAGGAAGACAACATTAATAGATGAGCCAGCAGAGGTTGTTACGTGTGAAGACACAGCACAGAGGTTGTTGGAGACTGCACACGAAGGACGTGATGGTGGGAAAAGTGGAAGAGAAGCATGCAAGAGGAAGACAACACAGTCTTACATGTCAGTAGAAATCATGAACAGATTGCAGTCTTTACGAGTGCGCAGACAATAGGGCAGAGGGCGGTATAGGATAATTACAGCTGACCTCCACTGTGCAGATGGCACTTGACGATGGTGAGGAAGACGCCATTACTGCCTAGTATATCATTATGAAGCGCTGCAACAAGGCATGCCCATGTAGCAGTATGTGTGTATACGTTATAACACGGGGTGGGGTGCGGGAGGCATGACACATAAACAACGCCAACTTGCGAGTGTTAATAAATGCTGGTAGCGTGTGAAATGAGCGGGAAATACCGGCACTCTATGTAGTTGCTGCGGGATTTGTGTGGCGGGCCAGAGAACAGGTCACCAACCGATATGACTAAGTCATAAAATAGTTAGTTATGAAATCTTGGAGGTTGTTCTATTATATATCACTATCATGTGTTAGATCCTTTACAGATCGTTAATGGCTGAATAGACTGAGAAATCGAAATCAGGTGTCAAATAGCAAGTGCGCTAATATATCAACTATCACCCATAGTGAAACATCCAAATTTACCTATGTCCGCAAAACGACAGATAATAAATAATATATTCACACAAATGTCAAACTTAGATATTATCCAAATCACACATACACAAAATCAACACCTGTGAGATGGGATATAAACGTCCGAGTGAAATGCTTTCGTGGTCGAAACAGCTCTGACTAACTAGTCTCTCGAATGTCGGGAAGAGCTCTGACTAGCTAGTTTTCAGAATGTCCCTCGTGCTGGAACAGCTCTATCTACTTTTCCGAATGTCTTTGATGTCCGGAACAGCTCTGACTAGCTAGTTTTCCGAATGTCCGCTGTGCCTGGACCAGCTCTTTCTGAGCACAGCGACTAGCACATGTTCGAATCGAAAGCTCGCTGAGTGGATAGTCTACAGTCCGACCGTCCCTGGTTTGTGCTGGGAGCGACCCGTAGCGAACGAAAGGCCCAATACATTGAAGTGAGGAATTAAAGTAGCCATGAGCAGGACGTGGCGATTCCCTCGGTGAGCCCAGCACCAGAGCGCTTTGTGTCGGCTCTGCAACTATGGAAGCCTCCCTTGGATGGCGGACAATGCCCATGGACTGTTCCTGCCTTCCACTGAGGTCTGGTCGTGAAGCTTTCGACCGTTCTAACTTGACCAGCTGGGGTGTGGACGGCACCACAAAAGTGAGAGTCTCCCAGGAATGCAACCTGGTCAAAAATGCACAGCTGAAGCCGGATGTGTCGGCCTAAGGGTTTCGGTCCAATGGTGCTTAACTTAGACACAACGCAATCACATTTGAAAAAACACTCCGGATGAACGCAAAGAAGAATAAGAAGAAATGGTTTGGTCATCTCGTTAGAATGCAACACCATCAACTACCAGCATTGGCCCTACATCTGCTACGAGAGCAAGAGGACGTCCGAGAAGAAAATGGATTGACGATATCAAAGACATTCTACAATCACACGGAATGGCACTATCTAGAGCCACCCATCAGGTGTGGTGCGCCAATTATTCCTCCCCACGATGCTTGACGGCAAAAGTAGAAGATGATGATGATGGTGACAGAACATCGCTCTCATCAAGGCTGACAGAAAATATGCTCGATTTCTGGCCAGTTCTGCTGCCTCTGTATTTTCCTGCCTTCATTTCCTGCCCTGCTGTCTTCATTTCCTTCCCAGCTGTCTCCATTTTCTGCCCAGCTGTCGTCAATGTCCGGAGTCCATCTCCGTGCTGATCCACCCTTGCTGCCCTTCCAGGACGATGTCTTTCATGGCTGTTCTTGTTTTGCAGGTATTCTTCGACGTCCAGACTGTGTGTAATGTCAGTATTATTCTCCTTCATGTTCCACCGTACTCAAAGAAGGTTTCTGTAGCATTGAAGTTCCATTTAGTCACTGTGAAATGGTCCATGACACACTCCCAGTATGTTGCCATGGGAAAGACGCATTTTCTCAATTAACTTTACTTTACTTTGCTGGCGTTGTGCCATAAGCTCTGAATAGTTTCACATCTGTACCGCTATGGCAGTCTACGCCTGAATTTGTTGGCACAGATCCCAGTGTTTTTCATTATCACCATCACAACAAGCATGCCGATAGGCGTGAACGGCCAGCACAACGGATGTTTAAGGACACGCGATCTTACCCATTCGACCCTGCTGACCTGCCCCCCTAGTGATGACATCCACATCCAGACAACATCAATTTTAAATCAGACATATTCTTATCACGGACCATTTTAATTATGCTCTTCACAGTTATCCTCACACTCGTCTAGTTATTCTTTATTAAAATTGTGAACTTGTGTCGTGATTGATCTACCATAAGTCTGATTATGATCTTAATGTATGTGTTTGTCTAAACTATCTTCCTGTTCCAATCTAATCAATGTGTAACGTTTCCCCCCGGGTGTTGACATTGTGTAAACCTTTCTCTAAGAGTTCGAAGGATAGGTTAGGAAAATAGAGTATTAAGGTTAGGTTAGAAAAATTATCTGTCAATCCACGTTTCTAAAATAGTCGACTATCTGAAATTACATCATAGGATCTGGTGGGATCCCATGACACTCACAATGAAATAACTATTTGTTAGCTACGTGTAGAAGAAATTCCCCAACTTCTTCAATCTGTCAAACAATACGGAGAAGTAACACTACTCACTACTCTTGTGTATCCAACAACATAGTGTGTTTGGATAAACGCGAACAGTAGTGTCATATTTCCTGGTGTTGTGTGTCTGATAAGGTCGGGAATTGTCTGGAAACATCTGTGGTTATCTTCACTATGACGGACAGACCATCATTTCTCCAATATGTAAAGTTGCTAGACGTCCTGATTTTCCAGAGCAGTCCCATTTTTAAAGACGTAATTAACTGTCCCGAGGTCCGGGACCCCAGCGTCCCGCACGCGTGCGTGCGTGCGTGCGTGCGTGTGTGTGTGTGTGTGTATGTGTGTTTTACTTTCTTTCTTTCTTTCTTTTTTCTTTTGGGACACAAAATATTGAATTAACTCGAACGCGTTCTTGATTCAGTTGGCAGAACTATTTAAATGTTAGCGCTGACACAGAAATTGTATTGTTTATTAGTCGTTGTAATTTGTCACTTTATATTTGTTGTGATTTGTGAAGAATTAGTTGTAAGCTGTAAGCATTTTACCAGCGCCGTCCCTGTGTCGAATGAAATAGATGACGCACTTAGTGATAATAACTGACACATTTTAATGGGCGTATGACGGGATTTTAAATGCTGAATACAGTGTGTTTAAATGCTGAATACAATGTGCCAGGAAAACATATCCTGACGAATGGTTCATAACAAAACCAGGAAGAAATTACCACGAAGTAGAGTGGAAAATGTACAAACGTTACATTACTATTTCACAACCAATACTGTATCATCCGCATATCTAATGTTATTGATGTTATGTTGTCCAATGGTGATTCCTCTGATATCTTCTAAATTTCTAGAAATAGTTTCACTGTGTAGGGAAAATAAGATCTGGAGACATTACACACCCCGTCTCACATCTCTCTTAATAGGCTGATATTGACCTACTTCATTATCAATCTTTATGGCAGCTTGTTGTTTCCAATATATGTTTGTTTGTTTGTTTGTTTGAAGTCTAAGGTATTTTCCCCAATGTGTAGATCTTCAAGCATCTGCATCATGTCGACATGTCTTACTTTATCGAAAGCCTTTGAGCAGTCAATAAAGCAAAGATGTAGATCTCTGTTTACTTCTAAAGAACATTTAATTAATGTTCGTAGCATATACACAGCATTTATTGTACCCTTGCCTTCTACAAATCCACATTGTTCTTCTCGTATTTCGGATTATATTTTCTTCTTAACTCTTTGCATGTTACGCTGTCTATTAATGTATATTCTGGAGTGTTCTTTGCTTTCTTTCTTTGAGACACTATGCTCGTGATTTCATCGGTTATCCACAACTGATGGTTCTTATTTTCTTTCACTGGTAAATCAGTACTTGAAATTTGTATGCTAGTTTTTACACATTCCCATTTTGTACTAATTTTCCCTTTGGTATGTTCATACCGTTATTGCTTCATGCCTTTAACTAATAGCCTATCATATTTATTTTTTACTTTAACCAAATACGGCTGACTTATATATATGCAAATTATATATATGAATTATATATATTCAAATATGGCTGTTTCAATGCTGGCATATCTAATAGTAATATCTTTAAGTAAATAATAGTAATAATATCTAAGTAATAGTAATAATATCTTTTAGTAAAGCTCACAATCTACTTCTCGTTTTTTTTGGGTGATTCATTCATGGCATATCTAATAGGAGCCTCCTTGATATCTTTATTCCTGCGTAGTTAAGTTTGTTTTTATATTTTTGTTCGCTCGCTTGGAACGCAAGCGTAGCTACGTGTTTCTACTTCTAGTACGCTGGACTGATTTTTGCGTGTGGATTAGCTTTCCCTAATAGTAATACCAGTGTCTATCGGTGAACCCACTCCGACTTCAGAGATACTTGTAATTTACTTCCCCAAGTCAATGACGAGAAGTCGACATTTTAGTCCAACCGACCAGTGTAAGGATTGAACTCGCTAACTCGGCATCAGCACACCGGATGTTTAAGAACGAGCGCAATTATCCATTAGGCCACGCTGGTCTCTGTTTGTAAGTTTATATGTAATATTAAACTTCCGGTTTGCAGTGAGAGGTGATATCACCACCAGGGTATGTTTGGACATTGTTAACAATGTTTTTAAATCTATTTATAATCATAATGTAGTCAATTTGGTTTCTCGTTCTATCTCCAGTGTTTTTACACCTATACAATTGTCTAGGGTTATGTTGGGAAAATGTGTTACAAATAATAAGATGGTTCTCTTCACAAAACTCTACCAGCGGTCTCCTCTGTCGTTTCTGGTTCTCATACAAAGTTGTTCTACAATCTGCTTATATTTAATGTTTCCAACCTTTACGTTCTTGTTTCACATTACAATTAGGACCTCTGGTGATTTTACAACCTGCAGTGTTTGTTGTAAGTCCTCTAGCTGTTTATCACTATAATTAGTTGGAGCAAATGTCTGTAGAATTACTATGTCGAGGTTACCGCGGTGACCTGTATCTTCGATACTCGAATAACAGAAGCTCCTTGCTGCCCACACATTTTGGGCAACGAATTTATTAACTCTGACGTTCACGTTCATAGTAGGAGCTGGTTTACATTTAACTCGTTCTGTCTCCAAGCTCTGCGTCATAGGCAGTGACATCTGTCCTAAAAAGTCAATAATGAGCCGTCTGCTGCGTGGGTCAGTTATTAAAGGAGATACTTCCATGCAGGCATTTATCACCATACACAACAGCTTCATAGGACATGAACCGTTAAGAAATATATGGAGTAAACAAATAATGTATAGTGAGTTGCTTGGTACAGACTGAATGAAGTCCTACAGAAATTACCATCAAAAATATCCACAACCCAGCCACTACCCCCAATCCCTGACTATAGTATTTAAGTCAAGAACCCTTTAGTGTGCCTTAAAGCCTATGCGGTGTCAGACCCACGTGTGTATAGACGACCAATCGGCACTCGGTGGGTGATACGGTCAGTATTTTTTCGGCCGCCTTTACTTTCCCGGTCATGTCCTGGTATCCATTTTTGGCTGGGTCGACCTGGGAGGCTGGGTCGACCTGGGAGTCTGCCCTCCCTCAATTATTATATGAACACTGTTAAACTATTGTGGTCATTACCACGTTTTAAGCTAACGGCAGTAGTGTATTACTACTTTTCTGATTACTGTCATTTTGACCAGCTGTCTCAGGGATTGCTGATCTGAAAGTGGATTCCCTGCAGAGGTCCACAAATCGTAATGTCAAGTTAACTGTCTTACATGGACATGCAGGTGTTGTGGGTAATGCCTGAGCTGATAGACTGGCCGGTCCTGACACTATATCTGAGGGACATTGGATCTAGCAGACGCCATGATTGTACTTAGAGAGACCGACCGAAACGAGGACTTTCAACAGACTGAATCGGCGTCAGGTCAGAATGCAAGTGTTGGATTGAAGATCAGTATGGCAGCACACCAAGTGTGCGAGGAGGCACGCCGATCAGATCGTTCAAACAGTTAGTCGCTGTAATCTGATGGATTTACTATGCAGGGATCTTAGCACTTATGGACGTGCCGCAGTGCAACGATAACAATCTGAAATGAAGATGATTTCTCACCAGCCTGATCATGCACTTTTTAACTGCTTTGTCAAATGTCTTCTTCGTACACCTTCAGATGTCCCAAAGAATACATGCAACGGAAGCAGCAGTCAACTAGAGCTTGTTGACATCTCTATAGTTGTCCTCAAATGCGAGGGAGTAGACCAAAATAGTTGTCTCTGTTCTGCATATGTTGGACACTTCCGCAACAAATGTTTACTGTCATTTTACCAGATCATCAGTATCTCATATTTTAGTGTATTAAACACGCTATGTTCTATGCGGAGTCTGAAGACTTACTTGTTCTCTTCGGTGCATCATATTTCTGGTGGCCGGGATGCTCTGATTTCCACTTGGTTCTATCATTGCTTTTTATAAATCATTTCGCCTCATCATGGGTTATGTTTATATCAGGCCAAGATAGTCTTTCACGTTACTTTGCCATTCTCTCCGTATTTTCATTTTCAGGAACGTTGCAATGTGAATGGGTCCATTGTATTATAACCATTTTGGATTTCTGGCATAGATCATGGGTCTACTATTTATCTACCGTTTCTGCTTTATATATTGTAGAACTATTCTATGACGACAAACTCTCTATATCGCATTGATTATAAGAAGCATATTGTAACTTTTGACTGTTATTTGGCGCAGTAGTTGCACGAGTATGTATGCTTTCTGTAACTTGGTTTAACCTGCACTTGGTATCTTCGTTCTAATTAGACGACGAGCAAGTGGTCCTGATTTTTACTGCGACAAACCATACTTCACTTTCCCAAGAGATTTTTGAGCAGCTGAGATAAAAGTTTTCCCACTGGTAGATATTTCAGCGTTGATTCTTTTTTGCTGATTTGTTAATTTTTGTTTTGTTGGATTATTTATGACCATCGGTCCAAATGTGTTGGTGAGATAGACTGTTGTATAGAAATATCAGCCATATAGTTCCTTACGACATTGCTTGATTTCTTCTCGTGAAATGAGCTTCTTTTCTGCTTCATCGGTCCAATTAGGTGGTCTTGCTTGCGACTGTCACTCGCGAATTAAACAGAACTGAACTTCAGCCATTGTGTAGCACCATTACGCGGCATCCGGACATGTTTCCTTCACGGCAGGGGTCGATGTCCGCAGCTGTTTCTAACTGGTTGATAATTGTGCAGCATCAAATGCTGGCACTGTGGGTCACGCATACCACCAAGATGATAGGACAGGCAGTATATTTGTTCCTATAAGTGTGTCTGTGTTTACATGTGTGTGTAGTTGTGTGTGCGTGTGATTGTGTGTGTGTGATTGTGTGTGTGTGTGTGTTGCGTTGTGTGTGTGTGTGCGTGTTTACGCGCGCGTGTGTATGTGTGCGCGTGCTCGTATAAAATGGCAATAAACAGTTCTGAAAACAAATGTCAAGGAATGTATAATAATCACAATGACATGGGCTAATGTTTAGACTATTCAGTCTGTAAAACGAAACGTATTATCCTGACGATAAACACAGCAGAGAAAAAAGTGCACGTGCGTGCACAAACATGTGCAGGCGAGCACGACTGATGAACGCAGGATGAGATAGGTAAACATGCCAGGAATGTCCCGGGCTCTAGATCACAGTCACGGCACCCCGTTTCCATAGCTACGTGCCAGCAGAAGACGCCCACACAACCCCTCTTTACCCGGCTCCAACCACCGGCAGCAAGTGTTTTTTTTTTTTGTACTTCTACACAGGGGAAATCTGGCTGTGTCTCCCGTGGAAATGATGGGTTTGGCTGGTGCCAACACATGGCTTGAAGCCATACAGTTACTGACCCCCTGCCCTAGCCAGCTGTTGCTTGAACCCATTCTGTGCTAGTTATTGCTCCAAACTCGTGTCCCAACATTAACCTATTATGTCATAGTTATTGCTCCAACTCCTGTCCCACCAGCTGGCACATTAGCCCATTCTGTCCTATTTATTGCTCCAACTCCTGTCCCAACATTAACCCATTATGTTCTAGTTATTGCTCCAACTCCTGTCCCAACATTAACCCATTATGTTCTAGTTATTGCTCCAACTCCTGTCCCGCCTAGCTGGCACATTAACCCATTCTGTCCTATTTATTGCCCCAACTCCTGTCCCAACATTAACACATTATGTTCTAGTTTTTGCACCAACTCCTGTCCCAACATTAACACATTCTGTCCTAGTTATTGCTCCAAACTCGTGTCCCAACATTAACCCATTATGTCATAGTTATTGCACCAACTCCTGTCCCACCAGCTGGCACATTAACACATGCTGTCCTAGTTACTGCTCCAATTATTGTCCCAGTCAGATTTTACATTAACCCATTCTGTCCTAGTTATTGTTCCAAATATTATTCCAGACCGTCATTAATATTGACTGGATCTACCAGTTCTCCTACTATACAAATCATATCTTGAAAATATAATTATGAATCTACGAGAAACTAATAACACTGCGCGGTTAATGTTGAGGTACATTTTGTAAGGGAAGTGGGGGGGGGGGGGGGGGGGGGGGGGGCGCGACAGATACCGCGTGATGACCGAGGCCAAGATAAACACAAGTAAACAATCAAAGACATCCGGCATGTGGGTGTAGGCAGCGCACCAGTAGTCATGCCAGCTCACGCTGATGTCTTTCACATTCAGCACGGAAGGAAGGAGGCAGGGAGGCCGGGGATAAAAGGAGATCGAGACAAAAAAGCGAACAAGAGATTGAGAGAGGCAGGCACACATATTGAAACATACACACGTAGAAAGGGGCACGCGGATATTAGACAAAAAGATACAGACGGATAGAAATATGCACTGGGACAGATAGACAGACAGATAGACAGACAGACAGACAGACAGACAGACAGACAGACAGAGAGAGACGCATACTGAAATAGAAGGAAGGAAAAATAGAGAGGGGGCGAGAGAGTGGGACGACATGAGACAGAGACAGACAAATATACAGGGACGGTCGGGAGGGGGAAGGGAGGAGAATGCAGCGGCCGGGAGGTGGAGGTGTGGGGGTGGGGAAGGATACAGCGACTAAGACCCACACACGCGCGCGCGCACATACAGAGGAAGGAGAGCATCTACTCGTGAAATTAAAAATGACTTCAAAACAAAAAGTACTGCTTATGAAAATATGCAGGCCTAAAACAACACCAGGGGATAGAATGAGAGTACAGAAGTCAACAAGCAATCGAGGGTGACAGGAGGAAGTGTGCGCGAATGAGTGAAAGAGGAAACTGAACTGCAGAAAATAATAACGACAAGCAATCGGGGGTGAAAAGAGGGGCATGGAGAGAGTGCGTGTGCGTGAATGAGTGAAGGAAGGGACGTGGAGAGAGGGCGTGTGCGCGAATGAATGAAAGATTAAACTAACTGTAGAGAAGAATAACAACAAGCAAATGAGAGTGAAAGGCGGGGTATGGAAAGAGTGCGTGTGTGTGGAATGAGTGAAGGGAAGGATGTGGAGTAAGGGCGTATGCGCCAATGAGTGAAAGGGGAAACAACTGTAGAGAAGAATACTACCTGAACATGCTGACACCAATTTATTAACACCAGCAGGAACTGGCGACCATGGCGGGGAGGGGAGGCAGCAGGCGCGAGATTCGTCATCTCCACGTCTAACAGAAGACAACGCACATACTGCCTGGTCTGGAAAGACAAAGGGGGGTCAAGCCTCAAACACCCAAACCTCGCTCCTCGACCTTCTGAAAATTATATGGGGAAATCCAGGATTGTTGGTGATGGGGGAGCGAGAGAATTTCTGAGAATCTACTGAGGGGGGAAAAAAGATGCCCAGGCGTTTATTTTTAGATTCCAGATTCTCATATTCCTGGAAGATGTGCATTAGGCTAGCTGCCTGCATGGGCTGGGGGAGTTAACCTTTTGGCGTCGAGTGCATATATACATTGTGTTATTATACCATTCCTGAAATTGTGTTATGTATGATACAGATAATAAGGAAGCATTTTATAGGGTGGACACGCAAACATACAACCACGATACAAGCAGGCGGCGGGTGCAATACAGATCGCATGAGTAGGTGGATGGGAGGGGGAGGGAGGGAGAGAGAGAGAGAGAGAGAGACAGACAGACAGACAGACAGAGAGAGACAGAGAGAGGGAGAGGGGGGGGGGGGGGGCTGAAATGCACGTTTTCGTCATAACCTGTAAATTCTGAGACTTGAAAATGTAATTGAATGTCAACATTTCAAATGTGCAAAGATAAATGAAGAAGAAGAATGTAGATGTGTGCTATTTAACAGCAACGGAAACAGGGCGAAGATAAATTAGACGAAGAGAGAATTGAAACAAGAGAAAGGTGGCAGAGAAAACAAACGAAGTCCTGAAATTGTATCATTCTTTATTATGGAAGATCTGGGTTTGTTATTCGGTTCTAAGAAGAAGAAAAAACTGGACTTCGGTAGTCTCAGAAATAGGGGCTTCATGCTGGAACTCTTTCAAGAAAAACAAAAACAAAAAAAGCATTGGAATTCGATGCTCCAAGAACTACGGTCATCAAGCTGGAATGTCTCCATAAAGAAAAGGATTGGACTTCGATGGTTCCAGAAATACGCACCTCCTGTTTGAACGTTTTCATTCACTGAAGGAAGACGTGGTGGTGTTGAAGGCGAACGGCATGGGATAACTGCACACTCAATGCGTGTGTTCTAAGTATGGATCGCTGTATACAATCTGATGAGACTAGTTGCTATCCTCGGCTGCCGTACATCTCCAGTATTTTCGTCTCTTGTCACTCATCCTCTTCCTCGTCACCTTTTAATGTTATCCTCCCATTTAACTCTTTGTCGTCATCCGTCCATTTAATCCTTCCTTTAACCCTTTCTCGTCATCTTTCTATGTTATCCTCCCATTTAATTCTCTCTAGTCACATTTACACGGTATCCTCCTATTTAACTCTTTCTTATCTTTCGATTTGATCCTTCCATAACTGTTTTTGCCATCTTTATGTTATCCTCCCATTTAATACGTTATCGCCATCTTTCCATGTTATTCACACGTTTAACTCTTTCTCACCATATTTCCATGTTATCCTCCCACTTAATTCTTTCTCGTCATCTTTCGATGTCATCCTCCCATTAACCTCTTAGTGTTAGTTAGTCGCGGTTCCAACTTCAAGGGAACGGGTCGTTCCCACTATGCTCCGTTCCTGTGCCAGTGAATATCACACAAAATGCTCCTCACTGCCCAATGTGAAAAGTGGAACAGACAAGAGTATCGGCAAGCCAACAGCCCGTACAGGTACACTGTGCATAATGCCGCCGCCAGAATGCCATGTCCTCCACGAAACATACAGTTCATCGTCGATGGAATCGGCAGTCGCCGGAAAGACTTCATTGACCCGGGCTTTATCTCACATGGCTCGGTCTCTTTCCGGAGGGCGACCCGCCGAAAGCGCCGCACAAATCACGAACTCCGTAGCTCCAGTGACGACTCCCAGGAGCCTCCTGAAAATGCACTCATGAACCGAAAAGGCAAACCAGTCAATTCAGCGACAGCCAGCCATTGTTCCGAACATGCAGTTCACTGTGCAAACATCAGCGGACAGATGTAAAAGTATTCCACACGAATTACACATCTCACAGTGTCGCGCCATGCACTCACTCAGCAGCAGGGCGACGGAACCATGTACTACCAGTCCAACATGAAAAAAATGCGAATGCAAACCGTAGCCACAAGCATAAACACGCCAGAGGCCTTAACGATTCAATGCCTAACCACCATGTTGGGGACCAGACCCATCTTACTTCAAACCTCATAGTGTATGCGCTAACCCCCCCCCCCCCCCCCCCCCCCCCCCCCCCCCCCCCCCCACACACACACACATCTTTTCATAAGCTTTATTTTGAAAGTTTGACCACCTGGACACACTTCCCACCATAACAGAAGTTAAGTGTGCTATAAATGAACTTGCATCTGGCAAGGCTCCAGGTAAGGATGGGATTCCAATAGAGGTTATCAGGAGTGGGCAAGACACACTCACTATACAGATCCACCAGCTAATAGAGCTATGCTGGCGTGAAGGACAAGTCCCACAGGATTTTAAAGATTCAAGCATCATAACACTGTACAAGAACACGGGCGATCGGAGCGACTGCAACAACTATCTGTGTATCTCACTTCTGTGTATTGTTGGAAAAGTATTTGCCAGAATTGTTCTGCGCAGACTTCAAGTCCTAGGAGATCAAGTCTACCCCGAATCACAGTGTGGCTTTCGACAGAACCGGTCTACCACTGATATGATATTCTCATTGCGACAAATGCAAGAAAAATGCCGTGAACAGAATCAACCACTGTTTATTGCCTTCATCGACCTCACAAAGGCATTTGATTTGGTCAGTCGTGAGGGTTGTTCAAGGCACTAAAGAAGATTGGCTGCCCACCAACTCTTCTGTCCATTGTGGAATCGTTCCACACAGGCATGAAGGGTATAATCAAGTTTGATGGTGCAACTTCTGAAGAATTTGAAATCAAGAGTGGAGTTAAGCAAGGTTGTGTACTAGCTCCCACCCTCTTTGGAATATACTTTTCACTTCTACTGAAATATGCATTTCGTGATCAGGATGGTGGTATATACATTCACTCACGCTCAGATGGCGGCCTCTACAATGCTCAGAGATTGAAGGCCAAGACCAAAATTAGGAGGGTACTGATCAGAGAGTTGCTTTTTGCAGATGATGCTGCAGTTACGACCCACTCTGAGGAAGAATTGCAATGTCTACTATCTGCATTCTCCAATGCTTGTTCTGAATTTGGTTTAACAATTAGCAAAAAGAAGACACAGATTATGTCACAAGGTGCACATGGGGTACCATCAATCTTTATTGACGACGCCGAACTAGAGATAGTAGACCATTTTACATATCTAGGATCAGTGGTAAATAGCAAATTATCCCTAGATCAGGAAATCAACATCCGGATTGGTAAGGCAGCAACAACAATGAACAGGTTAAGAAAAAGAGTCTGGGAGAACAGGAAGCTTACTGCCAAAACAAAAGTCCTTGTCTATCAAGCCTGTGTCCTTAGTACTCTTCTCTATGGCAGTGAAACCTGGACAACTTACTCACACCAAGAGAACAATTTAAACAGCTTTCATATGCGGTGTCTGCGAAGAATTCTTGGTATTAAGTGGCAAGACAAAATCACAAATACTGAAGTATTGGAAAGATCAGGTTGTGTGACAGTTTATTCCATGCTCAGTCTTCGTAGACTTAGATGGATAGGACATCTTAGGAGGATGGATGATGGTAGAATACCAAAGGATATCTTTTTTGGTGAATTACAGATGGGTAAGAGATCTCAGGGTCGGCCTCTACTACGATACAAAGATGTGTGTAAGCGGGACATGATTGATACAGGCATTGATAATGCACATTGGGAGCAAGTCGCCGATGAACGTGTTGCATGGAGGGCAAATATCAGAAATGGAATAAAGTCAAAGGAGAAAATTATTGCAGAAAAGTCACACACCAAGCGTTTGAGACGTAAGATGGTGCATGATGGTGGAAATGACCACGTGTTCACATGCACCCACTGTGAACGGACATTTACAGCGCAAATTGGCCTTATCAGTCACACTCGCTACCGCCATAGTTAAAAGTTATTATGCCTTTTTAAAGCACAAACTATCGTCTGTCAAGACGGCAAGGTGCCAATGGTTATTTTGAAAGTGAATTCCTAGTCATGGCTGATAACAGTAATTTGAAACTCATTACTTTAATCGACTTGCAACTGAAATGTCCACACGTTAACACACAGATTACCAGGAGTGACTTGTAGAAGCACTGCAATGGTAAACGCGCCATATATTCCACTTAATCTGATCTTCTAGAGTCCACGGAGGTCACACTAGTCGAAGTACAGTAAATTTAGGACGATTTGGCGGCTAACTAAAATGGTGCACGGTATATAAGATTGATGCCGCCATCTTTTCTCTTGGAGGCTTGCCTTCCACCTGGAGGAAGACACAGTGACAAGTGAAAGAAATCAAGGCTGTGCTTCGACGATCAAAAAACAGTGCTCCAGGTCCTGATGGCATAAGATACGACGACATAAATAGGTGTACCGACAATGAGCTAGAGAAACTAGCAGACATGTACAACAACAGTATAGGGAGTGCTAGCATCAAGGAGGAATGGTTACACAGCTATCTGATTCCCTTGCAGAAGCCTGACAAAGACCACAAAAACATTCAGGGATATCGAATTATAACCATGCAGAATACAATAGGCAAGCTGCTGGAGAAGGTAATTGCCAGGAAAATATCAAGCCAACTAGAGAGGCAAGGTGTTTTCCCACCTACCCTGGGTGGGTACCGTCCAAAAAGAGAAACCTGGACCAATGCAGCAGTCTTTGCCCATGATGTCTATGAAGGTTTCCACTCAGGCACTGAAACCGTTGCTGCAGCGATTGATCTTGAGGACGCATACAACAGAGTACCACTGGATTTTTTAATGTTTCAGCTTCTTGAACTAAACGTAAGTCCATTCCTCCTTAGTTGGATCGCTGCAGCCCTCTACCAACGGAAAGTAGTTTTTAGATGTGGCAGTTGGACTTCGGAACCAACAACAATATATCCTGGCCTACCACAGGGATCACCATTATCTCCGGTACTGTTCAACGCCTACACAGTGAGAATCACCAGTGAGCAGATCACTGGACCTGGCAGGACATTGTCGTATGCCGATGATGTTTTAGTGTATCGTCAGGGTAAGGATAGAGAGGAGGTTGCTGTGGAACTACAAACCGAACTCAATCGCATAAGTACTTGGTGTGATGAAGCTGGGGCAATGGTCAACCCAACAAAGGCAACAGTGACTTGGTTCTCGTTGAATAATCATATTGTCAACAATCCAACACCAACTGTAATGCTGTGTTCAGAGACGGTGGAAAGAACGCAGGCAATGAATTACCTGGGGATACGGTTTGATCGAAGCCTTGCTTATAATGTGCACATAGACCAGGTGATAACAAAGGCCAAGCGGGGTTTGGCAGCGATGCGGGTGATGGCGGCAGCAAACTGTGAGCAGCGCCATCTATGTCTTCTGTACGAGGGGCTGGTCATGTCTGTTTTGGAGTATGCAATGGCAATCCTGACTCTCAGCCATAAGCAGATAGAAAGGATGGAAAGGATACAGAATGAAGCTATGCGCATTATTCTTGGATGTACAAGAGATACAGCATGCAGGGCGATGCGCTACCTTCTTGATTTTCCAACCATTGAAGAGAGAATACAAGTTTGCAGGGCACGCGCCTACCTCAGAATTAACGCAAACACACAACATCCACTGCATAGTGAAATTAGGAAGGTGAAGGGCAGCAGGTTAAAAAGAGGACGGTCGTGGATGGGTCAAGCCGAAGACATTCTTCAACGGGTGTGTTCACTTGAGGACTTAGAACCTGGCGAGGAGTGGGTGCAAGTGCCAACAGACTTCTGCACATCCTTTTCAGTTTGCATCCAACTAGATAGAAAATGCAGACAAGAAAATCCGGCTGCTGTTGAGGCTGAAGTACAAGCGTTGATTTTCGAGAATTCGCTAGACGGTGACGCGGTCATCTACACAGATGGGTCGGTCGTCCGACATGTGAGAAGCTCATGGGCCTTTACAGCTCGGGCCGGAGGGAGAATTGTGAAGGAGGGCTCTGGTGCTTTCACTGAAACCACAAGTAACCTGACCATGGAAGTCATGGCAGTAAGTAAAGCAATAACATGGCTCGAGACACAGACATTCACTAGGGCTTGTTTCCTTAGCGACTCAATGAACATGATCAAGAGGATAGAGGAGGGGTCGATCCGAAGAGAATGGTTGCTGCCTCTGAAGCGGTCTCGGATGGCAAAGATTAGTTTCATCTTCGTGCCAGGTCATGCGGGAGTACAAGGAAATGAGCGGGCTGACAAGCTCGCAGGTGAGGCTACTGTGGAGGGCGGACGCGCCATGGACCAGGCTGACATTCTGAATGCTCTACGAGAAGTGAGACTTTTGCGAGAACCAAGTGATGACTGTGAATCTACAACAATGGCCAGACTGCGGGAGCAGCAAATTAAAAGAGGGGTGGCCAAACAAGAACACTACGCAGGAAGCCAAAGAAGATTGATAAACCAACACAGAACTGGCGTCGTTAGCCGCTACACGCTGCGGGATTTTCTGAGGAGGGGATCCGAGCACTTATGGACTGAATGGTTCGATGTGCAACGAGGATGATCTGTCGACTAACTAACTAACTTCCACCTGCCCCTCTAGCATGATTTTCAGGCTGTGCCTTGACTATACAGAACAGTGGGAAGTGATTAACAGTAGCATGGGCGGGGAGAGGAGAGAGGAGAGAGAGAGAGAGAGAGAGAGAGAGAGAGAGAGAGAGAGAGAGAGAGAGAGAGAGAGAGAGAGAGAGAGAAGAGAGAGAATGGGCGGACTCTTCGTGGCGGGAGCCCGGCACTATTAACGCCTGGTGGGGATTGCAAGTAATTAGCATCATTCGACAATATTATTTTTTTTAATTCTGACAACATCAAGTTGAGTTGCGTTGCACTGATTTGTCGAGCACGGTTCGTACATCGACTTGGACACGCACTGTTTCGGGCGTGCTTTCCCTAGCCTGACTGTCCCCAGTCTGACTGTCCCCAGTCTACCTACAGGCCAGCAGGTTTGTGTATCACTTCGTCCTGGTTCTTTTCATTTGACCTTTCCGATGTGGACCCTACCAGTAGCTGCACTACCGTCGGCAGGGCTCTTGGGGTCAATGTAAGACGAAAGCTCCTCTACAACTTCAAGCTGCATACACAACGTTAGAAAGAGAAGAGAATGGAAGCAGAATCACAAATGTAGAGTTTACTGAGAGAACTAAACTAGTTGCGGCAAATTAAAAGGTGAAGAACAGAAGCTGGCATTTGAAATGTTACACTGTAAAAACCTAATAGTACAACCAGAAAGACATTTCTCTGGAACCAGCAAAGCAAAAGAAATAGAGAGACTTGAAAACTTGAATAACGAAGACACAAACAATAGATTGCACGATTTATTGCCTGGCATATTTCGCTGCATCTCGTCAGGTACATACTGCAGAACTCACACAACTTACGTGAAATTAACTAGATAAATCCTTCAAGTTGAAATATACACAATTTCGCACAGTAATGTCGATTGTCTACTCTCAATCGACAATCCTGTAGCGATATCTTACACTTCAGCTTGAGTAATCCATCTAATCGCTTCACAGTTGGTAATGGGAGGCGACGTTTGAGAAATTCAAAACAATGTTTTCCCGTAGTGAATTTGAATAACGAAGACACAAACAATCAATCAATCAATCAATCATGTGCCATGCCGGAAAGCGTGGGCGGTCATGATTCGCCATTTCACTCGATCACCAGAGTCGTGGATCAGCTCAGTGTTCCTGTATGTACCTGACGAGATGCAGCGAAATATGCCAGGCAATAAATCGTGCAATCTATTGTTTGTGTCTTCGTTATTCAAATTCACTACGGGAAAACATTGTTTTGAATTTCTCAAACGTCGCCTCCCATTACCAACTGTGAAGCGATTAGATGGATTACTCAAGCTGAAGTGTAAGATATCGCTACAGGATTGTCGATTGAGATTTAAAATTACCGTGGTAGACAATCGACATTACTGTGCGAAATTGTGTATATTTCAACTTGAAGGATTTATCTAGTTAATTTCACGTAAGTTGTGTGAGTTCTGCAGTATGTACCTGACGAGATGCAGCGAAATATGCCAGGCAATAAATCGTGCAATCTATTGTTTGTGTCTTCGTTATTCAAATTCACTACGGGAAAACATTGTTTTGAATTTCTCAAACGTCGCCTCCCATTACCAACTGTGAAGCGATTAGATGGATTACTCAAGCTGAAGTGTAAGATATCGCTACAGGATTGTCGATTGAGATTTAAAATTACCGTGGTAGACAATCGACATTACTGTGCGAAATTGTGTATATTTCAACTTGAAGGATTTATCTAGTTAATTTCACGTAAGTTGTGTGAGTTCTGCAGTATGTACCTGACGAGATGCAGCGAAATATGCCAGGCAATAAATCGTGCAATCTATTGTTTGTGTCTTCGTTATTCAAATTCACTACGGGAAAACATTGTTTTGAATTTCTCAAACGTCGCCTCCCATTACCAACTGTGAAGCGATTAGATGGATTACTCAAGCTGAAGTGTAAGATATCGCTACAGGATTGTCGATTGAGATTTAAAATTACCGTGGTAGACAATCGACATTAATGTGCGAAATTGTGTATATTTCAACTTGAAGGATTTATCTAGTTAATTTCACGTAAGTTGTGTGAGTTCTGCAGTATGTACCTGACGAGATGCAGCGAAATATGCCAGGCAATAAATCGTGCAATCTATTGTTTGTGTCTTCGTTATTCAAATTCACTACGGGAAAACATTGTTTTGAATTTTAGACTTGAAAACACCCGGAGAAGAGAATTAGAGACATGTGTGAATAATATGTGGACGACATGGAGGGAGCGGGAGACGACAACAGATAGATGGGTTTGGCGTGAACTGGTTACGAGATAATGCTTTATTTGGGGAATACACGGCAGAAGTATGAGAGACGACACTATGTTCCCATAGTGTTTAAAAATCACAGTTTTTTTAAAAACTACAAAGGCGAGTTAAAGGACAAAGTAGAGTTTGAAAACATAAAAGGGGTTTCATAGGCAGAGCTTGAAAACAGACCCCGGTTTTATAGTAGGATTATTCTGAGTTTATCATTTTTTAATTGATCGTTTGAGGTAACTGGGTGTGATACTGTTATTTTCATGATATTTTGTAGATATCTAGTTCTGATATATTGAAGTGAATCATGGATTGGTAAGAAATTACCAAGAGTCTACAGCGATGTGGTTCTAAAACTAAAGGAGACTGTCAGGAACACTGTGGATAGAGTCAACAAGTAATGACGATGTCATAGAAGAAGCCAACTTACGAACAGAATTAATTAGCCGTAACACAAGTACATCATCTCATTGCGTCCTGCCTAGCGGCCCATTCGATCATGTTCCTCCACAAGCATCTGCCCTATGTATTCTTGTTGGACCACTGATGTTCTTCCCTGCCACCATGACAACCAATCCAGCATTCTCCACTGTGTTCTTTTTGGGCCACGCATATTCTCTCATGTAACCCTGACAATCAATCCAGCATTCTCCACTGTGTTCTTGTTGGACCACTGATGTTTTCTCCTGCCACCC
This sequence comes from Cepaea nemoralis, assembly GCA_014155875.1. Classification (NCBI taxonomy): domain Eukaryota; kingdom Metazoa; phylum Mollusca; class Gastropoda; order Stylommatophora; family Helicidae; genus Cepaea; species Cepaea nemoralis. The sequence goes on from JACEFZ010022233.1 coordinate 288,166, forward strand.
TGACAACCAATCCAGCATTCTCCACCGTGTTCTTGTTGGACCACTGATGTTCTCTCCTGTCACCCTGACAACCAATCCAGCATTCTCCACCGTGTTCTTGTTGGACCACTGATGTTCTTCCCTGCCACCCTGACAATCAATCCAACTTTCTCCACTGTGTTCTTGTTGGACCACTGATGTTTTCTCCTGCCACCCTGACAATCAATCCAGCATTCTCTACTGTGTTCTTGTTGGACCATTGATGTTCTCTCCTGCCACCCTGACAATCAATTCAGCATTCTCCACTGTGTTCTTGTTGGACCACTGATGTTCTCTCCTGTCACCCTGACAATCAATTCAGCATTCTCCACCGTGTTCTTGTTGGACCACTGATGTTCTCTCCTGCCACCCTGACAATCAATCCAGCATTCTCCACCGTGTTCTTGTTGGACCACTGATGTTTTCTCCTGCCACCCTGACAACCAATCCAGCATTCTCCACCGTGTTCTTGTTGGACCACTGATGTTTTCTCCTGCCACCCTGACAACCAATCCAGCATTCTCCACAGTGTTCTTGTTGGACCACTGATGTTCATCTACGTAAATATAGTGTTCATCTAGCTTCTTCTTCTTCTTCTTCTTCTTTTTCTTCTTATTCTGTTATCGCTTAATACATCATAGGCCCTTGTATTTGTGTTCATGATTTGCTGGAGTTGTCTGTGAGATGCGGCGGCCAGCTTCACGCCGAGCCCGCCAAGTCTCCTCTGACACCACGCGTGGTAGGTTACAGTGATGCCCAGCCAGACTGTGCCTCCCCTGCCTCCATTAAGCACACCATGTACATTATTTGGCCACATCATGAGAAGAGAAACATTCGAATGCGCGCCACAACAAGATAGATAAAAGGCCAGAAGAACAAGGAAGACATTGGGAGATGCTATACAATCTGACAACATAGCATGGGAAACGCTGTATCGGCAATGATTAATCAATACATAAGACAGGGCCGGTCTCTCTGGCCGAGGGGTTACAACACTTTCTCCGTAATCCCGTTTATCACGCTGTCTCGTAGCAGAGCGAGAGCTGGGAGCGGTTCGACCCCCAGCTGGTGACTTGCGGGATAACTGAGCCGGCGGCTCAGAAAGTAATGGCAAACTACTGAGCGTAATCTTGCCAAGAAATCAACATACAGCTGAAAGATGCTGATGTTGACAGCGATGTCCTGTAAAGGATATGCAAAAAAAAAAAAAAAACATAAGACAGGAGGATGTGGTCAAACGTGAGGACTAACGCCATACGACATGGGCGTCACCAAGAGGAACAACTCCACTGGTTACTACACTTGATCTTTACCGCACATTGTTAACTTTCATAACTATTCTATTCTTAATGACAAGATACTCTATGCTTCACGAAATCTAAACAAGACATAAAAAGAACTGAGGCAATGGCAAAGTGCAACTGAAGCCACATGCAGGTGAATTATACAACAGGCAGATCAGTTAACATCTGTTCATGAGATATTTCTTAACAAACAGAAAACTGACAGTGCTATGACGAATCGGGACAGCTCTAATTATACAAGGAATCAATGTTGTGAGAGACACCAGTGTCACGCCGCCTCTCCCACCCCACCCCTCCCCAAACCTTTAACCGTTCAGAAGAATGGAGTCGGAACACACATCTTAGGTACCAGAACGCCTGCTTGAAGTTACACACATGTATCATCAAATATATCATCATCACATTACCGGTCACTAGCAGGCGCCATCGGGAAGACGAGGCTCAACCAGGTACATGGTTTTCTTTATATAAAATCACTGCTAAATTACTTGTAGATATTCTTTTTCGCGCCCCCTGAAAATAGTGGTCGTTATACTGTCTGTTCACAGAGGAGCTGCGATATGCGTACCTTATCGTCATTACATCTGGCTTTTCCTGGCACTTTTAGTACACCCGTTTTACCTTCAAGGAAGCGAGCTACCCAGTCTGCTCTCAGTGATTCCCAACTGCAATGCCGAAGGAATGTTTCATGCGTACAATGTTCGCATATGTCACAGACAGACTATGCATCGGAATCAGCCGCTCAGGAATCAGGACAGGCTCTACCACCATTCGGTTGCTCGGATAATACACTGTCCTGAATGGACTGCTATACTCTGGATTTGAACCTGACACTTAACGATTTAGAGATGGGTATCATGCTTTTTAGCCACTGCGGCCCAGGCCCCCGGGGCAGTAGATATGTTCTTACCACCACGGTTTCCGAAAAGAGATGTGCTCCGCGATAAGATCCGGTCCCACCGGAACACACGTGTTATCAGCGGTGGTAAATCAACCTCCTGCTAAGGCTATAAAAGAGAGACTCAACAACACTTACACACTGTTGACACAACGCAATGGTCGCCTGGCATGTAACAAATGGGGCATGGGCTTGGCAGGGTGTTATGATCAAACCCTGCCCCTGGTGGATTTACTGGGCAATGTTACGTTCAGTAGTTTGCCATGACTTTCTGAACGAGACGTCAACGTTGATGTCCAAATGACAGATGTAGGGGTTGAACCCTTTACCCCGCCATGGAATCCACATGTCCAAATGACAGATGTAGGGGTTGAACCCTTTACCCCGCCATGGAATCCACATGTCCAAATGGCAGATGTAGGGGTTGAACCCTTTACCCCGTCATGGAATTCACATGTCCAAATGACAGATGTAGGGGTTGAACCCTTTACCCCGCCATGGAATCCACATGTCCAAATGACAGATGTAGGCGTTGAACCCTTTACCCCCGCCATGGAATCCACATGTCCAAATGACAGATGTAGGGGTTGAACCCTTTACCCCGCCATGGAATCCACATGTCCAAATGACAGATGTAGGCGTTGAACCCTTTACCCCGCCATGGAATCCACATGTCCAAATGACAGATGTAGGGGTTGAACCCTTTACCCCGCCATGGAATCCACATGTCCAAATGACAGATGTAGGGGTTGAACCCTTTACCCCGCCATGGAATCCACATGTCCAAATGACAGATGTAAGGGTTGAATCCTTTACCCCGTCATGGAATCCACATGTCCAAATGACAGATGTAAGGGTTGAACCCTTTACACCGCCATGGAATCCACATGTCCAAATGACAGATGTAAGGGTTGAACCCTTTACCCCGCCATGGAATCCACATGTCCAAATGACAGATGTAAGGGTTGAACCCTTTACCCTGCCATGGAATCCACATGTCCAAATGACAGATGTAAGGGTTGAACCCTTTACCCCGCCATGGAATCCACATGTCCATATGACAGATGTAAGGGTTGAATCCTTTACCCCGCCATGGAATCCACATGTCCAAATGACAGATGTAAGGGTTGAACCCTTTACCCCGCCATGGAATCCACATGTCCAAATGACAGATGTAGGGGTTGAACCCTTTACACCGCCATGGAATCCACATTTCCAAATGACAGATGTAGGGGTTGAACCCTTTACCCCGCCATGGAATCCACATTTCCAAATGACAGATGTAGGGGTTGAACCCTTTACACCGCCATGGAATCCACATTTCCAAATGACAGATGTAGGGGTTGAACCCTTTACACCGCCATGGAATCCACATGTCCAAATGACAGATGTAGGGGTTGAACCCTTTACCCCGCCATGGAATCCACATTTCCAAATGACAGATGTAGGGGTTGAACCCTTTACCCCACCATGGAATCCACATGTCCAAATGACAGATGTAGGGGTTGAACCCTTTACACCGCCATGGAATCCACATTTCCAAATGACAGATGTAGGGGTTGAACCCTTTACACCGCCATGGAATCCACATTTCCAAATGACAGATGTAGGGGTTGAACCCTTTACACCGCCATGGAATCCACATTTCCAAATGACAGATGTAGGGGTTGAACCCTTTACCCCGCCATGGAATCCACATTTCCAAATGACAGATGTAGGTTTTGAACCCTTTACCCCGCCATGGAATCCACATTTCCAAATGACAGATGTAGGGGTTGAACCCTTTACCCCGCCATGGAATCCACATTTCCAAATGACAGATGTAGGGGTTGAACCCTTTACACCGCCATGGAATCCACATTTCCAAATGACAGATGTAGGGGTTGAACCCTTTACACCGCCATGGAATCCACATTTCCAAATGACAGATGTAGGGGTTGAACCCTTTACCCCGCCATGGAATCCACATTTCCAAATGACAGATGTAGGGGTTGAACCCTTTACACCGCCATGGAATCCACATTTCCAAATGACAGATGTAGGGGTTGAACCCTTTACCCCGCCATGGAATCCACATGCGCATAAAACCACGATGACCTCGGTAAACACACACGCACATACACAAGCGCACACACACACATACGAATCTAGCATTGTAAATGCGGTTTTAGAAATACACAGAGAGGAGATGTGGAAACACACACACACACACACACACACACACACACACACACACACGAATCTAGCCATGTAAATTCTGTTTTATCAATACGCAGAGAGGAGAGATGGACAGAGCACACACACACACACACACACACACACACACACACACACACACACACACACACACACACATACGAATGTAGCCATGTAAATTCTGTTCCATCAATACACAGAGGGGGGAGATGGACCAAAACACACACACACACACACACACACACACACACACAAACATACACTTACACACATACAAATTTAGCCATGTAAATGCTTTTTCAGCAATACACAGAGGGGTGAGATGGGCAACGCACGCACGCACACATACCACACACTCTCACACACACTCACAATCTAGCCATGTAAATGCTGTTTCAGCAATACACAGAGGGGAGAGATGGACTAAAACACACACACACACACACACACACACACACACACACACTTACACACATACGAATTTATCCATGTAAATGCTGTTTCATCAGAGGGGCGAGATGGACAACACACACACACACACACACACACACACACACACACACACACACACACACACACACACTCACATACACTAACACACATACGAATTTAGCCATGTAAATGCTGTTTCAGCAATACACTAAGGGGAGAGATGGACAACACACACACACACATACGCACGAATATGTCCGTGTAAATGTCACAGCAATACACAGAGGGTGAGATAGACAACACACACTCAAAGGGGAAAGGTGGACAAAAAACAAAACAAAAAACCTCTCTCTCTCTCTCACACACACACACACACACACACACACACACACACACACACACACACACACACACACACACACACACACACTCACTCACTCACTCACATACGCACGAATCTGTCCGTGTAAATGTTGTCACAGCAATACACAGAGGATGAGATAGACAACACACACTCAAAGGGGAAAGGTGGACAAAAAACAAAACAAAAAACCCCTCTCTCTCTCTCTCTCTCTCTCTCTCTCTCTCTCTCTCTCTCTCTCTCTCTCTCTCTCTCATCTCGCCATGTAAATGCTGTTTCAGCAAAACTAAGAGGCGAGAGATGGACAACACACACGGAAACGTGTCACGTGTTATCACAATCAGCAAGTCTAGGCATCAACACTTCTAACTTCTAGCTGCCAAAAGGAAGAAGCCGGAAACCACTTCAGAACTGCGCTAAAAGACGGGAGAATGTTGGATTGAAGCAACCAATCCTGCATGCAACAGCTGGGCAGATCGGAACTAAGGAGAACTGACTGGGAACTAACACACGTAGGGGTGACAACTCGACTTAAAACTACTTTGTGTGTGGGATGTGATTATTACATTTGTAAGTATTGGTTGGCACTCACAGAAGAGGAGTAACTCGTATCAACATAAACACTAGGCAACAGAAACAAATGAAACCTTCAGACCTAAAGGATTTGAACCCGTCAACCCCCCCCCCCCCCCGAATAAAGTAGTGCACTTTGACAATCAACTAAAATGAGGCGATGACATCACTTAAAGGTGGAAGTGTCCAGTCGAGTGTATGCCCTGTCTTGTCTCCGCTCTCCAGTGTGTCCTCTTATATCCCATTGAGTACACAGCAGAATTAAAATGGAATGGTCACAAGAATGACATCAACGCCTGAAGTAAAAAGGTGCACACCGAGTTCTGAATAGCCATCAAGAAAATGTATAAACGAATAAAGCACTGCTGGCAAAATACACACTTGTGGGATTACAGTTAAGTCCAGTATCTGTTGTTTGTTTACTAGAACAACGACGAACGAACAATAGAAGGAGGATGATGGGGGAGAAGAAGAGGAATAAGGAGGAGGACAAAGTAGAGGAACAAGAATGAAGACGAGGAAAAAGCAGCAGAAAGAGAAGGATGTGGAGAGGGAGGAGGAGGACGAGGAGACCTGCTTGTGCTGAGTGTCACCAGCATAATAATGACAACATATTGTGCCAGCCCGTCACAACTGCCAACAACAACAGAATCTATTGATGGAATATCTGGGTCCAATGTAAGAAACTGAAATCAGCCAACAGCGTGATAAGACAACTAAACATCTCAGGAAATGCAAAGTAGGGTTAAACAACACGTAACATTAACAGCCTCTCTCTCTCTCTCTCTCTCTCTCTCTCTCTCTCTCTCTCTCTCTCTCTCTCTCTCTCTCTCACACACACACACACACACACACACAACACACACACACACACAGACGGACAGAGAGAGAGAGAGAGAGAGAGAGAGAGAGAGAGAGAGAGAGAGAGAGAGAGAGAGAGAGATCTGCAGTCGCTGTAGCCAGTATAGAAACAGGAACTATATCAATTAATCAACTGTACATTATGACTAAGGAAATCCTCCGCTCAGAAAATTGAGAGCAAAATACAAACGTCACGAGTGATTGAAGGACTGACAATTCACAATAACAAATGAGAACTGCCACTTCAATATAACTGACAATTATTTACTAGAACCCACTTTAATCAACGTTGCAATCAATCCCAGAATTATTGTGAGGTACTAAGCAATGTTAGTTCAGCGGTTTACCACTGCTTTCTGAACGACCGACGGCTCATAACATCGAAATCAACGTCAAGCAGTCTGCTTCCAAATAATCTGCAACTGGTTTAAAAACTCTCGACAGGACGGGGAATTGCGTCTCATTATTCCCTAAACCACAGCGCCTCTTTTGCACTACATATATCGGGTTTTTTACAAAGGCATGGTTCGATTCCCAAGCCATCTTGTAGAAATAGTGCTAGGCTTGCGCAAACAGGCATTTGGTGAGCAACGTGCAGTCCCACGTCCCAGAGCACTGTCTGGCACCTTTCTGAGACTGACCCTAGAATCTCGGGGTCACGTAAATGTCCAACCTCGAAGGAAGCCGGGGCAGTAGGTCAGCGGGCGTGTGTACTAGCCACTATTCAGAATGAATGAATGAACAAAATAGCTGAGTGGGCGATGAGTATGTCACTTACAAGTCAAAGAAACAAACCTAGAGAACAAACGCACTTGCAGTGAGTCACTTGAGCGACCTTAAAAAGAAGTGATGACGTCGCGCGACCGGACCATTGTACTAAAACACGCAACCAATTATGGGGAGGGAAATGGCGACTTCTTCAGCACATATAATGGAGCAGCACATATAATGGAGCTCAGATTTGCTCGAGTTTATACTGAGCGAATTTATCACAATAATACTGTATTATTACAAACAACAATAACTATATGTATTATTACAAACAACAATAACTATAACCGAAAAATCTTCATTCCTAACAAACTAAGTAACACTCAATTCTTTTTGTACCATGCATGTGTGACTTGTAAGGGATTTAATTTTAAAGAAAGATGTGTGAGTCTGATAGTAATACTATGGGTTAGAGAGAATAAAAGTAACAATTTAGGAAAGAGTGCTAAATGTGAACAACAGTCTAGGAACAGTTCAGAAAGGCATACACTGTGCGGGTAATAATGACAATATTCGGAGTTATTTGCTTAACAATTACAGCAGCATGTAGTTCTCTTCCCCCCAGTTGTTAATTGTTATCTGAACCGACATTACTGCACTTCGAGCCAACCCGTAAGATATCTGTCAACTCAGAAATTGGGAGCGGGATGAACTTCGTGTTAAAGTTAAAGGGTTAAAAATAAGGCACGGAAATCTCTCTGATCTATCTATCACACTTTATCTCATGCTCACATCGCGCTCACAGTTACCGTTAAATAGTCATGTTAAAAACAATAGCGTTTATAACATGCATGGAGATTATGCAAGAATCAACTACTAGACGACCAAAGATAATAATAATAATAATAATAATAATAATAATAATAATAATAATAATAATAATAATAATAATAATAATAATTTTCCTTCGGCCGGTGTAGAGTTGTGGTTGCAATGTGTCTGTTTACAGCAGAGTTGCGATATTTGTGTCTTTCGGCAGATGCATCCAATTTCATAGGTATATTCGTGATCCCGGTTATTCTACTCAGGAAGATTTGTAGTGTCAGATTTGTGTCAGGTCTTAGTCAGATATGACTGAGCTACCGTATGACAGTAGACGGTACTACCTGTTTTCTGTTAGCGCCGAATGTTGGGTGGCTCTTACCAAACCTGACACCCTACATTGTGCCAACGGCTTCGGGTGGAAGAGCGCAATTGGGAGGGTACACGCCTTATCCTGGTGCGAGGAAACGCAATCTAAAGACAAAATGTCATGGCAGGGCAGACCAGGCCTTAAGCCTTGGTTGGAACTTGGCTAGGATCGAAGCTCCGACAGTTAGAGCATCGCTTTGCTGATCCGGCAGCTTCTGCAGCTTGTCTTGTTCCAGATGTGTTGGCGTTACCATTCCTCTGGAGTGAACTAGGCCGGCCGAGAGAGGGATCATGCTGCATGGGCAACACATGGTCTCTATATTTTAGCTCAGGCTTTGTGCTATGGAGAGGTATAAATCCATCCTTTGTCTTATCCGGTCTTAGAATCAAAGCGAGAGGTAGCAGTTACGGCTTATAAGTCCTTGTCAATTGGCGTAGACATGGGGCGCCACGGGTTGCCTCTGACGGTGGGAGACACCTACACGTGTCACTGATCAGCTACCGCTCGCCTCAAGCTGGGGAGCCCCCGGCCAATTGGGTGCTGATCCGCCACAACCTGCCTGCTTCAATGGGTGCTTTGGGCTAGGACAAAATCTGAATTGCAGATTGTAAAACCAATGTACCATGCACTACTAAAAAGATAAATTAAAAACCTCAAGCTACGCCTTGCAAACCTGGAACGTAAAAACCATGTTTCCAGGATTTTCCACTGACTTTACGAATATTTACGATGTGAGAAAAACGGTTGTGATTGATGCCGAACTCAATAGTCTCAACATTGATATTGCTGGCCTGCAGGAGACTCGCCGAGGAAGGGTCACTCGGGGAAAACAATTACACCTTTTTTGGAAGGGTAGAGGGGAGGCAGATAAAAGGCACCATGGTGTGGGCTTTGTAGTGAAGAATCCGCTACTGGGAATAATTGAAATTCCAGCTGGAAGTAATGAAAGACCTTGCGCTTGGCAACCTCTTGTGGTTTTGTCACCATTATCACTACATATGCACCGACACTTACTTCCTCTAATGATGTGAAGGATTCGTTCTATGAGAAGTTAGCCTCTGTGATCAAGGCAGTTCCAAAATCCGACTGCATTTAAATGCTCGGTGATTTCAATGCTCGTGTGGGCAAGGACTGGAGTTCATGGCCAGTGTGCCTTGGAAAATACAACATCGGTCGCATGAATGAAAATGGGCAAAGGCTGTTGAAGCATTGCACCAGAAATGACCTATAACAAACTCTTTTTTAAAAACAAAAAAGCTGCAGAAAGTCACATGGAAACATCCAAGATCCAGCCATTGGCATCAGTTGGACTTCATAATCACACTTAGATAACATCTGAACCAAACATTATTAACTCGAAGTTACCACAGTGCTGACTGTGATAAGGATCATTCTTTGGTTGTTGCAAGGGTTAGACTGAGACCAAAAGAATCTACACAGCTAAACACAAATCTATCCCCAGGATTAATACAAGGAGATTCTCATAAAACTTTAGCCTGACCATGAAGAAGTAGGCGGAGAAAATTGAAATTTGGCAGTGCTTATTCCTTCTCAATGTAGCCACCACCTGAATTTATGCATTTCTGCCATCTCTGCGTGATCTTGAAAAGACCTTTAGAATAAAACAACCTATTTTTCGAACTAAACGAGATATTACAAGCCAGAATGACATCTTCGTCACTGTTTCAGCTGTTTTTTTTTTATGATTTGGGAAAAGAAAAAAAGTCTAATGGAGACAAATCTGGAGAATATGGTGGGTGTGGAAGAATTTCAATATTCAAATCGTTGGCAGTTTGCAGCACAAGCCGAGCTTTATGGGAGGGCTCGTTCTCTTGAAGCAAATGCAGAATGTGCGTACGCGCTATCCCTCGTTTTCTGGTCACAGCCTTTCTTAGTTTGATAAGGAGATCTGCATAGTACTGCCCATTAACTGTGTTGCATTGAAGCATGTAATCTTTCAATATGACACCTTTGACGTCCCCAAAAAACAGTCAGCATCACTTTTCTTGCAGATTTTTGTGCTCTTGGCTTGACATGTGTTGGCGAGCCTGGGGTTTTCCACTGCATCCTGGAATTTTGGATTCTGGGTCATAATGGTGAATCCAAGTCTCATCTACCGTCACCATGGTCGTCAACATATTTTCGACCGCCACATGTTGAGCAACTGGCCACAGCAACCAACCCGTGTTTGTTTCTGTTCACATGTCAGCAGGCGCGGGGCACACACTTTTCTCATGTGCATTCTGTTGTGTAAAATTCTAAACACTGTACTCTTACTCAGTTTTGCTGAACCCGATATCTCTGCGGTTGTCATTGTCCTATCCTGGTCTATGATTGTCTTCACTTTTGCAGCATTTGCATCATTGCACTCTGAGGACAGTCGTCCTGATCTTGGCAGATCAGCAACTTGGGAACGGCCACACTTAAACTGCAAACCTCCATCTCCCTGTGTATTTCTGTAGGTGTTTTTCCGTGTAACATCAAGAATTTTATCACAGTCCTGGCGTCTGATTTCTCCATTGTTCTGAAAAACCGTTGGATGTGCAGATCTGGTCAATAGGGTGTGTTGCGCCATGCACCATATCGGGAAAACCAGTTGAGGAGGGAAATTCATAATTCATATTTCCATTACAAACTGAATGAGCTATACATGTGCCAAATTTCAATTTTCTCAGCCTACTCCTTCATGGTAAGGCTAAAGACTTATGAGAAGAGCCTTGTATTATTAACACCCATGATCCTGATAAGTGCTTTGCGTTCCAACAGCAATCTGAAGTCACTTTCACTGATACAACAGGGACGCAGAGGTATTTCCAAGGCATCAGGGCCAGGTTCTATACTGACCAAGACCTACTAACATGTCCTAGTCATGCGTCCTGGGCAACAGGTCCCTTCGGGGTCCTGGCTAACGTAGTAGGATCACTGATTCTTCTGAAGTCGGAGAGTATCTGCCTGCTCGGCGAGGAAACATCAGTCTACACACCAAAAAGCAAGACATGGCACAACGGATACTCACGCAAACCTCAGTCCGGTATGACATCACACTGATGTTTGACAACAGGTTGTCTTCATCCGACATACAGAACTTCACGCTGGAGTTCACAGCCAGCGAAAGCAAGCAAGCACTGATATATCAAAAATGTGTACAGCAAGTGAAAAGTGGGGTAAACTTAAGGAAACTCTTTATAAAACAGCGGTAGGGGTTTATGGCACTGTGGATCACAAGAGGCAGGACTGGTCTGCGGCAAACAGCCAGACACTGCAGACCTTGATTGATAAAAAGAATATAGCTCTCTTAAAAAACAAGGAAAGAACAATGCATAACACTCTCAGTGAGCTGAAGCAAGCTAGGAAGGATGTGCATAAGGCTGCCAGGCAGTGTGCAAATGACTATTGGATCAAGTTATGTGAGTCCATTCAAAATGCAAATGATAAGGGACACATCAGAAGCATGTATGAAGGGATAAAGAAAGCCTGTGGTCCAATGATCAAAAGAAGTGCACCACTGAAAACCTTGACTGGAGAAATCATCACTGATAAGAAACAGCAGATGGATAGATAGGTAGAGCACTGTTAGGAGCTTTACTCAAGTGAGACCAAACTAGCGGGTGATGCCCTCAACGCCATAGAGGCTCTACCAACTCTTGACCACCTGGACACACTTCCCACCATAACAGAAGTTAAGTGTGCTATAAATGAACTTGCATCTGGCAAGGCTCCAGGTAAGGATGGGATTTCCAATAGAGGTTATCAGGGGTGGGCCCAAAACACACTACCCTACAGATCCACCAGCTAATAGAGCTTTAAACTGGCGGAAGGACAAATCCAAAAAGGATTTCAGACTCAAGCATCATAATATTGTACAAAAAACCCAAAGGGGGATCGGAGCGACTGCAAAACCATAGGGGGATCTCACTTCTGTGTAGCTTTGGGGAAAATATTTGCCAGAATTTTTTCTGCGCAGACTTCAAGGCCGGGAGATAAAAACTAACCCGAATCACAGTGTGGCTTCAAAAGAACCGGGCTACAATTGATATGATATTCTCATTGCGACAATTGCAAGGGAAAAAACCCTGTGAACAGAATAAACCAAGTTTTTTTGCCTTCATCGATCTCACAAAGGCATCTCTTCTTCTTCTTCTCCTTTCGTTCGCTTGAAAAACAAAGGCTTTTGATTTGGTCAGTCGTGAGAGTCATTCAAGGCACTAAAGAAGATTGGCTGCCCACCAGCTCTTCTGTCCACTGTGGAATCATTCCACACAGGTATGAAGGGTATAATTAAGTTTGATGGTGCAACTTCAGAATAGTTTGAAATCAAGAGTGGAGTTAAGCAATGTTGTGTTCTAGCTCCCACCCTCTTGGAATATACTTTTCACTTTACTGAAATATGCCTTCATGATCAGGATGGCGGTATATAATTCACTCACGCTCAGAGGTGGCTCTACAATGAGAGATGAAGGCCAAGCCCAAAATTAGGAGGGTACTGATCAGAGAGTTGCTTTTTGCAGATGATGCTGCAATTACAACGTCTACTACCTGCATTCTCCAATGCTTGTTCTGAATTTGGTTTAAAATTAGCAAAAAGAAGGCACAGATTATGTCACAAGGTGCACATGGGGTACCATCAATCTTTATTGACGATACCGAACTAAAGATAGTAGATCATTTTACATATCTAGGTTCAGAGGTAAATAGCAAATTATCCCTAGTTCAAGAAATCAACACTAGGATTGGTAAGGCAGCAACAACAATGAACAGGTTAACAAAAAGAGTCTTGGAGAACAGGAGGCTTACTGCCAAACAAGACTGTGTCCTTAGTACTCTTCTTTATGGCAGTGAAGCCTGGTCAACTTACTCACACCAAGAGAAGCGTTTAAACAGCTTTCATATGCGGAGCAATATGGGGACGACCCGTTGCCATGAAGTTGGAACTGCGACTAACTATCATATGCGGTGTCTGCGAAAAATACTTGGTATTAAGTAGCAAGACAAAATCACAAATGCTGAAGTATTGGAAAGATCAGGTTGTGTGACGGTTTGTTTCATGCTCAGTATTCGAAGACTTAGATGGATAGGACATCTTAGGAGGATGGATGATGGTAGAATACCACAGTATCAGCTTCTACTGCGATACAAAGATGTGTGTAAGCGGGACATGATTGATACAGGCATTGATAATGCACATTGGGAGCAAGTTGCAGCTGAACGTGTTGCATAGAGGGCAAATATCAGAAATGGAATAAAGACAAAGGAGAAAATGATTGTAGATAAGTCATACACTGAGCTTGCAAGACATAAGATGGTGCATGATGGTAGAAATGACCATGTGTTCACATGCATCCACTGTGGACAAACATTTACAGCGCGAATTGGCCTTATCAGTCACATTCGCTACCGCCATAGGTTGTAGTTATTATGCCTTTTTGAAGCATAATGTAATAAACTACCGTCTGTCAAGACGGCATGGTGCCAATGAAAGTTTTTGTAGAATGACTGTTTCACTGTGGTGACGTTACCTGCGTCCATTGTATCCCCGGGTTTACATCCTAGCTCCCCGGGAAGGTTAACCCGGTCAACAAATGCCCGCAGAAGTCGGATGTGTCAGCCTAACGGCACAAGAACGCAGCTTTGCTGTACACAGGCACAACGCAATCACATCCGGAAAAAAAAAACTCTGGATGAACGCAGAAGAAGAAGACATCCTAGCTAACCCACCCTTCACAGCCCCGTTCGGCCCTCGAGTCAAGTCAGGGGCAATACATGTGGGTTCTCTATCACCCTAAGCGGTGGCCATTCATATAGAAATGACACATGGTGCTCTTATTCTGGGCCATGGAATCGTCACGTCCTGTTCAAGGTTGCTGAGCCTCACTTTCGTGGTTTACGCTTTTAGCGGCAGATCGGGTGAACTCTGGTGATTTGTAGAGACTTCAACTTTCCTGCATGAGCAAGTCCAACTCCGAATATATTTCTAACAATGAAATAACAAAATGTGCTGTTGGTTTCGATTAGCAACCACTACCAGGTGGAGGAGGGGCTGATGATGCTAAAAGTGGTCACGAACAGCACGTCTTATGATAGAGCACCAAACTGGCAAACATGATGGAGTCGCATTTTTAACCCCTTTGTGTGCATGAATAGGTGTATTTCTTCTGGACAAATACCTTGGGAGATAAGCAGTGTGGTCAAGTAGGAATCTCTCCATAATAATTTGCAAGAGTGGCATGTTGCCACAGAGTTGACGTGTATTTTAAGCCAGACAAATACGTCGGAACGTATCACTTCAGATGTGGACTGGTATTAAAATATTAATACTGAGAACACAGAATATTGTAGAAGAGTACAGTACCTGTTGGTGATTTGTATTCTATCATTAATTTATGGTGTGTAACCTGAAGAGTCAAATGTCTTCAGAGCATAAAGGCAGAGCACAACCCGACAGTGACAGCATTCTAATGTCTTCAGAGCATAATGGCAGAGCACAACCCGACAGTGACAGCATTCTAATGTCTTCAGAGCATAATGGCAGAGCACAAAACCCGACAGTGACGCATTCTAATGTCTTCAGAGGATAAAGGCACAGCACAACCCGACAGTGACAGCATTCTAATGTCTTCAGAGCATAAAGGCACAGCACAACCTGACAGTGACAGCATTCTAATGTCTTCAGAGCATAATGGCACAGCACAACCGACAGTGACAGCATTCTAATGTCCATTCAGAGCATAAAGGCACAGCACAACCGACAGTGACAGCATTCTAATGTCTTCAGAGCATAATGGCACAGCACAACCCGACAGTGACAGCATTCTAATGTCTTCAGAGCATAATGGCAGAGCACAACCCGACAGTGACAGCATTCTAATGTCTTCAGAGCATATAATGGCAGAGCACAACCGACAGTGACAGCATTCTAATGTCTTCAGAGCATAATGGCACAGCAACAACCCGACAGTGACAGCATTCTAATGTCTTCAGAGCATAAGGCACAGCACACCCGACAGTGACAGCATTCTAATGTCTTCAGAGCATAATGGCACAGCACAACCCGACAGTGACAGCATTCTAATGTCTTCAGAGCATAAAGGCAGAGCACAACCCGACAGTGACAGCATTCTAATGTCTTCAGAGCATAAAGGCACAGCACAATCCGACAGTGACAGCATTCTAATGTCTTCAGAGCATAAAGGCACAGCACAATCCGACAGTGACAGCATTCTAATGTCTTCAGAGCATAAAGGCAGAGTACAACCCGACAGTGACAGCATTCTAATGTCTTCAGAGCATAATGGCAGAGTACAACCCGACAGTGACAGCATTCTAATGTCTTCAGAGCATAATGGCAGAGCACAACCCGACAGTGACAGCATTCTAATGTCTTCAGAGCATAATGGCAGAGCACAACCCGACAGTGACAGCATTCTAATGTCTTCAGAGCATAATGGCACAGCACAACCCGACAGTGACAGCATTCTAATGTCTTCAGAGCATAATGGCAGAGCACAACCTGACAGTGACAGCATTCTAATGTCTTCAGAGCATAAAGGCAGAGCACAACCTGACAGTGACAGCATTCTAATGTCTTCAGAGCATAAAGGCAGAGCACAATCCGACAGTGACAGCATTCTAATGTCTTCAGAGCATAAAGGCACAGCACAATCCAACAGTGACAGCATTCTAATGTCTTCAGAGCATAATGGCAGAGCACAACCAGACAGTGACAGCATTCTAATGTCTTCAGAGCATAATGGCAGAGCACAACCCGACAGTGACAGCATTCTAATGTCTTCAGAGCATAATGGCAGAGCACAACCAGACAGTGACAGCATTCTAATGTCTTCAGAGCATAATGGCAGAGCACAACCCGACAGTGACAGCATTCTAATGTCTTCAGAGCATAATGGCAGAGCACAACCCGACAGTGACAGCATTCTAATGTCTTCAGAGCATAAAGGCAGAGCACAACCCGACAGTGACAGCATTCTAATGTCTTCAGAGCATAAAGGCAGAGCACAACCCGACAGTGACAGCATTCTAATGTCTTCAGAGCATAATGGCAGAGCACAACCCGACAGTGACAGCATTCTAATGTCTTCAGAGCATAAAGGCAGAGCACAACCCGACAGTGACAGCATTCTAATGTCTTCAGAGCATAAAGGCAGAGCACAACCGACAGTGACAGAATTCTAATGTCTTCAGAGCATAATGGCAGAGCACAACCCGACAGTGACAGCATTCTAATGTCTTCAGAGCATAATGGCAGAGCACAACCCGACAGTGACAGCATTCTAATGTCTTCAGAGCATAATGGCACAGCACAACCCGACAGTGACAGCATTCTAATGTCTTCAGAGCATAATGGCAGAGCACAACCGACAGTGACAGCATTCTAATGTCTTCAGAGCATAAAGGCAGAGCACAACCCTGACAGTGACAGCATTCTAATGTCTTCAGAAGCATAAGGCAGAGCACAATCCGACAGTGACAGCATTCTAATGTCTTCAGAGCATAAAGGCACAGCACAATCCAACAGTGACAGCATTCTAATGTCTTCAGAGCATAATGGCAGAGCACAACCAGACAGTGACAGCATTCTAATGTCTTCAGAGCATAAATGCAGAGCACAAACCCGACAGTGACAGCATTCTAATGTCTTCAGAGGCATAATGGCAGAGCACAACCGACAGTGACAGCATTCTAATGTCCTTCAGAGCATAATGGCAGAGCACAACCCGACAGTGACAGCATTCTAATGTCTTCAGAGCATAATGGCAGAGCACAACCCGACAGTGACAGCATTCTAATGTCTTCAGAGCATAATGGCAGAGCACAACCGACAGTGACAGCATTCTAATGTCTTCAGAGCAGAAAGGCAGAGCACAACCCGACAGTGACAGCATTCTAATGTCTTCAGAGCATAAGGCAGAGGCACAACCCGACAGTGACAAGCATTCTAATGTCTTCAGAGCATAAAGGGCAGAGCACAACCCGACAGTGACAGCATTCTAATGTCTTCAGAGCATAATGGCAGAGCACAACCCGACAGTGACAGCATTCTAATGTCTTCAGAGCATAATGGCAGAGCACAACCCGACAGTGACAGCATTCTAATGTCTTCAGAGCATAAAGGCAGAGCACAACCCGACAGTGACAGCATTCTAATGTCTTCAGAGCATAATGGCAGAGCACAACCCGACAGTGACAGCATTCTAATGTCTTCAGAGCATAATGGCAGAGCACAACCCGACAGTGACAGCATTCTAATGTCTTCAGAGCAATAAAGGGCAGAGCACAACCCGACAGTGACAGCATTCTAATGTCTTCAGAGCATAATGGCAGAGCACAACCCGACAGTGACAGCATTCTAATGTCTTCAGAGCATAATGGCAGAGCACACCCGACAGTGACAGCATTCTATGTCTTCAGAGCATAATGGCAGAGCACAACCCGACAGTGACAGCATTCTAATGTCTTCAGAGCATAATGGCAGAGCACAACCCGACAGTGACAGCATTCTAATGTCTTCAGAGCATAATGGCACAGCACAACCCGACAGTGACAGCATTCTAATGTCTTCAGAGCATAAAGGCAGAGCACAACCCGACAGTGACAGCATTCTAATGTCTTCAGAGCATAAAGGCAGAGCACAACCCGACAGTGACAGCATTCTAATGTCTTCAGAGCATAAGGCAGAGCACAACCCGACAGTGACAGCATTCTAATGTCTTCAGAGCATAATGGCAGAGCACAACCCGACAGTGACAGCATTCTAATGTCTTCAGAGCATAAAGGCAGAGCACAACCAGACAGTGACAGCATTCTAATGTCTTCAGAGCATAAGGCAGAGCACAACCCGACAGTGACAGCATTCTAATGTCTTCAGAGCATAATGGCAGAGCACAACCCGACAGTGACAGCATTCTAATGTCTTCAGAGCATAAAGGCAGAGCACAACCCGACAGTGACAGCATTCTAATGTCTTCAGAGCATAATGGCAGAGCACAACCCGACAGTGACAGCATTCTAATGTCTTCAGAGCATAATGGCAGCAGCACAACCCGACAGTGACAGCATTCTAATGTCTTCAGAGCATAAATGGCACAGCACAACCCGACAGTGACAGCATTCTAATGTCTTCAGAGCATAAGGCACAGCACAACCCGACAGTGACAGCATTCTAATGTCTTCAGAGCATAAAGGCAGAGCACAACCCGACAGTGACAGCATTCTAATGTCTTCAGAGCATAATGGCACAGCACAACCCGACAGTGACAGCATTCTAATGTCTTCAGAGCATAATGGCACAGCACAACCCGACAGTGACAGCATTCTAATGTCTTCAGAGCATAATGGCAGAGCACAACCCGACAGTGACAGCATTCTAATGTCTTCAGAGCATAATGGCAGAGCACAACCCGACAGTGACAGCATTCTAATGTCTTCAGAGCATAATGGCAGAGCACAAACCCGACAGTGACAGCATTCTAATGTCTTCAGAGCATAATGGCAGAGCACAACCCGACAGTGACAGCATTCTAATGTCTTCAGAGCATAATGGCAGAGCACAACCCGACAGTGACAGCATTCTAATGTCTCAGAGCATAATGGCAGAGCACAACCGACAGTGACAGCATTCTAATGTCTTCAGAGCATAATGGCAGAGCACAACCCGACAGTGACAGCATTCTAATGTCTTCAGAGCATAATGGCAGAGCACAACCCGACAGTGACAGCATTCTAATGTCTTCAGAGCATAATGGCAGAGCACAACCCGACAGTGACAGCATTCTAATGTCTTCAGAGCATAATGGCAGAGCACAACCCGACAGTGACAGCATTCTAATGTCTTCAGAGCATAATGGCAGAGCACAACCCGACAGTGACAGCATTCTAATGTCTTCAGAGCATAATGGCAGAGCACAACCCGACAGTGACAGCATTCTAATGTCTTCAGAGCATAAAGGCAGAGCACAACCCGACAGTGACAGCATTCTACTGTCTTCAGAGCATAATGGCGAGCACAACCCGACAGTGACAGCATTCTAATGTCTTCAGAGCATAATGGCAGAGCACAACCCGACAGTGACAGCATTCTAATGTCTTCAGAGCATAAATGGCAGAGCACAACCCGACAGTGACAGCATTCTAATGTCTTCAGAGCATAATGGCAGAGCACAACCCGACAGTGACAGCATTCTAATGTCTTCAGAGCATAATGTCAGAGCACAACCCGACAGTGACAGCATTCTAATGTCTTCAGAGCATAATGGCAGTAGCACAACCCGACAGTGACAGCATTCTAATGTCTTCAGAGCATAATGGCAGAGCACAACCCGACAGTGACAGCATTCTAATGTCTTCAGAGCATAATGGCAGAGCACAACCCGACAGTGACAGCATTCTAATGTCTTCAGAGCATAATGGCAGAGCACAACCCGACAGTGACAGCATTCTAATGTCTTCAGAGCATAATGGCAGAGCACAACCCGACAGTGACAGCATTCTAATGTCTTCAGAGCATAATGGCAGAGCACAACCCGACAGTGACAGCATTCTAATGTCTTCAGAGCATAATGGCAGAGCACAACCCGACAGTGACAGCATTCTAATGTCTTCAGAGCATAATGCAGAGCACAACCGACAGTGACAGCATTCTAATGTCTTCAGAGCATAATGGCAGAGCACAACCCGACAGTGACAGCATTCTAATGTCTTCAGAGCATAATGGCAGCAGCACAACCGACAGTGACAGCATTCTAATGTCTTCAGAGCATAATGGCAGAGCACAACCCGACAGTGACAGCATTCTAATGTCTTCAGAGCATAAGGCACGAGCACAACCAACCAGTGACATTCTAATGTCTTCAGAGCAAAGGCAGCACAACCGACAGTGACAAGCTAATCTTCAGAGCATAAGGCATCAACCCGACAGAGTTCTAAGTCAGAGCAAAGGGGACAACCGACAGTGACGCATTCTAATGCTTCAGAGCATAAGGAGAGCAAACCCACATGACAGCATTTAATGTCTTCAGAGCATAATGGCAGAGCAAACCCGACATGACCAATTATGTCTTCAAAAAGGCAGACACAACAGTGACAGCATTCTACATGTCTTCAGAGCATAGGCAGAGCACACCACAGTCAACATCATATATTATTCAGAGCAGAAGCAAGCAAACACGACTGACAGCATTCTAATGTCTTCAGGCATAAGGCAAGCACACAACATCACATGACAGCATCTAATGCTAGACAAAGGGAAACACAACCCGACAGTGACAGCATTCAAGCTTCAGGATAAGGCAGAAACGACATAAACAGCACAACTTCAAGCATAATGGCAGAGCACAACCCGACAGTGACAGCACAACGATGGCAGAGCACAACCGACTGACAGCATTCTAATGCTTGAGCATAATGGCAGAGCAAACGACAGTGACAGCATTCTAATGCCATAATGCAGACGCAACGAAGGCCCGACTAAGGCAAGCACAATATGAGAGCATCTGACAGGCAGACAAGGCAGAGCACAACTGAGAGCATCTGCCAGACAATGTGCAGCACAAATGCAGAGCCAAGTAAAAATAATGCAATAATCCGCACAACAATGCAACTAATGCAGCACAAACAATGACCACAATGCAGCACAATGCTGACAGCACAATGTGAAGCATAAGTCAACAAGTGACACACTAATGGCACAGCACAAAACGACTGCACAGCATTTAAGTCTTCAACAATGGCAGAGCAACGCAGTGACAGCATTTAATGTCTTCAACATAATGGCAGACTAACCGCATGACAGCATTCTAATGTCTTCAGAGCATAATGGCAGCAGACAACCCGCAGACAGCAATCCTAATGACATCGCTAATGCGCAGCACAACCGACAGTGACAACCTAATGTCCAGAGCATAATGGCAGAGCAAACCGACAGCACAATCTAATTCAGAGCATAATGGCAGAGCAAACCACAGTGACAACAATTCAGAGCATAATGGCACAGCACAACGACAGTGACAATCAATCAACATCAAGCAAACCATAACGGCAGAGCAAATCCACAGTACACATCAATTTAAACCATAAGGCAGAGCACAACCCGACAGTGACAAACATAATGCTAGACAAAAGGCAGACACACCAAGTGACAGATTCTAATGTCTAAAAAGGCAGACACACCGACAGTGACAGATTCTAATGTCTAAAAAGGCAGACACAACCCGACAGTGACAGATTCTAATGTCTAAAAAGGCAGACACAACCCGACAGTGACAGAATTTTAAAGTCTTCAGAGCATAATGGCAGAGCACAACCGACAGTGACAGCTTTCTAATGTCTTCAGAGCTAATGGCAGAGCACAACCCGACAGTGACAGCATTCTAATGTCTTCAGAGCATAATGGCAGAGCACAACCCGACAGTGACAGCATTCTATGTCTTCAGAGCATAATGGCAGAGCACAACCCGACAGTGACAGCATTCTAATGTCTTCAGAGCATAATGGCAGAGCACAACCCGACAGTGACAGCATTCTAATGTCTTCAGAGCATAATGGCAGAGCACAACCCGACAGTGACAGCATTCTAATGTCTTCAGAGCATAATGGCAGAGCACAACCCGACAGTGACAGCATTCTAATGTCTTCAGAGCATAAAGGCAGAGCACAACCCGACAGTGACAGCATTCTAATGTGTTGGGACTCACTCACTTTGAACTCAAGCGTAGTCCATACACATGCTATTACTTCTAGCACACTGGACTGACTTTTGTGTGTGGATGAGCTCTCCCTATTACCAGTTAGTTAGATAGTCGACAGATCATCCTCATTGCACATCGAACCATTCAGTCCGTAAGTGCTCGGATCCCCTCCTCAGTACATCCCGCAACGTGTAGCGACTGACGACACCGGTTCTGTGTTGGTTTATTAATCTTCTTTGGCTTCCCTATTACCAGTGTCCCTCGCCATCAAGCGAACTCACTCTGACTTCTGAGGTATTTGTAATTTACGTCCCCAAGTCAAGGATGAGAAGTCAACATTTTAGTCCAACTGACTGGTGTACGAGTTGAATCCGTTACCTCATACTATGCCAGTGTATGTGAATATCTGCTCGTTCTATACCTATCTAGTCATGATATACCCAGTCTGTGTATGTGAATGTGAATGCTCGTTCTATACCTATCTAGTCATGATACACCCAGCCTGTGTATGTGAATGTTTGTTCATTCTATACCTATCTAGTCATGATATACCCAGTCTGTGTATGTGAATGTTTGTTCATTCTATACCTATCTAGTCATGATATACCCAGTCTGCGTATGTGAATGTTTGTTCATTCTATACCTATCTAGTCATGATATACCCAGTCTGCGTATGTGAATGTTTGTTCATTCTATACCTATCTAGTCATGATATACCCAGTCTGCGTATGTGAATGTTTGCTCATTCTATACCTATCTAGTCATGACACACCACGCCTGTATATCTGAAGATTTACTCATTCTATACCTATCTAGTCATAATAACCAACCATTTTTAATTATATGGATTCATTAGACACAAATATTCATACTCCAAGAGTTTGATGTGATTAATTTATCACATTCATAAACCATATAGACCTCACTTGAAATCATCCATCAATGTTTCAAGTCTTTAGATGTCACAACAGGAGAGTCTGTGTTCAGCACACGAATTCACTCACACCAGCAAGGATTCACAATATCTCAGAATTTGTAATCGCACATAATGCACATTCTGAAGTGGGTGGGTTTTCTCATTTTGAAATTGAGCCAAGGCGACGACCTGTCCTGTCCATTATTGTAGGCTTGTACAGATGTAGTAGAACGTTTATTATGCATACCAACATTGTTCTACAGATGATGAAATGAAGTTCTCAAAGAACTTGCATATATCTATATATCCACACAAAGTAAGCAACCAGAAGCTAGGACAGCTGCGAGGGATTTTTGTATAGGACACATCAATGAGAGAGGATGGAAAGTAACTAAATCTTGTTTAAAAACAATCTTTCAGTTACAAAATCCCTGTTTAGAGGACATGCAAGACGAGACTACATGTGGTCATCACTTGATGGTAACAGCAGGCAACAAAGTGACTACATCCTAATACAACAAAGATGTACAGCATTGTCCAGAAGAATGCAACAGACTCTCAGTGACATTTTAAATATAAGCACTGGATCTTCAGAAACACATATAACAGAGTGACATCTGCTGACGCACACTATCATTGAAGGGTGTTGGCTCCTGGGTGGTGAGTTGGATAGCAGCTACCCTGCACTCTCTGCCTAGGTTCATGGATCTCGAAGGCATGTATTATTACTCCTGGATCAGCAATCTCAACCTGAAGGAGATGACTGACTGCTTTAACCAGAGCATTAGGACAGCATCAGTACCGCAGGATTAGGTACACAGCTATCTCATCCCTCTCCCAAAACCATTCAAGGGTCATTCAAAGCTTAGCGGCTTTAGAATCATCACCCTTCAAAATACATTTAGGAAGGTTTTAGAGAAGATAGTTGCTGTCAAGCTGCAAGAGTTTTTGGAAAGGGGGAAGCTTCTTCCAAGAGGCTTAGGAAGCTACAGGCCAGGAAAAGATACCTGGTCAAATGCAACCACTTTTGCCTTTGACGTTTATGAGAGGTTCCAGAGTAGACAGGAAACGATGGCGGCAGCGCTTGATCTTGAGGATGGGTACAATTGAGTTCGATATGATATTTTGATGACCACACTGATGGAGAAGGGGGTCAATCCCTGGTAGGTGAACTGGATAGGGGCCGTCCTACATTCTCGTCGGGTTGCTCTCAGTCTGGGGGAATGGACCTCAGAGCCACATATTTTAACCCCGGGACTGCCACAGGGATCTGCAATCTCACCGGTGCTCTTTAACGTATATGTGAGCAAGATTGCAAATCTAGAAGCACCAGAGGTTGGAAGGATACTAACATTTGCAGATGATATTCTTGCATATAGGCAGGGGAGAGATAGGGAACAAACAGCCCAGGAGCTACAGGCGACAGTAGACAAAGTGATTGACTGGTGCACTGAAATGAGTGCTGTCATCCACCCGGAAAAGGCGACTGTTTTATGGTGCTCTCTGGACAACAAGATTGTGAGAGATGATGCCCCAAGCCTCATGATAGATGGAAGCAGCGTCAACAGAGAGAACAAACTGAAGTATCTGGGAATCACATTTGACAGGAGCCTGTCCTTCAAGGACCATGTGGCGACGGTTGTGACAAGATCTCAAAAGGGACTCAATGCACTTAAAAAATGGCTGCAATGGACATAGGCAGAGAATGCTTTTCACACTATACCAGCACTTGATCCTCTCAGTGATTGATTATGGACTAGGACTGTTCACTGTCTCAAAGAGTCAGCTGGTGAGATTGGAGCGCATACAGAATGAAGCTATGCAGGTCAGAGACACCCCAGTGGTATGTATGCGTTACATCCTTGGTTTGCCGACTGTTGCTGGTAGGCTCAAGGTGATGAAAGCGAAGGCATACCTCAGAGTAGCTGCTGACACATATCACCCATTGCATGAGGCGCTGGATGTAGTTAAGGGTCAGCGACTGATAAGAGGGAAATCATGGATGGCTCAGGCGGAGGATACGATCAAATGTGCATCTTGGAGAACATTAGGCGAGGAGAAGAGTGGGTCAGAGTGCCAGCGGAGCAGTCAGGCTTGTGCAGAGTTATAATCACATTGAGCCGGGAGTGCAGGGAGTGGCCAGCAGGGGCCACAGAAGTGGAAATCCATTAACTAATTCAGGATAATGCTCGCCCGGGTGATGTGATTACCTACACAGATGGTTCGGTGTCAAGAGGTGAGAGAAGTGGCTGGGGGTTCAAAGCCAAAGCTAATGGTCGACGTTTAGTGCAGGAGAGCCTGGCATATGATACCACAACATCCAGCTTAAGAATGAAAGTGAAGGCAGTCACTGAGGCTCTCCACTGGATGGAGAATACCACACATACACACATCGTGATTGTAACTGACTCAGAAAGCATGCTGACGAGGGTGAGGACAGGCAGGCTTCGTGCGGAGTGGCTTGTTTCGCTTCGGAGGTCACTGGTAACAAGCATCGGCTGGATCTTTTCTCCAGGGCATGACGGTACGCTGGGAAATAAACAGACGGGCAGATTGGCTGGCTCTGCATAACTTGGTGGAGTATTGATACATGACAAGGCAGACATGGTTGCTGCCTTGTGGGAGCACGTGTACACCTCAGAGGAGCAAATGGATTACCATGGTCTGGCAAGAATGAGACAGCGAGGAGTGACGAGGGGATCTGGCAGACGCTCGACGCTCAGAGGAAAGGCGAGACGGACATATAATCAGATTGCTACTGGTAATATTGGTGTTGGAACTCTTCGCTGGCTGCTGAGGATGGGGATGGAGCGTTTATGGGAATGCCCCGAATGCTGTTATGTCAGTTCCTAAATCAATCAATCAATCAATCAATCAGCAATCTCAACTGTTCTATTCAATGTTTACACAAACAAGATTGCAAGCACTGAAGCCCTAGGAATTAGAAGGATAGTAACATTTGTAGATGATGTCCTTTCAAATAGGCAGAGGATAGACCGGACGCATATAGCACAAGAGTTACAGGAGACAGCAAACAAACTGATCGACTGGTGTACAGAAGTTTGTAGTGTCACTGACCCAGATAAAACTTCTGTGTTATGGTGCTCTCTGGACAATAGGATTGTTAAAGCTGACATCCCAAGTCTTACAATAAATGGCGGAAATGTTAACAGAGTGAAGACTGATATAGCTGGGAATGACTTTCAACAGAAGCCAGTCATCCAAGGACCATGTAGAAGGAGTTATGATATCATTATGAGATGGCAACAATGAGCAAAGAATGTTGTTTGTACTCTATCAACATCTGATTCCATCAGTAACAGAGTATGGATTAGGACTGCTCACAGTATCAAGGAGTCAGCTGGTGAAACTAGAACACACACAGAATAAAGCTATGTGGTTGATCCTAGGTTACACAAGGGACACGCTGGTAGTGTGTATGCGGTACATCCTAGCTTTACCAACAATTGTGGACAGGCTCTAAGTGCTGCAGGCTAAATCATATCTATGAATGGCTGCAGGAAATTAACATCACCTGCATGAAGTCCTGCACACAGTTAAGGGTCACCGGCTGTTAGGAGGAAAATCATGGACTGAGAGTGCAAGACAAATGATTCCCGACAATTCGCACCCAGGTGATGGGGGTTCAAATCAAATGTTAACAGACAGTGTTTAGTACAGAAGAGCATGGCATATCTAGTCTAAGAACCGAGGTGGAGGAAAGTCACAGCGGCGTTCTGTTGGCTGTAGGTCAGAAAGCACACATATGTCATGATTGCAACGGACTCACAGAACATGCTTAGAAAAATTAAGGCAGGCATCAAAGATAGGGAGCATATGTTGAATCTTGTTCCCCAGGACATGTTGGTGTGGTGGGAAACAAGCAGGCAGACACATCAAAAGATAGGGAGCATATGCTGAATCTTGTTGCCCAGGACATGTTGGTGTGGTGGGAAACAAGCAGGCAGACACATCAAAAGATAGGGAGCATATGCTGAATCTTGTTGCCCAGGACATGTTGGTGTGGTGGGAAACAAGCAGGCAGACACATCAAAGATAGGGAGCATATGCTGAATCTTGTTGCCCAGGACATGTTGGTGTGGTGGGAAACAAGCAGGCAGACACATCAAAGATAGGGAGCATATGCTGAATCTTGTTGCCCAGGACATGTTGGTGTGGTGGGAAACAAGCAGGCAGACACATCAAAGATAGGGAGCATATGCTGAATCTTGTTGCCCAGGACATGTTGGTGTGGTGGGAAACAAGCAGGCAGACACATCAAAGATAGGGAGCATATGTTGAATCTTCCCCAGGACATGTTGGTGTGGTAGGAAACAAGCAGGCAGACAGATTGACTGGGTCTGCACTGTTGGGTGGTATATTGGTGCTGGATAAGATGGATGTAGTCAGGGCCCTTTGGGATCATGTGTATAGTACGGATGAACAAATAAATCATCAAAGTATGGAGCAACAGAGAGTGACCAGAGGATCTGCTCAACAATCAGAACTTGAAGGAAACGTCAGCTGCACCCATAATCAGACTACAACAGAGAGTGACCAGAGGATCTGCTCAACAATCAGAACTTGAAGGAAAGGTCAGCTGCACCCATAATCAGACTACAACACAGAGTGACCAGAGGATCTGCTCAACAATCAGAACTTGAAGGAAAGGTCAGCTGCACCCATAATCAGACTACAACAGAGAGTGACCAGAGGATCTGCTCAACAATCAGAACTTGAAGGAAAGGTCAGCTGCACCCATAATCAGACTACAACAGAGAGTGACCAGAGGATCTGCTCAACAATCAGAACTTGAAGGAAAGGTCAGCTGCACCCATAATCAGACTACAACAGAGAGTGACCAGAGGATCTGCTCAACAATCAGAACTTGAAGGAAAGGTCGGCTGGACCCATAATCAGACTACAACAGAGAGTGACCAGAGGATCTGCTCAATAATCAGAACTTGAAGGAAAGGTCGGCTGGACCCATAATCAGACTACAACAGAGAGTGACCAGAGGATCTGCTCAACAATCAGAACTTGAAGGAAAGGTCAGCTGCACCCATAATCAGACTACAACAGAGAGTGACCAGAGGATCTGCTCAACAATCAGAACTTGAAGGAAAGGTCAGCTGCACCCATAATCAGACTACAACAGAGAGTGACCAGAGGATCTGCTCAACAATCAGAACTTGAAGGAAAGGTCAGCTGGACCCATAATCAGACTACAACAGAGAGTGACTAGAGGATCTGCTCAACAATCGGAACTTGAAGGAAAGGTCAGCTGGACCCATAATCAGACTACAACTGGTACCATTAGTATTGGGACTCTTCACTGGCCTGCTGAAGATTTTGTTTTCTGCTCAGCTCGCTTTGAACTCAAGCGTAGTCCATACACACTATTTATAGTAGTGATGGACTGAATTTTGCGTGTGGATTAGCTTTCCCTATTAACAGTGTCCCTCACCAACAGGCAAACCTACTCTGACTTCAGATACTTGTAATTTATGTCCCCAAGTCAAGGACGACAGGTCAACATTTTAGTCCAGCTGTCCGGTGTAGGGGTTGAACCCCGTAACCTCGGCATCAGCACACCGGATGTTTAAGAACACGCGTTCTTACCCATTCGACCATGCTGACCTGCGCTGCTGAAGATGAGGATGGAGCATGTATGGGAATGTCCCTAGTGTTGTGATGTCAGCTTTAGACTCAACTCAAATAAACTAAACTCCCAATAGAAATAACCTTTAACATTGTGCACCAACTATCATATTATCTCTATAATAAGTCACGCCAGCAAAATACTTTTACAAATCGTCATGACAAGGATTGAAAGAAAGTTATAAATTGAATTACAAGAAGAACAAGCAGGTTTTATACAGGCCAGAGGTACCAGGGAATGTATATTCAGTGTGAGAAACATTTTGGACAAATGCAGAAAGTTAATATAGATCTTAATACTTGTTTCACAGACTACAGTAAAGCCTGTGTCTGTTTTCAACATTGGATATTGTTGAAGACATGGGGTTTCCTGCCAATATGATCCACCAAATTAAATTATTGTATCACTAACAACAAGCAGCCGTCAGAGTAGCTGATAGAACATCACAATGATTTGAGGTGTAAAGGGAAGTCAGTGTTGCCTTCTCTCCCCATACCTTCAGACCAGTGGTTCTCAACCTATTTTGGCCCATGCACCCATTCACCATATGTCAGAATGTCATTCCCCCCTTTCCAGCAAACGAAAGAAGAAGGAATTACCTCCCGATCCAAAATTGTCAGCCTTAAAAGGTGCAATCAAAATAACATGCCTATAATACTGAAAATCCTTATTTTCTTCCATAATTTTACATAACCTTTGCATGCATAGATTAATTTTATAGTGGAGTAAAACATCAAAGAATAGTCACTTAATACACGACACCAGTATGCCAGAAAATTGTGCTTCATCGAATAAAACGCCCAATAGAAAACCAGGATATTGTGCCTGAAGACATTTTGGGTCTGCCAATCTGTGATCTTAATCCCCCCCCCCCCAACCTTAAAATTCGGGGGGGGGGGGGGGGGGGAGGGGGGGATTCCCCACTGGTTGAGAACCACTGCTTTAGACTGATCCTCCCATGGTAGCACAGACACATTACTTGAAACCACACTTTCAGCACCTCAGTGAAACTACATCCTGATAGTACTGATTGGCACTCATAGAGGACAGGAAATAAGTATTAATGCTGATCAGTATCTGTGGATGTATGTCTTACTGTAATAACAGAGCTGAAATGATGACATCGGAATGTAAGCGAGCACAATGTCAGCAGTGGATGTTATCTTGAGACAGTTAGTTAGCTGAGACAGTCATGTTACAAGACTTTCCCCAGCTACTATTCAAAAACATTCAAATTAAGATGCTGGTAACACAGAGCAAGAGACAGATCCAGTAAAGTAATAATTAGCAGAGTAAACAGTTTGATCATAATCTGCACAAGCTCTGATCCGCAAAACGTTTCCTAACCTGATGCTGACAGACATGGACAGATAACCCTTGCATCATAATATAGTTAACACCCAGGGAGCAAGATTAAATACATACATAGAGGTAATCTTTTCTTTGTGCCAGTTTGTTCAATACAATCTTTCCCCACCATTTAATGTCATCTACCATTTTATTCATGTTATCTACAATATGATCGCCATTTTTGTCTGGCAGTTGAAAGAAGAAAAATATTTAAACCATCAGAGCTTCTTTAATTCGTGACCATACCCATGCCAACACAATAAATGGCGTCCAAATGTACACGTTGCCTTCTCACCACCAAATATGATATTCTTACAGCCAATAACTAGAGTACCTACTTTCATGACATTTATTGGAAGCATTTTTCACATGCAGTTCATGCTATAATCAGGTGATGATATTTGTCTCCAACAATTTGTGAATAAATTATGAAATCTTGAATGACACTATTGTCCACATCAATATCAGGGAAATTATTTTTTTAAAGTAACTTATTTACTAATACCATATCTAAAATTTAAACAGGGAAACAACCTTCTACTGTTCATCACTATCATCATGTACCTGACCAACAAGGTCAATGTATTATCGGAGCCACTCAGGGTAGCCAAAAATAGTGGTAATGTCACCCTACCAATGCCTGCCGACGAGCAACTAGGCAGAGTTGGTGTGAGACTGACTACCTCATCTGTAGAAGACTTGATCTGCACAGAGTTGGTGTGAGACTGACTACCTCATCTGTAGAAGATTGATCTGCACAGAGTTGGTGTGAGACTGACTACCTCATCTGTAGAAGACTTGATCTGCACAGAGTTGGTGTGAGACTGACTACCTCATCTGTAGAAGATTGATCTGCACAGAGTTGGTGTGAGACTGACTACCTCATCTGTAGAAGATTGATCTGCACAGAGTTGGTGTGAGACTGACTACCTCATCTGTAGAAGACTTGATCTGCACAGAGTTGGTGTGAGACTGACTACCTCATCTGTAGAAGACTGATCTGCACAGAGTTGGTGTGAGACTGACTACCTCATCTGTAGAAGATTGATCTGCACAATCCAACCAATCATGAACAAGTCTACCATGGACTTGGTGAGAGCTGGTTACAGGTGGTGAGAGCTGGTTACAGGCGGCGAGAGCTGATTGCAGGGCTGGTTACAGGCCCATACTCCACTGGGAAATGAAAGGCATAAGAAGAAGACCTTCTGATAAGCACAGGTGATCATGTTTCGCTATCTCACACAACCACCAGCATATCAGGTCGTTTGTCTCAACTATGCCATTTGGCCAATTATTTATCTATTTGTCTTGTTCATGCTCTCTTCCCATCCAGTTTGACAGGTGTCGCCAAGCTTTTGAGTTAATTTATCCTCATAATGTGCCCAAAAACATGTTGGCTTCTACATGTAAATTTGTTTAATCAAACATAAACGGCAACCCACATGCACTAATGCTATATGTCAAAATGAAACATAAAATATTATTTTTACTTTCAAATATATATCTCCTTAGGTCAAAGTGTGCATTGTATGTCACATGTGTCTGGCTGTGACGAAACCGCGATCATCTGTCTGTTGTCGTCGGGATCCCGCACTATTTTGGCGCGTCATCGGGGACTTTCCCAGTTATAAATAGACTGAGGGAAGCCGATGGGAATGTACCGTCTAGAATCTTCTCGGAGCACATGAATTTGAGTGACCCGTGTGGCCGGGTGCACCACTAAATTCTCGTGCAGAGAGATCTAGAAATTCTAGGCGGGGAATGAATGTTATCCGAGAAGTTGACTTTTCCCAAGGAGCACTCGATCCTCGTGCGCATGAGTTGGCACGTTGGGGAAATGCGGCTAGAATAGTCATTCACTTTCTGACTACTCCCGGGAGAGAAGACGCATGGCTCTGTTAAGCCATTTGTACAGCGTCTACCCTCAACCAAGTTGCAGCTGACTGTTAACACAATGCGGCAGATGTGCCCTTGAACAGTTCTGGTAGCTGACTGGAGGCTGGTTCTAATTATTTAGGTATCTACTTGGTTAATTAATTTAACTTTGTAATTGTTCACAAAACGCAATCGTTCTAACCTCATTAAATATGCGGGTGTCTTTGCATTACTAATGAGAAACCGATCGATACGGTCCGCTGAAACCTAGGCCGTGTGTAGCGTTTGTTTACCAGCGTGTGTAGTGAATTACCGGCTTGAAATGTCAGCCTGTGATATTGGCGATTTGTGTTCAACTTGTATTTACCATGTGTGGCAAATCATTGCATATACTATGTTACTGTTTTAGAATAGAACATAGTTAATAGTGCATGATATGAACCTAGACTTATGTCAGTCAGTAGCTGAAGCAAGAAGAACGGTTAGATAGCAAAGTGAGTTGGTAGGTGGAGATTCAGACAGTGTTGTGCGTAGCTGCTAAGTAAAGAGAGAACTTAGTGCTTTGCCACAGTGAATGATGTAACTATTGTGTAATAACTTAATAGTGAATTCATTGTGTGGAACACTGGAATTCTGTGAGAAGGTAAGTCCTCATTGATGATATATATATATTATGTGGCATTATGTATATATATTACGTCATGTTATGTGATACTTCTTGGAGTGATACCGAACGCCGAGTGGTACGACGCGTGATAACCATGCATACCGTCACGATGTCAATATGCGTTCTTACTTCTTGTCTTTGCTTTCCTGTTCTTTCATGCTTGCACAAGTGCGAGTGAGTGCTGATGTGCTAGAAGTATGGAAGGATAAAAGGAGGTTGCATGAGACACGGGGACATATGGGATATGGGGGATTTGAAAGCAAGTTATGAAAGTATGGTGCTGGCAGACCAGGCCAGCTATGAAGTTCGGTCCAGGCCAAGGCTAATCCACTTGGAAGGGCAGAGCTGGAACATAACCCTTGGAACATGTGGGGAACATGTTTTACCAAGAAGGCTTCTTGACTCTAGGGAGGAGTCTGATAAGAAGAGTTTTGCTATAGGGTGGGCAGGATGTCCCACCAGCAGAACGGAGAGTGTAAATACTGGATGTGATCATATATTATCCCTATATCCCGAGGGATGGTACATTGATCAGTATTATGTTACTATTGAACAGGTCCAATGTAAGGAACGAGTCCAGGGACTCTTCACCTTAATGTTTAGTTCTGTTAATTTTAGAACTATGATAGCTGATTACTATAACTAGTGACGTTAGCGCAACTGGTAGATGATTAGGGATAGGTGAGACATACGATCAGACTCGTCATTCTGATTACTTACTCTGTTTGACGGGCTGTTCTTTGTGGCCAGCTGACATTGACAGAAACCCATGCTTTACTACTCTCAATATAGAGATAATGCTTTAGTTATTTGCATAACTAAGTAGCATGACTGAGGGTTGAGTAGTCAGTGGTAGGATGCATGTGGACCAATGTTTGGGCCAGTATACTCTCACCGATCGCTCTTCCTTTCAGGAGTTGCCTGTTGAGGAACCAGTCAACTACACTTGTCGTTTGCCGGAAACCACTTCGTGTAACACAGCGAAGGGTAGAATCCTTTACTTACCTCGCCTGACTAAACCACACCATGTGCCAGGGTGAATCATCATGAGTGGATGTTATCATCAATTGATTCCGGTGCCCTGAAAGTGCACGTGTGGGATGTGATGGTTTGTGTTGTTTTCTGACTTAGAAGATACTCTATTTCAGCAAGGAGAAGTTCAGCTACCTGAGCAATCATGCTCAATGATATGAGACACCAGACTGTACACAGTCTAGTGAGGTTCCGCCTAAACGTCGGAAAGATTGATTTATAAACTGGGACTGTTCCTACGGCAGCTTTAGTGGCAGGTCATGATGAGACCTACACCAGCTTACGTATAAAGACTTATTACCAGTGTTATTAGGTAACGGACAACTAATTCTTGTCCAGACTGAACAGTGTTATCTCCGGATGAAATAGAAGTGTGATCCAAATGGTGGACTTAGTTTAGAAACTGAACTGTGTTTTCTTGTAGGACTCTAGTATCAGCAGAACTATCTGATTACCCAACCAGGGGTAATGTACTGTGATTTAGGGACCATTAGATTGGTCAGTGGCTTATTACCCAACCAGGGGTAATGTACTACGACTTAGGGATCATTAGATTGATCATTGACTATTACCCAACCAGGGGTACGTGATACTACAGAGGGACCATTAGATTGGTCATTGGCTACAGACATTCATTGAAGTCAAGAGTAACTGGGGTCAACTCCAGGAGGATTGTCTCCCAGTCAGGCTGTTTACAGAGAACTGTTTATTAACTTAGCAGTGACTCATTAGGAAGTGATGAAGTTGCAGTTCGTCCAGTTGAGTGAGGTCCAGGGGTAACTCTGGTTGCCGATCCAAGCTCTGGGGACGGAGTGGTCTCCAAGGTTCTAGTCATCTCACTGGAAGGAAGCCGGGTGAGTGGCTGACCGACTGGACGGGACATCTGCATCCAACATACTTCTCAGCCTTATGATGAAGTAACCATATCTCTGATTCTGTCTCTACTCTATCCTCTATTTGTGTAAATAGATTATTCTATCAGGATGTTCATTTCAGTTCTATATTCTCAAGGGTAGAATAAACTTTGTGTATGTTGACTTACTCTTTGTATAATTATTGAGTGTGGTCTCGGACGATGCCTCAGTGTTCATTGTTCCACGGGAGTAGGTAGTTAGTGGGGGTCTAGAATCTGGAGGGGCTTGTAGACATAATTAACTAATACGAGGTCAACCACAGAGTCAACAGTGTATCTACCTATCCAACCCCTGGGGTTAGTATACACGGGAGTGCTAGAGACACCTCGGGTGTGGTTAACTCTCACTACCCAAGGCGATCTTGTCACACT
This sequence comes from Cepaea nemoralis, assembly GCA_014155875.1. Lineage (NCBI taxonomy): Eukaryota > Metazoa > Mollusca > Gastropoda > Stylommatophora > Helicidae > Cepaea > Cepaea nemoralis. The sequence goes on from JACEFZ010022233.1 coordinate 323,199, forward strand.
GGCAGGATTCAAAACATTTATTTATTTGAATATTTTCATTTACTATAATTCATTCATGTCATATACTACCCCCCAGACAGTATACTGCAAACAGCATTGACCTTAGGATACATGAAAAACAGCAAGAGGCATGATATATCAGCAGAATATCGGAGGCAATGAACACCACCTTGTACACAGCACACTCAAGGGGATATTGTCCAGAAAACTCTTCCTAACCTGACACTACAAGACATAACAGGGGGAGCAGGAAGATGAAGAATAAGAGGTTTCATATCCCTATGAAGCAAGTTGATTGCATCAGTAGGAGGCTGACAGAACGAGTTAACATATAAACTTTTCATTTATGGCATATTGTGTATTGCCTAAATTAAATGTTTCTTACCTTCTGAGAAGCTGCAAGAACTTTGTCCAAAAACCTCAGCCATTCAAATACAAACATGGGCCTTTTGGCTTCAGATATTCTTTTTAATGCCTCCTCATTGAGAAGTAAACTGTGTGCAAGCTCCATTATTATGCTGGTGACGATAATAATCAAAATAACGATAAACTGAATTCAGTATGAGACTGACACATACTGCATATGTGTATGTACATAAATATAAAACATTGATAAACTTGTTAACAGTTATGCTAATAAATGCTAAAAAATAAACTGATTGTTTAAAAAAGCTTGAATATTAACTCATTAACACAAATAGCCACATACAGTGTCAAACCTTCAGAAGTTTGATAAAAAAAATGTTCAATATGCAAGAACTCATCTAAATTATTCAAATTCCACAATAAAAAATCTGTTGGAAATTATAGATGTAAAAACATAAATTAACAAAGTGTTATTTAATATTACAGATAGTGTGCTAAACAGACAGAAAAATACTGACATTCTACCAGATCTGAACATCAAAGAAACAGAGAATCATGTCTCAGAAACTGAACTACTTTGGCCATATTAAACGCCACAGCGGTTTAGACAGAACAACGATGGAAGGCATGGACCCTGGAAGAAGCAACAGGCTTGACTATCATCATGGTGAACACTGGATGTTACAGATACCCTGAGCTTCAGCATGAGAAACTGGTGAAGGGTCGCAAGTCCTTCTCAGCGGAATATGATCAGAGTGAACTTCTGATACCCTGAGCTTGAGCATGAGAAACTGGTGAAGGGTCACAAGTCCTTCTGGCGGAATATGATCAGAGCGATCTTCTGATACCCTGAGCTTGAGCATGAGAAACTGGTGAAGGGTCGCAAGTCCTTCTGGCGGAATATTATCCGAGCGATCTTCTGGACAGGACTTGTCACATGATGATGATGATGATGAATGAATGGTTTAATATAAGTGTAACAGACGCGAGACACAGATATATTAACTGCAGTGATTAACCAATTGAAGTCAGGACAATCAATAGCAATGCAGTTATTCTGCAAATGAAATGGAAGACACTAGGAATGGAAGAATGCATATCAAAAGATCAATCCATTTGATTATAGTGTGAATTTTGTTTTCCTTTTCACTGTTTTAACTGGATTCATGTGTGGAGCAGGTGGACTATGTCACCAGTGAATCTAATAAGATCATCAAGCTGCTTTTGTCAGGGTCCACTTAATTCCATTTCTTATGATAGTTGTTCATTTCATAATCCAGTCTATAGTCAGCAAGAATAATAAAGGTGACAAAAAGTATTTCACATGCATCTGTTAGTTTTCCACATACTGTACCATATATTTCAAGTATTTATATGTTACCTTTATTAAGTTAATGATACATATATGACACATTTTTCTTCATGCACCAACTTTCATAAGTATCATTGGATTCGTTTCAGAATAAACGTATAGTTTTCGAGCCAGGCTTGAAGTGTTGTCAGTCAATAGTCAAACTGTTACTACACACCACACTATACATTGTAAAAAGTAATTTTCCAAGGGCATATCATCATTCTTAAATTCCTTACAAGTGGCTATGAAAAGACATAGATAATAACAAGAAGTTTTTTTAACAAGACAATGTTACAAGCGGTTACCTCAAATAAAACAATGCCCACAAAGATTGCAAGAAGACAAAAACTGGACAAGCCCTTGCCAGGTGACCCAGCCACAAGGAAGCAGATTCCATATAGAAAAGACAAAAACTGGACAAGCCCTTGCCAGGTGAGCCAGCCACAAGGAAGCAGGTTCCATATAGAAAAGACAAAACAAATCCTGCAGCAGGAACCAGCTGAGGGTATGGAAGTGTTGATATGCCTGATTGGACGCATGGAGGCATAGGTGGCCAGTCTTTCGTTTCATTGTTAGCATTGCGAGCTAGCATCAAACCTTCGCAGGGGTTACCATGGCCAAATAGATAAGAGCGCTTGTTCTTAAACATCTGGTGTGCTGATGCTGAGTTAGGGGTTCAACCCCTACACCCGTCAGTTGGACTAAAATGTTGACTTCTCATCCTTGACTCGAGGATGTAAATTACAAGTACCTCAGTGCCAAGTAGAAGCGCAGTTGATATGGCGTAATATAAACTTAGTGAGAAAATCTTGAAACAAATAGTGGTAGAAACTAAGAGGCCGACGTAAAAAAAACAGAATACGTCAAGAACATTGTCAACAACAACAAAAAATTCCACTTTCTTTGCTAAAAAATATTGGAAGGAAGGACGGCACTAGCAATGCGTTATAGACATATCAACTAGGAAATCGTGAATAGACGCGATCTTAGCAGATTGAGACTTAGCAAGTCAGAACAAAGTGACACTGAGATAGATTTGTAAAGGACAGAAGTCCATTAACATGTTCAATAAGTCAATACATATTTATATTTGTAACTACTTGCCCGCCTGCCATAACAGTACTATTCAATTGTAAGTGCTATTAATGCCATTTTAAATTATATGACAACTTGGACACGGAGAAATAAATATATTGCCTCATAATGCACACAGGCTTGGAGTCCGTGATTGACGTTCAGTTTGCAATTCGACAGTCTTATTAGAGGGTACGACCCTAGACCAGTTCAACATTGCCGTTGTTTTCATTGTTCACCACAGTTTCCGTCTAGCACTCAGAAGTCGGAGTGAGCTTGCCAGATGGCATGGGACACTGGTAATAAGGAAAGCTAATCCACACACAAAATTCAGTCCAGTGCTACCAGAAGTAGTGTGTGTGGACTATGCTTGAGTTCAAAGTCAGCAAGTGCAACAAATAAATGTCTGACTGCGCTCATGACATTATCAGTAAGTGTCATAACTCATGACATTATCAGTAAGTGTCCTAACTCATGACATTATCAATGAGTGTCCTAACTCATGACATTATCAGTGAACGTCCTAACTCATGACATTATCAGTAAGTGTCCTAACTCATGACATTATCAATGAGTGTCCTAACTCATGACATTATCAGTGAGTGTCCTAACTCATGACATTATCAGTGAGTGTCCTAACTCATGACATTATCAGTGAGTGTCCTAACTCATGACATTATCAGTGAGTGTCCTAACTCATGACATTATCAATGAGTGTCCTAACTCATGACATTATCAGTGAGTGTCCTAGCTCATGACATTATCAGTGAGTGTCCTAACCCATGACATTATCAGTGAGTGTAATAACTCATGACATTATCAGTGAGTGTCCTAACTCATGACATTATCAGTGAGTGTCCTAACTCATGACATTATCAGTGAGTGTCCTAACTCATGACATTATCAGTGAGTGTAATAACTCATGACATTATCAGTGAGTGTCCTAGCTCATGACATTATCAGTGAGTGTCCTAACTCATGACATTATCAGTGAGTGTCCTAACTCATGACATTATCAGTGAGTGTAATAACTCATGACATTATCAGTGAGTGTCCTAGCTCATGACATCAGTGAGTGTCCTAACTCATGACATTATCAGTGAGTGTCCTAACTCATGACATTATCAGTGAGTGTAATAACTCATGACATTATCAGTGAGTGTCCTAACTCATGACATTATCAGTGAGTGTCCTAACTCATGACATTATCAGTGAGTGTCCTAACTCATGACATTATCAGTGAGTGTAATAACTCATGACATTATCAGTGAGTGTCCTAGCTCATGACATTATCAGTGAGTGTCCTAACTCATGACATTATCAGTGAGTGTCCTAACTCATGACATTATAAGTGAGTGTAATAACTCATGACATTATCAGTGAGTGTCCTAGCTCATGACATCAGTGAGTGTCCTAACTCATGACATTATCAGTGAGTGTCCTAACTCATGACATTATCAGTGAGTGTCCTAGCTCATGACATTATCAGTGAGTGTCCTAGCTCATGACATTATCAGTGAGTGTCCTAGCTCATGACATTATCAGTGAGTGTCCTAGCTCATGACATTATCAGTGAGTGTCCTAACTCATGACATTATCAATGAGTGTCCTAACTCATGACATTATCAGTGAGTGTCCTAACTCATGACATTATCAGTGAGTGTCCTAACTCATGACATTATCAATGAGTGTCCTAACTCATGACATTATCAGTGAGTGTCCTAGCTCATGACATTATCAGTGAGTGTCCTAACTCATGACATTATCACTGAGTGTAATAACTCATGACATTATCAGTGAGTGTCCTAACTCATGACATTATCAGTGAGTGTCCTAACTCATGACATTATCAGTGAGTGTCCTAACTCATGACATTATCAGTGAGTGTCCTAACTCATGACATTATCAATGAGTGTCCTAACTCATGACATTATCAGTGAGTGTCCTAACTCATGACATTATCAGTGAGTGTCCTAGCTCATGACATTATCAGTGAGTGTCCTAACTCATGACATTATCAGTGAGTGTCCTAACTCATGACATTATCAGTGAGTGTCCTAACTCATGACATTATCAGTGAGTGTCCTAACTCATGACATTATCAGTGAGTGTCCTAGCTCATGACATTATCAGTGAGTGTCCTAGCTCATGACATTATCAGTGAGTGTCCTAGCTCATGACATTATCAGTGAGTGTCCTAACTCATGACATTATCAATGAGTGTCCTAACTCATGACATTATCAGTGAGTGTCCTAGCTTATGACATTATCAGTGAGTGTCCTAACTCATGACATTATCAGTGAGTGTAATAACTCATGACATTATCAGTGAGTGTCCTAACTCATGACATTATCAGTGAGTGTCCTAACTCATGACATTATCAGTGAGTGTCCTAACTCATGACATTATCAGTGAGTGTCCTAACTCATGACATTATCAGTGAGTGTCCTAGCTCATGACATTATCAGTGAGTGTCCTAACTGCTAGACTTGTGGGGCCACTAGAATATGTGTGGCCACTAGAATATGTGTGGCCACTAGAATATGTGTGGCCACTAGAATATGTGTGGCCACTAGAATATGTGTGGCCACTAGAATATGTGTGGCCACTAGAATATGTGTGGCCACTAGAATATGTGTGGCCACTAGAATATGCCACACTAAGTACAACTGCTAGACTTGTGTGGCCACTAGAATATGCCACACTAAGTACAACTGCTAGACTTGTGTGGCCACTAGAATATGTGTGGCCACTAGAATATGTGTGGCCACTAGAATATGTGTGGCCACTAGAATATGTGTGGCCACTAGAACATGTGTGGCCACTAGAATATACCACACTAAATACAAGTGCTAGACTTGTGTGGCCACTAGAATATGTGTGGCCACTAGAATATGTGTGGCCACTAGAATATGTGTGGCCACTAGAATATACTACACTAAATACAAGTGCTAGACTTGTGTGGCCACTAGAATATGCCACACTAAGTACAACTGCTAAACTTGTGTGGCCACTAGAATATACCACACTAAATACAAGTGCTAGACTTGTGTGGCCACTAGAATATGCCACATTAAGTACAAGTTTGAAGATTTCCTAAAGAAGGCTCAAAGACCAAATAACATGTACATCAATCTCCAGTTAGTGACAGAGGTGAATATAATTGCCACACCTTCTGAGTGGTGCAAATAACATGATGAATGGAGTAACAAAATACACAAGGTAAGATAAAGGTAGGAAGCATTCCTGAGTCCTTTATTTGTGATTTTATTTTTATTTTCTATCACTAATAAAAGTGGTAAAAAGGATGTGAAATTTGAGCACAGTCCCTTAGCAGCCAAGAGAATTAACGGTCAAAGGATAAAATATAAGCAGACTGATGTCTGAAAATGAACTGAGAGAAATACTAGTCAGGCAGTTGAATTCATCATCTACATGTGAAGCAAACAGGTACAACAGACAAGTTATAATGGTAATGTTTAACCTCAGCTAGTGTGAGTTCACATGCACTGTTCAGTGAGGCTTTGTTAATAAACAACAGGCCATTTAGTTATTTGCTCTATATCACTTTTACTATAACTGCAAATGCATACCTTTGATTCAACGTCAACAATTAACAGCCACAGCGCAATGAGATTTGGAGAACAAAGGGTTGCATGGTTAAAAAGAGGGAAATCTTGGATGGGTTAGGCCAAAGACAGTATTACAGGTGTGTTTATTAGAGGACATACAGCCTAGCAAAGAATGTGTGACAGTGCTAGAAGGGCTGGGTGCATCTTTTTTCAGTCAATGTACAAAACCTGATAGTCCATGCGACAGAACTACAGGCACTGAATTTTTAAATTCTTACTAGAGTGATATAATCATCTACACCAATGGGTCTGTTGTGTGGCACAGGTGGAGCTCATGGGCCTTCATTGCCCTGGTTGGAGGGAGAACTGTTCAGGAAGACAGTGGAATTTTTGCCGTGACTACAAGCAGTTTAACAATAGAAGTCATGGCAGTACCAAAGGCAATAATATGGCTGGAGACATTGATGTTTACCCATGCATGTTTTCTCAGCGACTTCATGTGTATGCTATGAAAGACCGATATGGGCGGGGCTAGAAGGCAACAGCTTAAATCTCTGAAGTCAAGGCTGACTAATATGTTTAACTTCTCTACCACGGCACATGGGTGTATCAGCATATAAGCCTGCAGGCTTGGCTGCTAAAAAGAGCAGATGAGCAATGGATGAGGCTGACATCCAAAATGTCCTCAGGAAAGGCAGGACGAGTAAATGTCTCAAGGGATGGATGTGATTCTGCAACTTTGACTAGACTACAGCCCAATGCAGGATGCCAAAGTCAACCAACACAGAACTGGTGTCATCAGTTATTACAGCATGCTGAGAAAAATACTGCAGAGTGGTTCTGAACACTTATAGGCTAATTAGTTTGATTTGCAACGAGGATGATCTGTTGACTAACCATTGTAACTGATATTTGAATTATTTGTTTCCTGTAAAATAATCAACAATCAGCTGAAAGATGCTGATGTTGACAGCGATGTCCTGTAAAGGATATGCAAAACATTTATACAACTAATTCACAAATTGGTATCTTTATTTAAAGTAGGCATCAGGTGACTTTTGGATTGTAACCTTGCCAGCTCTACTCAAGATACTTTTAAAATATACTTTTGTTTAGAATTTCATTTGGCATTACTACCTAAACTACTGTGTGTAATAACTTTACTAATACAATATTCAATATTTTGAATATATTGAATAGAATACTGTAACTGTAACACATACAACTTACCGGTGATACTAACTCAACTGCGTTGGGAACGGGAAATCATTGAGTTTCAGTTATCTATAATTTCGTTTGTAGTAATGTACACAAATAATAACAACAATCCAGCTGAAGACCTGAGTGGTACTGCCGCAGTCACCTTCTTTCTGCTGATTATTAAGTATTATATTGTGGTACGCCTACCTTTCCCGGCGTCACTACTCTTGAAACTAGCACAAAAATTGGTCTATTTCAATTTCAATACTAAACTAGTGAAAATCCAACACTCTGTGTTAATGTTAATATTAATAACATAACATTGTTATGTTCAGTTAAAAATAAATTGTCAATCAATCAAGAACTGAATCACAGAATCAAAGAACTTACGGATATTTATTTATTTTATATTTGATCCTGGCACCGCCTACTCTATTATATGAAGGATTAACTCTGAACAATGTTGTATAATTTGTAACAATAAATTTGGAGTAAGAATGCCGCTATTCCGTTATGGACAACATCCCGTGAACCTGGAAATATGTTAGCAGACACTGTTGTTCCTGTGTGGACCTAGCAAATCGCAGCTTTCCCCTTCACACCCATCCCATAGTGCCACACTTTCACAATTATATACCAGATAGTGGCCACTACCTCAGGTTTACAATAATTTATATTTCTTTTTTTTTCTAAATAAACGTTATAATAAAGCAAAAAAGACATGATAATTTACTATAATATTACCTCATAAATATATTAAGTGTCTAATATTGTAAATTAAATTGATTTTCTAAAATGTTGTGTTTTTAAATAACTGCTACAACAATTTGCAATCTGGCCACTGCTGGTGTATGTGTGAGATAAGCATGGCATATTTTCATTATTAAATAACTAACAGTGCTGACCGGTTAGCGGGGTAGGGGGTATCCCCTATCAAAGGAGATGTAAGACGCCTCCTTTCTTCCGTTAGTTTACGGGACACCCTTGGGCAAGGTGGAGTACCCGTTTAGCACCCCCCCCCCCCCCCCAAATCAGGGTTACGTGAAGCCACTTCTGGTGGTGGGTGGAGTGTGAGAGTAGCCGACAGATTGTTGTTGGTTATGGTCTCTACACTCTGCGACGATAGGCAGATGATCTCATCAGTAGGGACAATGGCTATGGCCACTGACTAGTACTGTCACTGCCCAGAAGGAAAGCAATGGCAAACTAGCTTCTGCAAAACTTGCCAAGAAACCATAATAACTATGAAAGAAAACATAATAAGAAAGAGATCTGGTGGCGAGACTCCCGGGCCACGCAGATCAGATAACACTGGGGAAGAGTGTGACACAGGGACCAGTACTAGTAATCATGATGACGGAGTTAATCCTGACTGTGTTACCAAGGAAATCCCCTGTGTCAGACTAAGAAACAGAGTGAGAATAGGAACTTGGAATGTGAGAAGTCTGTATGATGGGAAGCTTAAAGTAGTATGTTATGAGATTGAGAGGTTAAATATTCAAATTTTAGGAATTAGTGAGCATCGCTGGAGAGGCAAGGAACATTTTACAACTGAAAATGGAAGTCTTTTCATTTATTCTGATAGAGACGTCGGAGGCCAGAGTGGAGTAGCATTTTGTCTAGACAAAACAACTGCAAAAGCTTTAACGGGATATAACCCAGTTGGTGATAGAATCCTCACTATTAGACTTAAAGGCCGTCCAAACAACACAACTCTCATAAAGATATATACACCTACTTCAACAGCAGAGGAGGACGAAATTTAAGATTTTTACAACACACTGCAAGACACATTAAGTAAGATTTGCCATAATGATAGAACAATAATATTAATAATAAAAAGATGTTTGCATATCCTTTACAGGACATCGCTGTCAACATCAGCATCTTTCAGCTGATTGTTGATTTCTTGGCAAGATTACGCTCAGTAGTTTGCCATTGCTTTCTGAGCGGCCGGCTCACATACCCCGTAAGTTACCGACGCGATTTGAGCCACTGCTGATTCTCACCTTCGTCACGTTACTTACGAGAGTATACGAGATTACAGAGAAAAGTCGCTAACCTCTAGGCCAGGAAGCCGGCAATATTAATAATGGGAGATTTTAATGCAAACGTGGGTACAGGAAGAGCTGAAAATGAGAGACACGTTTTAAGAAAATTTGGATTGGGAAATAGAAATGATGCATGTGACAAATTAATTGAATTTTGCACAGAAAATGAGTTAACGATGGCAAACACACTTTTTAAACAGCACCCAAGAAGATTCTTCACATGGAAGTCCCTGGACAGTATTACCAAAAATCAGAACGATTATATTTTAATACAAAGAAGGTGAAGATCAAGCATAACATCTACAAAAACCCTACGAAGTGCAGACTGTGATACAGATCATCAGTTATTAGAAGCAGATCTGAAATTAAAACTCAAAAAGCTTACCTGAGGACCAACGCCACTTCATTTTGATCTCACAAAAATGCCAGATGCATACAACATAGAAGTTAGGAATCGTTTTGGGGTCTTGATGTCTGTACAAGAGGAAATGACACCTGATGAACTGGTAGTACAAGGTAGAGATATCTTGATAACTGCAGCCAAAGATTTAATTCCGACCAAGAAAAGGCAACGCCATGGATTACATCAGACACGTTAGAATTAATAAACAACGAAGGGAACTGAAACACAAAGGAAATGACTCTGATAACAGCAAAATGAAGTATACATCTTTAACCCGAGAAATAATAAAGAACACAAGAAAGGACGAGTATATACAAGATTGCTGTAACAGAATAGAGCAATATTATAAGACTGGAAGAGATTATGAAATTTTCAAAGAAATGAAGTTATTGACAAGAAATGTTCAACCTCAATTGAATGTTATCTGTGACAATATGGGAAATACCTTAACAGAATCTAGACATATTCTAGAAAGATGGCAGGAGTACTGCAATGGAATGTATGATATGAGTGACAGTGAGGATATGAATGAGATACATGAGCCAATGACAGCAGATTCAGAACCTGAACCCTCATTAGATGGAATTGTATGGGCAATTAAAGAACCTGAAGAATGGTAAATCACTTGGATGTGATGAGATACCAGCTGAACTAATTAAAGCGGGAGGAAAAGAAGCATACATATCTATCACGCATTATGTAAAAAGATATGGAAATATGGTATTTGGCCAAAAGATTGGAAGAGAACTATCTTCATTCCAATACCAAAAAAGGGCAACCTGAAATTATGCACCAACTATAGAACTGTTGCGCAGAAGAAGAAGAAGAAGAACTGTTGCCCTGATCAGTCATGCAAGTAAAATTCTACTAAAAATCATAATGGGAAGACTTCGTAAGAAAATGGAAGAAGAAATTAATGTGGTTCAAGCTGGATTTAGACAAGGAAGAAGAGGAGATCACATTCTTGACATGCGTTTAATAATTGAGAAGTGCAGAGAATTTTAGTGTAAACCTATTCTCATGTTTTGTGGATTATTCAAAGGCATTTGACTGTGTACAACATCAGAAACTTTAGGAAATGATGAGGAATATGGCCTTTCCATCACATGTAATACAACTCATAAGAATGCTCTGTCTAGACCTATGGTTCTCAACCGGTGGGGAATTTCCCCCCCCCCCTGGGGGGAGGGGATTTTAGGGTTTCCAAGGGGGGGGGGGGGGGGAATTAAGATTATTTCAAGATCGCATAAATTCAAGAACCAGTTACTTGATATTGTTTTTCCATCTAAATTTTACGGTTCTGTACTTCCCGCCCTAATGAAATTTGTTTTATAACGTAAGTAGACCCGCAAATCACGTTTTATGTAGATGTCTAGACTTGTTCTAGTATGTGTTGTTAAATTTAGTTTCCATTTTTATGTATACTGTGTAAGGGTGGGGGGGGGGGATTTAGAGGGAGGAAGTTCGAAAAGGGGGGGGGGAATTTCTGAACATATGGTAAAGGAGGCTTGGGCCAAAAACGGTTGAGAACCACTGATCTAGACCAACAAGCAGCGGTTAGAATAGATGGCGAGACATCAGACTGGTTTTACATCAAGCAAGGAATCCGTCAGGGATGTGTGCTGTCCCCCTTTTTGTTTAACCTGTACGCCAAAATATAATGAGAAATGTAAGAGATGATATAAACAGGGAGCCTATATGATGCCCTAAATATCGGTGGTCATGACATACCAGAGATTCGGTATGCTGATGATACAGTATTGCTATCCACAACACAGAATGGCATAGAAAACCTGATAGACTCAACCCAACTGAATAGCGAAAATCACAACTTATATCTTAACATAGCAAAAACAAAGATAATGCATACAAATAAAACTACTATGGAGAAAGAAATATATGTTAATGAACGGAAAAAAAAAACTATGGCTGCAATGGACATGGAGCAGAGAATGCTTTTCACACTATACCAGCACTTGATCCTCTCAGTAATTGATTATGGATTAGGTCTGCTCACTGTCTCCGAGAGTCAGCTGGTGAAGTTAGAGCGCATACAGAACGAAGTTATGCGGGTCATTCTGGGATGCACTAGAGACACCCCAGTAGTGTGTATGCGTTACATCCTTGGTCTGCCGACTGTTGCAGGTAGGCTCAAGGTGATGCAGGCGAAGGCATACCTCAGAGTAGCTGCAGACACAGATCGCCCACTGCATGAGGCGCTGGACGCAGTTAAGGGTCAGCGACTGATAAGAGGGAAATCATGGATGGCTCAGGTGGAGGATACGATCAGACAGGTGTGACCCCTGGAGAACATTAGGCGTGGAGAGTAGTGGGTCAGAGTGTCAGCGGAGCAGTCAGACTTGTGCAGAGTTATAATCACATTAAGCCGGGAGTGCAGGGAGTGGCCAGCAGGGGCCACGGAAGTGGATATCCAGTAACTAATTCAGGACAATGCTCACTCGAGTGATGTGATTATCTACACAGATGGTTCGGTGTCAAGAGGTGAGAGAAGTGGCTGGGGGTTCATAGCCAAAGCTAATCGTCGATGTTTGGGGCAGGAGAGCCTGGCATATGATACCACAACATTCAGCTTAAGAATGGAAGTGGAGGCAGTCGCTGCGGCTCTCCGCTGGATGGAGAATACGACACACACACACACATCGTGATTGTAACTGACTCAGAAAGCATGCTGACGAGGGTGAGGAAGGGCAGACTTCGTGCGGAGTGGCTTGCTTCGCTTCGGAGGTCACGGGTGACAAGCATCGCCTGGATCTTTTCTCCGCGGCATGCCGTTGTTCTGGGAAACGAACAGGCGGACAGATTGGCTGGCTCTGCAGAACTTGGTAGAGTATTGATACACGACAAGGGGCAGGCGTGGTTGCGGCCTTGTGAGGAGCACGTGCACACCTCGGAGGAGCAAATGGATTACCATGGTCTGGCAAGAATGAGACAACGAGGAGTGACGAAGGGATCTGGCCGACGCTCAACGCTCAGAGGAAAGGCGAGACGGACTTATAATCAGATTGCTACTGGTACTATTGGTGTTGGAACTCTTCGCTGGCTGCTGAGGATGGGGACGGAGCACTTATGGGAATGCCCCGAATGCTGTGATGTCGATTCCTAAATCAATCAATCAATCAATCAATCAATGAGGAAAAATTGGAGGTGGTGGAAAATTTTGAATATCTTGGGTCATTGATTACCAACAATGGTGACACAATGAAAGAAATTAAACGACGACTATCAATTGCTCTTCAAAGACTAAAACAACTGAATAAATTATGGAGTGGGACAGACATAACTACAAACATTAGATTTTTAAGAGCATGCATCTTTCCTATTGCAACATACGCCTGTGAGACCTGGACACTTACAAAACAAGCTGAACAGAGCATAAATGCATTTGAATATAAATGTTGTAGACGAGTTCTAATAATATCTTGGGTAAAGAAAAGAACAAATGCATCAATACTTCAAGGGCTGAATATTGAAGACGGTTGGCTATTAAAGATAAAACAAAGAAAATTGAAATATTTTGATCACTTGAAATGCCACGTAAGTTTGGAGAGAACAATAATGGAGGAGTATGTGCCCGGGAAGAGAGGAAGAAGAAGGCCAAAGAGAAGATGGGTGCAGGATGTGGCGGATGATCTCCAGAACATCTTGCTTATGATCGAGAGGTTTTCTGGAAGGTTGTTATGGGAGCGAGGTTCTGCAAAGGACATGCTATTGAATGAATGAATGAACAGTGCTGGATGTCGAAAGCATAATAACTTGCAACATCTATACAAGGGTGAAAGAAATAGGAAACACAAAAAGACCGTGTAACATGTAAGTCCTGAAATGGAGCAATAAGGCAGATTCGCTAAAAGAAAAAACGAATACAATGCTTTACTGTTACACAACACTTTACTGTTACACAACACTTTCTACAAACAGAGCGTCATAGACATAAGTACGGATATATATATATATATATATACACACAGACACACACACACACACACACACACACACACACAGTGGTATCTCGGGTTACGAACGCCTCAGGTCATACGAAGGTGAGAGAGAGAGAGAGAGAGAGAGAGAGAGAGAGAGAGAGAGAGAGAGAGAGAGAGAGAGTAAGGCTTAACGTTGGAGATAAACGATCGCGCACAGTACAAAAGAAGGCCACGCAGTACTAACATCGCTTAGCGCTACCCTAGTAGCCTAAATTTACACGCGTGCGCAGCCTCGCTTTCATTGCAGTAAAAGATTTCTTAGCAGTGGCACTGTGTTCAGTTTATCTCTTTCATTATTTTCCTTGTTAACCCCATCAATTATGAGTTCCAAGAACGGTAGTGGTGCTGCTAGGAAACAGAAACGTATAATAGTGGAGGTAGAGAAGGAAATAATTATGAAACATCTTCTTCTTCTTCTTTTTGTTCGCTCGCTTAAACTCGAGCGTAGTCCTTACACACTGTTTAAAGTAGTAAAGAACTGAGTATGAAGCATGAAAATGGCGTTCGTGTGTGTGACATCGCTAATGAGTACAGCATGATAAAATCAACTATCTCCACTATCATAAAGACCAAAGAGTTACTCAAATCAGTCGATGTGGCTAAAGGCCTAAATAGCTGCAGAAGCAAAGATCTCAAATTTTAGAGAAAGTTGAAAATCTTCTCTTGATCTGGATCAACAAAAAGCAACTTGCAGGAGACAGTGTTAGTGAGGCAATAATATGTGAAAAGGCGAAGCTGTTGCACAGTGATTTTTTGTCGAAATTGCTTGGTACAAGTGCTCAGGCTGACGATTTTAAAGCCAGCAGAGGCTGGTTTGAAAAATTCAAAAAGAAGTGGTATTCATAGTGTAATTAGGCATGGAGAAGGTGCAAGTTCTAACGAGAAAGAAGCAGAAGCGTTCAAGGTGGAATTTGATAAGATCATCAAAGAGGAAGACTACGTTCCACAACAAGTCTTTAATTGTAATGAAACGGGCCTCTTCTGGAAGAAAATGCCAAAGAGGACCTTTATCACCCAGGAGGAGAAAGCACTACCGGGGCACAAACCAGTGAATTACAGGCTAACTCTGTTGTTCTGTGCCAATGTAGTGGATGAGATTGTGTCCTTGGGCAAAAATATGGGCCTGGAAGTCGATGGCAACAACTTGGAGGAGCTGATTGAGGACCACAGTGGAGAGCTGACTATAGATGAGCTTGTGGGGCTTCAGAATGAACAGCTAAAGATATTAAAGGAGGAGCAGTCGTTCGATGATGAGGAGCCAGTGACCGTTTCAACTGCCAGGATTAAAGAAATTTGCAGCAAGTGGGCAGACGACGAAGACTTCATTGTGAACCATAATGCAAACAAACTTGTTGCTAACATGGCAGTAAACCTTATGAATGATAACGCGATGGCCCACTTCAGAAACATTCTCCAGCAAAGAAAGCGACAAATTTCCCTTGATAGTTTCTTTGTGCAGAAAGATTCCCAGTCGGCTGCCAAGAAACTCCTGAAACTAATTATTAAGAATAGCAAAGAAAGTGACAAATTTCCCATGGTTGTTTTCTTGGTAAGAAAGATAGACTAAATCTTTTTTTTTTAAGTTTTACATTTAATTCATTTGGTTGTTTTTTTTTCTCTCTTTATTTAATACGTGAAGTACGCGTATTCTTTGCGTTTTGTCAGTTAACGACGCGATGTAAATTTAAAAAAAAAAAAAAAAACGATTCCTTTATCATGAAACGGATTGTCTCTAGTTCATTGATTTCAATGTGTCGGGTTACGAACGTTTCGGGTTACGAACCGAGTTATGGAACGAATTAAGTTCGTAACCCGAGGTACCACGTTATGTCAATTGCTACGAGAAAAAGAGTGTTGAGGTGCTACATAGAGCCTGTACTTTGGGATGTGAAGCGTGGACAATGAACAGTCAAGTTGAAAAATATCTAATGGAGGTGGAAATGTGGTTTCTGAAGAGAATTCAAAGAATACAATGGACAGACAGAAAAGCCAACGACCAAGTCCTACAAGAAACAAATGAAAATCGTAAACTGATCAGAGAAATTAGACGTAGACAGTCAAAAATATTTGGACACGTTATGAGAAGAAATAAATTAAAGAACTTGGTGACAACTTGCAATACCGAGGGGAAGAGAACAAGGGGAAGACAGAGAAGTAAATACCTGGATGGCTTGACATGGCATGGTCGAGACTGAGACAAGAACACCGAACTGATCCACGACTTTGGTGATCGAGTGAAATGGCGAATCATGGCCGCCCACGCTTACCGGCATGGCACATAGTGGATGGATGTTGAATGACGTTATGTCTATCATATTTTGTGCAAGTTTTGTACTGATTGTCATCTCATCTTATCTTGTTCCTTGTGTACATTGTCGTGTCGAGGTGAAGTATAAACAGCGATAAACATTGTTGCCATCTCCTTTTGACGAAAAAGCACCAAAATCGACTCAAAAAAAGCACCAAAAATTTTTGGAAAGCACCAAAAAAAATAAAAAAGAGCACCAACTGTTTTTATTATAAATGTCAAAAGGTAACACATTATAATTTATTATTATCACTGCATATTACAATGAAGTTTATTCCAGATCTGCCAAATCCCAATCAGAACTACTCTCGAGCCAAAAAAGCACTAAATTGCAATAATATTTTGGGGGGAAAGCACTAAAACAAGCACTGGCGATATTAATTCAAAATGTTATAAAGTAGCACATTATAATTTATTACTATCACTGAATATTACAATGAAGTTTATTCCAGATCTGCCAAATCCCAGTCAGACAACTCCTCTTCAGCTTTTGTAGCTATTCCCAGCTGTTTGCTCCTGCGATGATGATGATGATGATGATGATGATGATGATGATGATGATGATGATGATGATGATGATGATGATGATGATGATTGAAAGAAACGTGTATGTGCCTCCTGTGATCCAATTTTTCGTAGAATATCCTTAGGTAGTTTATAATCATGACAGCATTTGCCATATCTTTTCATTCCATACCTAATAGTAATAGTCAAAACAGCTGTCAAACTCTTGATGCTCAATCTGTTCCGCAATTTTGATTTTATTACTCCCATCTGACTGAAAATACGCTCCACGTCCGCATTAGAATGAGGTAAAATGAGCACAGTTAAAGCTAAATTTGTAAGATCTTGGAAAGGATTTTCACCGGTGGCATCGCTGTATGAGGCTATTTCTGCTCACAGACCAAGTGTGTCAGAGGTCTGTGTTCACGGCATATGTTTCTCTAATCATGAGCTCTATGTTCCTGGGCAGACAAGCAGCTGCAGCCTGTGACACTGCCAGCTCAAGGGGTTGATTGATTGATTGATTTAGGAACCGACATCACAGCATTCGGGACATTCCCATAAGCGCTCCTGTCCCCATCCTCAGCAGTCAGCGAAGAGTTCCAACACTAATAGTTCCAGTAGCAATCTGATTATATGTCCGTCTCGCCTTTCCTCTGAGCGTCGAGCGTCGGCCAGATACCCTCGTCACACCTCGCTGCCTCATTCTTACCAGCTGAAGGGAATGACATACACACTTAACTAGTACCAGATGAGGAACTTCGGATTTTAATTTTGTATATACTCCATTGTTTACACTTGTCATTACAATTGCATTGTCAGTGCCGAGTGCAATTGGTCTTTGCAACTCAAGTCCATTCTTGTTTAAACAATCTTTTAACGCATTGCATATTCTTGCGCGTTGCAGTCACTCACTTCAACTACATCGTATTAAAGGGAGTTAAATTACTTAAATATTGCGCGGTAATGTACTAAGACTGTTTTACGCCCTCGCTTCAGTTAAAACTCGGCTTTTTAGTGTTCCCAAAATGATTTTTAAAGTAATTTTTACCCACCCAAAAAAGCACACCAAATTCGCGCGGCCGCGCTAAATGTAACATTTTGGCACTAAATGACTTGAAAAAGCACTAAATTTGGTGCGAAAACCGTCAAAATGGCAACACTAACCCGGCAATATGTCTATGAATAAATTAATTCGCATATCATTTATAGGACATCGATGTCAATAATCAGCATCTTTCAGCTGATTGTTGATTTCTTGGCAAGATTACACTCACATACCCCGTAAGTTACCGACGCAGAGAGAACCGCTACCGATTCTCGCGCAAATTCACGTTACTTACGAGAGTATACGAGATTACGGAGAAAGTTGTGTAACATCTAGACCAGGGAGACCGGCAATATGTCTATGGGACCCCCAGAAAAGAAACCTCAGCCGTTGAAATTTGAAGATGTTGACAAACTGGCACAGGAATAGAAAGTGGTCACCTATGCATTACAATGGATGCTATGCGCCAGGCATAGAAAACATTGGTCGCAGAAAAAGAAGAGGAAGAAGAAGAAATGAGGGGACAGCTAAACTTAAGGGACACCGACAGATAACTTTGTAAATATTGCTTCACACACGGAGGACGTCGAAAAGGGCACTAGTGGTACAGTGTTGTACCATGTAACAGACATGGAATCATTGTTAGCCTGCAACAATTGGAATTACTTGTAGAATGTGGCACGTGAATCATGATCTATGACAGTGGTTCTCATCCTTTTTTTGCCCCCTTTAACATAGTTCAGAACGTCACCCCCCCCCCCCTTTCGAATTTCCTCCCTATAAATCCCCCCCCCCCATCCTTACACAGTATACATAAAATGGAAGCTAAATTTAATAATACATACTAGAACAAGTCTAGACATCTACATAAAACGTGATTTCCGGGTCTACTTACGTTATAAAACGAATTTCATTAGGGTGAGAAGTACAGAACCGTAAAATTTATAGGGGGGGGGGGGAACAATATCAAGTAACTGATTCTTGTATTAATGCGATCTTGAAATAATCTTAATCTCCCCCCTGGAAATTCTAAAATTTCCCCGGGGGGGGGGGGGGGGGGGGAAATTCCCCACCGGTTGAGAACCACTGATCATCTATGACATCCCTGACATGAGAACCGGTTGTCACATCATAGGTGGCGCGGGCACAGTTGCGTCAAAATGGACGTCAGGTAGCAACAGACGTTCTTATTTATTACGCTGTTAATTTTCACTCAGTCACAGATATACTTTCACCGTTCGCATATTCTCACAGTAGTGCCTCACTCACACGTGCAAACCACTAAAACAGCGAGAATATTGCTGTCACCTGTTATAACAGCGTCCCCTCCCCAATGTTTATTTAAAATTACTTTTATATAATTCAACTAATTGTCATTATAAATTAAATTAATCATTATTTTAATTTTATTTTGGATAAGTTTTTTAAATGCTGCATATCCATTGCAAGACGTTGCAGTCAACACCAGCATTTTCAGCTGCTGTTGATGTTTTTAGGCAAGTGTTTACGTTCAGTAGATTGCCATTGCTTTCTGAACGTTTTTAGTCTATGCTTTAATTCGGATTCACTTCACAGGATAATCGTGAATAGCTTCTTAAGCTTAAGCCTTGCCTTAGTCCTTGTGTTTTTACACTTCTAAATCTATTAAATGCCGTTCTTAAAAATTAAAACACATATTATAAATAATTATTTAATTTATTATATTTATTATTATTCTTTTCAGCGTTCCGAGCCATTGAGGTTTATATTATTAATTGTTAATTTTACTATTATACTTCGTTATTGTAAGTTTACTTCCACTTATATAACTTATAAGTTTACTTACACTTATATACCAAATTGTAAGACTAGCGACAATTATAATAAATAGTCATTCCCAGTCATTCTTTCACGAGAAATACATTGTTTACTAGTGGTTACCCTTTTAAAAGTTTTATTTATACTGACATTTTGAACATTTCCGTTTGTTTTATTTAAGTTTAGTTTTAATAATCGCGACATATCATTGAAATAATGGTAATAAGCAATAGGTCCCACCCGGCTACTGAGTTATCTGCAGTAGCAGGTGCAAAAATTGCTAGAAATGAAACTGGCAATCAACATCATGAGACTTCAGCCTTGGGATTCTGCTGAACATGTCCACTAGAGCATAGACTCCACCAACTCACATCAAATCCTTTGAAGACTTGTTTATGGTGTGTTTGATTTAGGGGTTAAAGTTTTCAAAGCAACAAGGTAGCCAGTCTCGGGCCAGCCCTCCATAGTCATCTGTTATGACCTGCATGATAGATTACTATTCCTTGTTTCCTTGGGCTCCAGTAACACATGATAAAGTAAGATCGGGTCCTGGTCTTTGGTAGCCTGTCTTGCTTTTCTACATGCTATTCTAATTCTATAGTGTGTACCTGGTGAGATTCAGCAAAATATGCCAGGGAATACATTGTGTAAACTATTGCCTTTTGTTTATATTTTTTTATGTTCCTTAATCAAATTTACAATGGGAAAACAAAAAAAGCAAGTTTTTAACACCCATTTGACAGACATAGTGTAGTCATTTTTACATTTGACAGTCAACAGAATATGTGAGTAGTTAAGACTGAGATGTGGGGCAGTTTCATGAAGACCCCAGCACATGCTGGCATGCTGTTGCCTACTATATTCTCAGTTAGAAAGTAAGGCAGATACATATTAGAGTTCATGTTTAATATTGGCACATCTTCAATTTTGATAATCATATTCAAGGAGAATTGTCAAACTCACCCTTATTGATACCTTTGTGAGAGAATGGTGATCCCTGCCCACTAGCCACAAAGATGTGGTGGCATATTGATTAGTGCACTTTAAGATAGTGGTCCAGGTTCAGTCCCCAGCAGAGGCAGGATTATTTTCTTCCAGCCAGTATGGCACTGGGGTTGACCCCGCCTCATAAACATGGCTACCAGACAATCGTCAGAAGTCCTGGGAATTGTATGAAAGGGAAAGGAACTGACCACCCTGCCTTACATGGCATGGCCTAGAGGATGTGAAGACCTAATACTTCACACCCTAGTGGCAGTATCTGCTACAGGACTGCCTTGACCTCTTTTACTACCATGGAAATGTTTCTCTCCTCACCAGGCCTTCTTCTTCTTCTTCAGCGTTCTGAGCCATTGAGGTTCTTTGCTGCAGATACAATCCGACTCCATTCGTCTCTCTGGTTGACCTTCTCTTGCCAGTCGTTGGTTCCAAGTGCTTGTAGGTCTGTATGTATATTATCTCTCCACCGTCTTCTTGGTCTACCTCGGGGTCTACGGTCATTTATTTCCTAAGTGTAAGCGAGTTTTGTTTCCCTATTATCTTCCATTCCTTCTATATTCCCCAGCCATTGTAGTCTATTAGCCTTCATGATACCATTGATTAGCGGGGACCTAAACAGATCATAAATAGAACCAGGCCTTGGTTCTACAAAATATTTTAGATGATAAACAAAGTAAGTAAAGGATCCACTTTACACACCTAACAGTGCTTGGAAATATGGTGCTGACCGCTTATTTTTAGAACTTCTCAAGACATTTCCTGGTATCCACTTTCGGCTGGGTTGACTTGGGAGCCCCGGGGCCATATTAAACATTACCTTGATGCCAGTTTGAACCCACGACCACTGAGCCAGTAGACAGGAGTGTTTGGGATTATACCAACTGTTTCAATTTTAGGGTGCCTTCAGGCAAGTCAGCATTCCAAGTGCTGTACTACACACATAACAAGCAAATGTTGAAATTTGCGCAGATAGACGTGATACACATGTAATCCCCAACTATGTAAACAAACAGACATGATAGTTTAAAACTACCGTGGTAACACTAACATTGAAACACGACTATTTAGTGTATTTCAGCTATAAGGATTTATTATGTTGCTTTTTTAAATGCTATTCTAATTCTATAGTATTTACCTGGATAGATACAGCAATATATGCCGGGGAATAAGTCATGTAACTTATTGTTTATATTTTCATTTATCAAATTTATAACAGGAAAACATATACAAGCAATTTTTTATAAACACAATTTTTAGAAAAATAATAAAACTAACAGTAGCTCGAGTTATCTGAATTGTCACTTACAAATGAACATGATACCATACTGCAGCTTTTCCTGTAGTTACATTTTGTGTAGTGATTATATTTAAAATCACATTGTTAATATTTGTGTATTATAATTATATTTGGTTATTTTAATTTTGTTCAAACACACAATTTGAGAGGAACAAAACAAGGGGAAAGACAGTACATTCACATTCTCATTGACATTACAGTTAGTTCTGAATGTCTCTTCATTGTGTTTAGACAAGACTTTTGATGGGTAAATAATGCTTGCCTATGTTTGCTTTGCCAACACTTGTTATTGCTGTATCCACATCATAGTTTTCATGTTATTCTGTAATCACACTGTCCACATTTGTAAGTCTTTTTATTTTGCATTTTGTATTTTTCTCAAACTATCTCAGTTACTTCTCACTTTAAGCACCCTATAAAATATATACACTTTTATTATTAAGAAATGTTTTGTAATGTTAGGCTTTTGGATGACTTAAATGTAATTACAATTGTAGTGTATTGGGAGGCTGTGGTAACAGTGTGATTAACATGCTTGTCTGCCAACATGGCAGCCATGTGTTTGAATTCCCATCAAGTCATGATTTTAAAAAAAATTGACCTGGGCTCCCATATTAACCCCAGCATAAAATGGGTCTCAGGAATTGTCCTGAGATGTAAAACGACTGGCATAATAGTGAGCACGCCTACCCCAATGAGTCCCAGTTGGTCAATACAAATCTGAGGTTAGCACCATATACCCAACTCACCTCAAGGCATGTAGAAGGGTACTTTACTACTACTAGTACTTACATACTATGTACTGATAACAGTGTTTTATTGTTAATACAATCTTTCCATTTTGTGTCTTAATTGATTTAGTTAAGTGCCAGCCCCAGTCCTCAGAGATGCTATTTACATGAGTTCACGAGGATTCATGTGCATATATTACTGTATGGGGGATGGGTTGTGGTGCTTCCTTTGTTTACTCAGGAGTGAAGACCACACAACATCAAAACCCGGATATCCGTATTAACAGTATGTCCTCTTATTCTATGTATATAAACTTAGATGCTGTATTTTTGTGCACCTATTTACAATGTAGCTCTGTTGCATGCACTAGTTTCATTGTAAAACACCTGTTTCATGTTAGATGTTGTAGTTTTTCAGCCAGCTTTATAAAATAAGCATCAGTCAGTAGCTTATTCTTCTGCCTTTTTCCTCCACTGAGGCATGGGCCCTCGCCATCTAATGCAGAGCCCTCATATGTTTTTCTGTCTCTTCCATATATATAAATAAGAAACAGAACAATCACTCCAGAAATTACTAAACAAATAAATAAAACAGTAAGAATAAATGCCTGGAAGACAAAGAAATGGCAGTAGCTAGGACATCTCAAGCAGTACAGCTCAAATTGGAGAACAAATCACAGACAAGTTAATCAATTTACCCATCTAAGTCAAACGGTAATGGGAGATGTCCAGTATGAGACATAGATTTAGAATAACAGTAGCAAAGATGGCATTTAGAGAAAAATAAATATAAAAGAGTATACCTAGATCTGCGAAAAAGTCTTTCGTATGTACATTTGACCAGTTACATGAAAAAAACGTGATGAAGAACAAATAGGTGCATATAAAATGACAAGAACCAGCTGGATAAAACATTAACAAATGATAAGTTCTGAAAAATATAACAGAACAAAAAGGACCTTTAAAAGTAATCAAAAAGTGAAGATTCTCATGGCTTGGTAACACATCAAGACATGAAGAAATACTAAAGAGAGTAGAGGAAGGTAAACAAAGGACAACATTTACAATCAAGTGTGCACAGATCTATCAATGCTGACATACTTGGAATTAAGACCATGACACAAGGCAGACAACTGTGGAATTGAATTATCACGAAGCTTCATTGCTAACTCTCCAATTCAGGTCTTCTTGTACTTCTCTTGGCTTGTAGGAAGGACATCATAGTTTTGATATTAACAGGTTTTCAATGCATGCCCTATTCAGCAGTAGTTTCTTTTGCTTACCTCTTTATTCATTCAATGTGTTTATTTCTCTCTGTGAGCTCAGTATTGATGATCCTGTCTAACCAATTTAGTCATTCTATTCTGCACAGGCACCAGTTATTGATTGCATGTTTGTCAATTATTAGTCATTGTTTTTATTGCTTTCCCTGTTTATGAACCATACATCAGTCAGCCAATAGCTAGAAAGATTTATTGAATGTTTTTATTGAAAAACATATGTGCAATAGTATCTTACTGTTGTATTTGAAC
Organism: Cepaea nemoralis; assembly: GCA_014155875.1. Taxonomy (NCBI): domain Eukaryota; kingdom Metazoa; phylum Mollusca; class Gastropoda; order Stylommatophora; family Helicidae; genus Cepaea; species Cepaea nemoralis. The sequence goes on from JACEFZ010022233.1 coordinate 347,437, forward strand.
AAATGTAATATTAACTAAGCTGGTCTCCATGGCGAAGGAGTTACGGACCCGGGTTCGAAACACAGTGGAGCTAGTTTTTTCGAAAAAGGTATAGGTGCCGGTCGTTCAGAAAGCAATGGCAAACTATTGAACATACAACTTGCCCAGGAATCACGAACAGCCAAAAAATGCTGGGGTTGACTGCTACGTCCTGTGAATGACATGCAAGTAAATTTTAATGTTAACTATAAAAAAGAAGGTTGTTATGCACTACTAGAATATGTCAAGCTTGATTTAACATGCAAATATTATAAGTGTTGATGGATATGGATATAGTTCTGTTTAGTGGCTGTATTTTGTATGGCTCAGTCTAAACATAAAAACAGATTGAAGCCAAGTTCATCTGTTTTAAGATGTTCATGAGGTAAATTGGTGCTTGAATGAAACATGCTGGAAACCAAGTATATTAACTTCTTCATGCTATTTAAGCTAAATCTCTTATTTGGACTTTCAAGAACACTTTATAAATTATTTTCTGCAGTTCCCTTAGACCAGTGGTTCACAACCTTTTTTGGCCCGTGCCCCCTTCACCATACTTTAGGAAAGTCATTCCCTCCCTTCCTATCAAAAATTTGGCCCGTGCCCCCCTTCACCGTATTTTCAGAACGTCATTCCCCCCTTTCATATTTTCTATCTAAAAATCCCCCCACCCCTACACAGTATACGTAAAAATGGAAGGTAAATTTAATAGCATATACTAAAACAAGTCTAGACATCCACATAAGACATGATTTGTGGGTCTACTTACTTTATAAAATGAATTTTAGAAGGATGAGACATACATAACTGTAAAGTATGAAGGGAAAAACAATGTCAAGTAATCAGTTCTTGTATTAACGCGATCTTGATATGGTCCTTCATCCCCCCCCCCCCCCTCCCCCCGGAAACCCTAAAATTTCCCACTGGGAGGGGGAATTCCCCACCAGTTGAGAACCACTGCCTTAGACAATTTGCAACTAGACAATGCTATAAGCAAATATAAGATGCTTACACCCAGCAAATGAAATCTCTGGCTTATTGAGATAAAATTACAAATGTGTCCCAAAGGAGTTTCCTTCTTGGGTCTGTCATGTGATAGGCTCATCATATTTTGTTGGCCTGGATGCATGTAGTAATAGGTGGCCAGTCTTTCTCTCACTTAGCCAGATTTTGTTTGTTTGCGCTCACTCACTTTGAACTCAAGCATAGTCCATACACACTATTTACAGTAGTGATAGACTGAATTTTGCATGTGGATTAGCTTTCACTATTAACAGTGTCTCTCGCCATCAGGCAAACCCACTCCGACTTCAGAGGTACTTGTAATTTACATCCTCAAGTCAAGGACGACAGGTCAACATTTTAGTCCAGCTGTCCGGTGTAGGGGTTGAACCGCTAACTTCAGCATCAGCACACCAGATGTTTAAGAACATGCGTTCTAATCCATCCAGCCATGGGGACCTGCACATAGCGAGATGACGAGCGCAGGCATTGGGCCCTCACCTGAATGCGCTCATGATATTATCAGCGCAGCTCCACATCAACTATGCTAACACACCCACTATTTTTTAGATAGACTGTCATTACTGTCTATAGTACCTTGTGGTGTAGGACAGGAGGGCGTTGAGCCTGGATCTAGATAAACAGTTTAAATAGATAGTCTTGACAATACAATATATTTCACTGTATACCAGAGCACACAAAATTATAACAAGCAAGTATTAAGCATATTATATATGGTGTGTATATGTATGTGTGTGGGTGTGCGCGCACCCGCTGCATCTGTGGCTTAGGAGCAGTGAATGCAGTTTCACACCCCTGTGTAACAAGTTCTAAGTCAGCCACAGCCAGTTTGGAGGTGGACCACATTGCTTTAATTTTCACAATGGTATAAATGTTGGCCGTAATCTCAAACTGCTGAATGTAAAACTGTCCAGAGCAGTGGTTCTGAACCTTTTTTGGCCCAAGCACCCCTTCACCATATGTTCAAAATGTCATTCCTCCCCTTTCTTATTTCCTTCCTATAAATTCCCCCCCCCCTCCCTACGTATACGTAAAAATTGAAGCTAAATTGAATAAAACATACTAGAACAGGTCTAGATGTCCACATAAAACATGATTTGTTGGTCTACTTACGTAGACAAATATTCAGAATGGCGAGAAGTACAGAACTGTAAAGTATGGAGGGAAAAACAATATCAAGTAATTGGTTCTTATATTAATGTGATCTTGAAATAATCTTAATCTCGGTCCTTGGTGTTCTAGATCATCTGCTGATGATATTCCTCCATGCCACCTTCTCAGTCCATCCAGCATCATTTCTCTGGGTCTGCCTCTGCCTCTTTTGCCCTTATCTTTCTAGTCGTCACAATGTTCTCTTATGCGTCTCTTCTCATCACATGACCAAAGAAAGCTATTTGTCTCATTCTTATTATTGAATATAATGTTCTAGTTTCATTAGCCACTTTCAGGCAGTCATGTGTATGTGTGTCTATATATATATATATATATATATATATATATATATATATATATATATATATATATATATATATATATATATATATATATATATGACTGCTTGAGATAGGAGTGGGAAAGGAGAAGGGGAGGAAGAGAATAAATGAAGGGAAAGAAAGAGAGGGAGAGTGCGTGCAAGTCATCACTATGTTGGTTCCTCTTTCAATAACCAATGCCAGAAAGTGTTCATCTGTTGTCCATAGTAAAGTTACAAGCTTTGTCATTACTTGTCTCTATGATTTAGTTTAAGTTGTTATTGGTTATATCATTGTTTGCTTAAGTATTTTGTCTGGCCTGCTCTGTCATAACAACATAAATATACATAATGACCTTTCGGTGATATGAGAGCTATTGATTTCATTTGATAATATTATTGACTAATGAACATATTCACATGGTAGAGGATGGGGGGAAACCACTCCACTGTGTGGCACAGGCAGCTCTGGGGACTATGTATCCACCTGGGACAAGTGGACACCTCTGGGATGCTCTAAGGTACCACAGTGTCAGCTCTGTGGTGAATGGGTTATAAATGCAATTTGTAACCCTTCATACCACATTCAAAACATGAAGCAGACCACTGTGCGTTGGCATGTCCATACATTGGTATGAGTGCCGTCATTCAGAAATCAGTGGCAACCTACTGAATATAAAACTTGATAAGGAATCACAAATAGCCAACAATTGCTGGAGTTGACTGCTTCGTCCTGTAAAGGATATGCAACTAACAAACCAGTGTCAGCGTCTGTGGCGTAGAGGTAGTGAACACAATTTCACAATCCTGATACACCGGATTCAAAGTCAGCTGCAGGCAATTTGTGACCACTTTGCGTTGTTTTTCACAATGGTATGAGCATTGGCAGTTCAGAAAGCAATGGGAAACTAGCTGAGTTGAGCTAAGAAACGACATCACTGCACTCAGGAAATTCCCATACGTGCTCCAATCCCTCGTCAACAGCCAGCAAAGATTCACACTACTAATTTTTCCCATCACTATCTGATTGAAAATTCCCCTGATCTTCCTTCTCAGTTTTGAGAGTCTTCCAGCACCCCTGTCGATCCTCTGCAATATCATTCTTTCCACTTATGGTTCTCAATCTGTTTCCCCATCTTCACCTGGTCACACACTCGCTCGACCACCTCTCCCTTGTCCATAGGTAATCAACCACCAAGGGGTGCAATCCCTGCCATCCTATCAGCCTGTTCATTCCCCTGCACTCTCGCATGGCCAGGGCAAAAAATCCATACAATTCTCACAATCTGTGACCTCTGAAGCAAGGATAGCCACCCCACACGAAACATTCCTTTCTCCACCTGACTTAGCATAAAATGGCAAACTACTGAATGTAAAATTGCCTGGAAAATCACAGACAGCCAATAAATGCTGAGGATGACTAAATTGTCTTATAAAGGACGTGCTAATAACTTGTTTTAACCACAGGGTAGGATACTGACTGATATCATGCCTTGAACACTGAAATACTTTGACCAAATTAAGTGTCACAGTGGCTTGGAGAGAACAGTGATTGAAGGCTTGGTTCCTGGATGTAGAGACAGGACTTGACCAACATGAAGGTGGACACAGGGCATTGCAGACGCCCATGGCCAGAAAACATATGAGGCTGGGGAACTGGCTCAAGATTGAGAGTCTGTTCAGAAGGCCATGACCAGAGCAGTGTTCTGACAAGGACCTGCTACGTGATCATGATGGTCAAAGACAGTAGCGTGGAGGAATATCATGAATAGACTCAATCCAAAATACCAGGGATCGAGATCTGTGGACAGAAATAAAGGCCTGCGCCAGCTGGCAGGGCACATGATGATGATGATGAGTGCTGTTACACAATTACATGTCATAAACATTTTATTATTTTCAGTTATTGAAGCAACAAGTATCTTAGACTATGAAGACACAGACAGCTCTTGCAGACAGACTCCTGTCAGCAGACAAACTCCAGTTCCTGAGCATCCAAAGACCTCTCATGTGTTCCATAAAAAAGTGCCTGATAACAGTAGACCAGGAGTTGTGATACCACCTCAGCAAGAACTGCCACCAGGCCAAGTCGTTTCATTTGACCGACCATCTTCTCCAATTCCAACCACAGCAAGAATTGTTCAGACTCTGCACAGGATTCATACAGATAATACAGTAAATAAAGAAGATGTGCCTCTTGTGTTGTGAAGTCTTATTTATGCAATTAAATTTAATGAAGCCTTTTGAATTATAATCATTTATTTGGTTAACATCATCATGTGTTATCTGTGCATTGAAAGTTGGCTGTAATGAGTCTCCAACATCTTGTTCAGCGTCTCATGGTGTATCCATACAGGCTTCATCCAGTTCATTTCTTTATGATGTCCATTATCATGGAACACTGTCTTCCTCTGCACATTTCCCTCCACTTTACTCTCCAGAGCACCCTTTAACAAGTTGTCTCTTTTTGTAGCCTGAGTCATCATCATCATCAAGTGCCCTGCCAGCTGGCGTAGGCTTTCATGGCTCTCTACAGATCTCGGTCTTTGGTGTTCTGGATCAACTCTGCTGATGATATTCCTCCATGCCACCGTCTCAATCCATCCTGCATCATTTCTCTTGGTCTGCCTCTGCCTCTCTTCCCCTCGATCTTTCCAGTTGTCACAATGTTCTCCAATGCTTCTCTTCTCATCACATGACCAAAGAAAGCTGTTTGTCTCTTTCTTATTGTTGTGTATAGTGTTCTAGTTTCATTAGCCTCTGTCAGGCAATCGTTGTTATTTGCTCTGGTAGTCCAAGGAATTCGCAACATTCGTCTCAGGAACCACATCTCTGTTGCTTCTAAGATCTTCTAATTTGTTCATTAGCCTGAGTACCTTAATTATATGCCCATTATCTAATTCAGAAAGGTTTTATTCAGTCCTAAGTATTTGTAATACTTCTTTCTTCATTTTCTTGTGTCTCCATCATGTCTTCCTATTCATCTTTATAGCCACTTTTCGATAGTTTCAATTTCAACCTCACATTCTTTATCCAATGTCCATGTTTCAGTACTATATAATAATGTAGAGTAACTAACAATTGATTCTAACTTAACAGTTTAGATGTGAGAAGCTGTTTGATATTATTTAGCCATTCCTATTCTCTTTCTTATTTCTGCCCGGCACCCGCCTTTATATGCTCTGATTACAAAGAAGACTACTGGCTTCAAGGGCAATAATTTCTAAATTTGGCTTCGCACTATCTTTGTTGATAAACATAGTTTTTGTTTTCTTTAAATATATGTTAAGTTTCACTGCTTAGTTTTTCTAAGGGGTTTACTAATACTTAGAGGCCCTGCTTTGTTTCAGCCAATAAATTTGTAATAGATTTCTCAGTCTCAGCCTGTGAGATGGACAATCCCTTACTCAGGATTTTTCATGTAGTTTCACCCATCAGCTGAGACTGTTGCCCGGTATGTGGCTCCTGCTGTTCACTAGCAATATCTGAAGAGCTTTACACGAGACAGAGAGAGGAGAACCAACATGGATCCTGACTATCTTTAGAGGATATGGCTGTCACTGACTGTGAAGAATTATCCTTCTCTCAACATTGCAACAATAATAAAACACACAGAGAAAGCACCTATTCTCCTCCGCTATAATGTTTTAATTTGAAATTTGGTTCTGTCTTTTGAAGATGCAAAGATTTGTTACAGCTGCTTGTGGCTCTTGATTTTGTTTTCATGAATTACTGCTACTCTTGAAGTTCCATTAGGATTACGAGGAAAAAAATAACACAGCTGTACTCTTTAAGAAAGCTTGTGTTGATGCATTTACGAAAGTCTGTCAGTAATCTGAGGCAGTTTTTTTTCCCCATTGTGAAATTGTCATCCCCAACAATTGTTTTTGTAGATTCATAATATAACATTCATATTTTGTGTACGAGGTAATATAATTGATGAAGATAAATATCAGTGCTAAGAATGGCTGAGTATGTACAGTTTTCATAAATATTGGATTTGTATTTCTCAGATTTTAAATTAAAACATGAAAGCTGCAGAAAGATGTGATTAATGTAATATATTAATTCGTGTAAAATGTTAAACAAGAAAACTCGCATGTTTCACAGTTCATTGTAAGCTTTAAGTGATGTTTGTATATTGCTTTCATAAACAGAAGGTAATCTCATGGTAGAACTGCCTTAATGGGTATGTAGTAGTAGATCATGGCTTTATGAGACTGGGTAACCAGATCTCTTTCTCACATTGTTTCTTTTACTAGGAAATCTCTGGTAACATATCCATTTTATGAGATTGGGTTGTGCCAGTAAAAAAAGTAAACAGGAGAATTTACACTGAAACTATCTATTAGTGATCTGGTCTCCTCATTCAGATAAGACTAGTCACATATTTTGTAGCACCTGCAAGGGTCCCACTTCAAGAGGTGGAATCATACATATAGTTAGATAGCAATGTACACAAAGTTGGTGGAGCAGATAAAGATATGACAATAAACACACAAAAGGGAAGAGGAGCTTACATAGCACAATGCATTTATGGAAGTCAAAAAACATCAAATCTGTACTAGCTTTGAATATTTAATGAAGTAAAAGAGAAAGCGAGTGTCCCAGAGAGAGAGAGAGAGAGAGTGTGTGTGTGCGTGTGTGTGTGTACGTAGATACGTACACACACACTAGAATGCACATACATACTAAAATAACCTGTTATGACTGGGTTTTCTAATTGTAAACTGTCCTGGGCTGGCGTCTGTATATCCTTCAATGTCTGGCTGATGAGGGATGTGTTGTAGTCTGCAACATGTATACAAGACCTGCTATTTGTAGTCTTGTCCAAGAAGGCAAAGCTTCTGATGTACAACCCAGAGATCAAGAGTGAGTGTAAAGTCATCACATTCCTCTGAGTAAAATGTTTGTGAAAATAATGTCCTCAACTGGATGTGAAACCAAGATTGTTCCAGTTATAGCAGGATGTCACACACCTGCGTACTGCAGAGTTATATATCATATTAAGTGAATACATGAATTATACTTTGGTTGAAATACTTCAAAGACACAGTCACTGACATTGTTCAAATGTGGAACATTTGTTACCCTCTCAGCAATCACAAATTTAAAACAAAGTCTTTCTGTCTGCACAAAATTAGTATAATTCCTTTATTCACCATTTCAAATGATATATAACTCTGCAGTATGCAACTGATGAGATGCTGCGAAATATGCCAGGCAATAAATCATTCAACCTATTGTTTGTGGCTTCTGCGCTTACAGTTTGTAAGAGAATACATTGTTTTGAATGGCATGTTATTGTTAGAATGCTATTGATGGGAGTTGTTCTTTCTTGTGTGACTTGAGGACTGAAATGACTTAGTTCCCTTCTGGTAGGTAAGCAACACACTTTTTCTGAGCATGCTCATAGACTCTCCATGTGATGATTGCACGACTTGGGTGCTGACTGTCTAATTATCATGTGGATTTGCTGTGACTGTCTTACAGTCTCATAGCATGCACAGTTTGCAGTCCTTAGGCCGGCTTCACCACAGTGAATACCATGATAGATCCTCCCTTAGTTAGCCAGACTAATGCCACAGGAAGGCCTGCAGGGAGGTGAAGTGAGACCTTGGTCAGTGTAATGGCTGACCCTGGAACATCTGTACTTCTGCATCCATGACTGATAATGTACAATGCATCTTGGTGAAGATGTTGCTCTGATATATATGTGTTACTCAGTGAGCATTTTGGAATACAATTATAGTAACAAATGATTCTTACCAGACCACCTGAAACAGGTATACAACCCTATGAAAAAATTACACATATGAAGTAGGATGGACAAATTAACTATAATAAATATAGTATGAAGATATTAAAGTATGGTTTTACCAAATAATGAGATTTACTTATTGATCCTAAAAATTAAGTAATTTGAAAAAAACATTCCTTTTTCTTAATTCTCACATGAATGTTCAGATTCAGAAAAGAAGCAGTTGTCCTACTGTTTTTGTGTTCTCAACTTAGATTTCTGTTTTGTGTTCCTTATTCTTTTATCTGACCTTTGAGTGAAAAAAGAAACAATTTTTGCCTTAAATGATCAGAGTGATGTTTCCAGTGATAGCAGGGAACATGTAAGTAGTTTCATTGTTCTTATTACTAAAGAGATATCAACTAAGTTGGTGGCGGCATGAAATAAGCTACACTGTTGTGTCGGGGTATGGCTCATATTTGTGATAAGTGTCCTACTGTGATACATATTAAATTAGTATATTTTTATTACTTAATTTTAACATATATTGTTATAATTTTGGTGATATATTTCCCTCCACATTAAGCATTTTGTCAGCATAATTTTCTTAATAAGAGTCTAATGGAATTTATTATGTCACATTTGTTTCAAAGTCATGAGAGAATACTCCTGTTTATGTTATCGTCTGTAATGCCTGGTCTCATAGATCACTTATAAAACTAGTCATGCGCTATCGCTGCAGCAGCATAGTGGACAGATGCTGACCTGATGGCCCAGTGGTCATGGCTTCACATCCACATCAGCCTGGGGTCACATTAGCGTGGGCTACCGACAATGATGACCAGGAAATGACTTGGGTAGTCAAGGCTGCTAATGTGATACTGACCACATCAGCCACTGAGTGCCAGTTGGTCTATAAAACATGGGTCTAGCACCATATGTCCAATGTGCTTTAAGGTCCATGATAGGGTCCTTAACTGTGACAGTACTAGTCATGCATTTACTGGTCAGTTCATAGCCTAAGTGTGCTGAACATTTATCCCATTAGAACTATCATATTGCTACTGTCATATTTTATTATCTCCCTCCCTTCAAATTGATTTAGATGTACAGTTTGTACTGAGTAGTTTTGCTGTTGTTGTTAGTGAACATAATGTCCTCAATGTTTAGGGTTTAGTGTTCATTGTGGGAGTCATTCTTGCATTATATACAGTACTGTCATATAGTAACATAGTTAAAGGTTTTAGTTTTCACTGGTAACAAGACTTGGTCTAAAGTAGTGTCTTCCCTACTGAGCCAATTCACTATGAGAATAGGTACTTTCCTCTGCTCTAATATATGGGTGGAAAAGGAAGAAAGGAACCTTAGTGCCTAGAAAATGTTACATTGATGAAGGAAATCAATTAGTCTACTCATGACATGCAAACAATCTAATTCATAACTGCCCCGTTTGGTATTTGCTATCTTAAATGATATTCACTGTTGAAATTATTACTGTTACTATATTCACATACATTTGTGATCTGTTAGTGTATGTTTAAAATGCTTTACTCTGCAGGTATGCATTGTTAATATTGAGTTCTCTTATCATTTGCATGTTAAAACAAAACAGTACTCATTCAGTATATGGCAATATATATGATTATACAGTTTGTTTCAGCTTAATCATCAGATTGTATTGTTCTTTATTTTGGTATGTGTTTGTGATGTTCAGTTTACATTTTCCACAGAAACTTCACTTGTATATCGAGATGAACTGGCTGGTCAATCATCTCAACACCAGTGTATAGTGCTCTTCTTTTGACTGAAACTGTCAGTCTACTGTTAGTGTATTCATGTCATATACTGTATCTATAATACAGATGCCAGTCATCAAACACACTAAATATTAGAAATATAAGTCCCTAATTACAAACATTCAGTGGCCCAAAGGTACACTTTCTACTTATAAATCCACTAGTGCTGAATTCGAATCCAGTTCTGGAGCTATTTACAAAGTAAGCAATCCGAGAATGTTAACCCTCCCATCCAAAGATACTGGGTCAGCTCAAATCAAGTAAAAGTGGGGAGAAATGTGAGATCTTGTCTCAAATCAAGAAAAAGTAGGGAGAAATGTGAGATCTTGTGTACACAAATTAAACATTTCTCACCACTTGGAAATTTTAAAGAGTAGGCGATAATTGACTGCAGCCCTAGAAAAATACCAAAAAATTAAAGGAACTTTTCAAAATTCAACTAAATTTTTATGTGAAATAATGTGTAATTCTATATTTATTACAATCCCAAAGAAATCAGGAGCCTTGGAATGTGATCAACATCGAACAATTAGTATAATGAGCCACATCATGAAGATTTTGCTGAGAATTATCATGCAAAGAGTTAGGAAGAAAATACAACACGAAATAGTAGAAAAACAATGTGGGTTTGTAGAAGGCAAGGGTACAGTAAACGCTGTGTATATACTGAGAACCGTAATCGAACGTTCTATAGAAGTAAACAAAGATCTAAAACCTTTGCTTTATTTACTACACAAAGGTTTTCGATGAAGGAAGGCATGTAAACATGATAAAAATGCTTGCAGATCTATAAATTGATGGGAAAGACCTTAGACTTGTAAAAAACATATATTGGAAACAACAAGCTGTCATAAGAATTGATAATGAAGTAGGTCATTATCAGCCTATTAAGAGAGGTGTGAATCAGGGATATGTAATATCTCCAGATCTTTTTTCCCAGTACAGTGAAAGTATTTTCAGAAATGTAGAAGATATGAAAGGAATCATCATTTGGTTACATAACATCAATAACATTAGATATGCATATGATACAGTATTGATTGCAGACAATGAGCAGGATCTGCAACATTTAGTAGATGTGATTGTTGTGCACAGTGAACAACTTGGGTTAGAATTAAATTGTAAGAAGACACAGATTATGGTCATCACAAGGAAGAAGGAAATACCACAATATATAAGTAAATAGGAATATTCTTAAACAAGTGAATCAGTACAATTATCTCGGAACAGTTATAACATCTGATGGAAGATGCCTTGAAGAGATTAGAACAAGAATCCCTATGGCGAATTTTTGCAAGATGAAAAACATACTGACCAATAAAAAGACGTCATTTGCAATGAGAAAAATTGTTTTGAGCTGCTACATAAGACCTGTACTTTTGTATTGATGTGAAGAATGGACAATGAGCAGACAAACTGAAAAACATCTGATGGCTATGGAAATGTGGTTTTGGTTTCTGAGGAAAATGGAAAGATTACCAAGGACAGACAGAAAAACCAATGACCAAGTCTTTAAAGAAACCCCAAAAAAATCGTACACTGATTAGAGAAATTAGACAACATAGACAATTCAAAACAATGTTTTCCCGTGATGAATTTGAATAACGAAGACACAAACAATAGATTGCACGATTTATTGCCTGGCATATTTCGCTGCATCTCGTCAGGTACATACTGCAGAAATCACACAACTTACGTGAATTAATTAGATAAATAATTAATTAATTAGATAATTAATTAATTAATTAATTAGATAATTAATTAATTAGATAAAGATAAGTTACTTCTGATTTCGGTTTGGGCTGAATGGGTACTCCACAGGATTTATAAAGCGCCACTGCCAACAGCCCAAACCGAAATCAGAAGTAACTACAGTCCCTAAACTCAAAGTATTCATCCAGCTAACCTTCCGAGGAGATGACGTAATGCAACGTCTGCGGGACCGGCTCACCACAGCAGTCGAGCGAACATTCTGTGCTGCAGCTCTAGTCATCAGGTACCGAAACACACCGATCCCAGTCCCAGCAGTAAAAGAACCTGTAGCTTTGTACGCCAAATCAAATTGTATTTACCAATTTACATGCAGATTCGAGGCCATCTACATAGGCAGAACTGAGCGACAGTTACATTGTAGGGTTTCGGAACATATTCCGAATTGGTTGGACAAAATACTACACACAGAAGATGGTAGCCTAGGCAGGCCGACACACCGGAAAAATCTGGCTTCTTCGGTCGGGAGACATGTGCTCGAGACTGCTCACGTGGTTGAAACCTTCCGTGTGTTGTTCAACACACAAAGTAGTCGATTGTTAAAGTTTGCTGGAGCTATTCTAATCAACCTTCGTAAGCCGTCCTTGTGTAAGCAGAAAGACATGTTAGTCAGTTTAAAATTACCGTGGTAGACAATCGACATTACTGTGCGAACATGTGTATATTTCAGTTTGAAGGATTTATCTAATTAATTCACGTAAGTTGTGTGATTTCTGCAGTATGTACCTGACGAGATGCAGCGAAATATGCCAGGCAATAAATCGTGCAATCTATTGTTTGTGTCTTCGTTATTCAAAAACATAGACAATCACAATTTTTTGGTCACATTATGAGAAGAAATAAATTGGATAACTTGGTGACAGCTGGCAAGATCAAGGGGAAGAGAACAAGGGTAAGGCAGAGAAGCAAATACCTAGATGGCTTGGCCACGTAGTATGGTGGAGACAAGACCACAGAGCTGATCCATGACTCTGGTGATGGAGTGAGATGGCGAAACATGACCACCCACGCTTCCCAGCATGGCACATGATGAATGTGGCATATTGAGCATATGGTGCTAGCTCACATGTTATAGACCAGTCAGCCACTGAGAGATGATGTCAATATTCTTCCTGCCACCTGTACTTCCCAACACACATTCTGGCAGCCATGTTAGGCTGGGAGACCTGCTCAGTGGTAACAATCTGCCTTGATGTGAATTCCAACCCTTAACCACTGGACTAACAGGCAAGTGTGCTAGCTACACTGCTACCTCAGTTCCCTTTCTGTGTAAAAACTATCACAAATATCTATGTAAACATTATTGTTCATCCCTTTCGCAGTTAAGAAACTCACATTTTGACATATAAAGTAAGTAGGCAAAGCAATGTTGGAGCAAAATAATTAATGGAATGAATTGTTGATGAACTGATTAATTAGAACTGACATGACTGCATATATGGCCTGTCTCCCTCAGCAGACATCAGCGTGCAGAAGCTGATTGTTCATGTAGCGCAGTGATCATGGATGTGGTCATGTTGTCTCCACCTGTCAGCATGTCAGCTACTCATCAACCTATAAGAAGATCTGAAATCTAACATTTTCATTCCTCTTCTTATGCTGCCTTTCATCTCCCAATGGAGCATAGCCCGTCAGACAACTCTTGTGTTGACTTGTCCATAATTATTTGAATTGTGCAGCTACAGTTCTCTAAGGAGATAGAACTATAGCCCGTCAGACAACTCTTTTGTTGACTTATCCATAATTATTTGGATTGTGCAGCTACAGTTTTCTAAGGAGATAGAACTATAGCCCGTCAGACAACTCTTGTGTTGACTTGTCCATAATTATTTGGATTGTGCAGCTACAGTTCTCTAAGGAGATAGAAACTATAGCCCGTCAGACAACTCTTGTGTTGACTTGTCCATAATTATTTGGATTGTGCAGCTACAGTTCTCTAAGGAGATAGAACTATAGCCCGTCAGACAACTCTTGTGTTGACTTGTCCATAATTATTTGGATTGTGCAGCTACAGTTCTCTAAGGAGATAGAACTATAGCCCGTCAGACAACTCTTGTGTTGACTTGTCCATAATTATTTGGATTGTGCAGCTACAGTTCTCTAAGGAGATAGAACAATAGCCCGTCAGACAACTCTTTTGTTGACTTATCCATAATTATTTGGATTGTGCAGCTACAGTTTTCTAAGGAGATAGAACTATAGCCCGTCAGACAACTCTTGTGTTGACTTGTCCATAATTATTTGGATTGTGCAGCTACAGTTCTCTAAGGAGATAGAACTATAGCCCGTCAGACAACTCTTGTGTTGACTTGTCCATAATTATTTGGATTGTGCAGCTACAGTTCTCTAAGGAGATAGAACTATAGCCCGTCAGACAACTCTTCTGTTGACTTGTCCATAATTATTTGGATTGTGCAGCTACAGTTCTCTAAGGAGATAGAACTATAGCCCGTCAGACAACTCTTGTGTTGACTTGTCCATAATTATTTGGATTGTGCAGCTACAGTTCTCTAAGGAGATAGAACTATAGCCCGTCAGACAACTCTTGTGTTGACTTGTCCATAATTATTTGGATTGTGCAGCTACAGTTCTCTAAGGAGATAGAACTATAGCCCGTCAGACAACTCTTGTGTTGACTTGTCCATAATTATTTGGATTGTGCAGCTACAGTTCTCTAAGGAGATAGAACTATAGCCCGTCAGACAACTCTTGTGTTGACTTGTCCATAATTATTTGGATTGTGCAGCTACAGTTTTCTAAGGAGATAGAACTATAGCCCGTCAGACAACTCTTGTGTTGACTTGTCCCTAATTATTTGGATTGTGCAGCTACAGTTCTCTAAGGAGATAGAACTATAGCCCGTCAGACAACTCTTGTGTTGACTTGTCCATAATTATTTGGATTGTGCAGCTACAGTTTTCTAAGGAGATAGAACTATAGCCCTTCAGACAACTCTTGTGTTGACTTGTCCCTAATTATTTGGATTGTGCAGCTACAGTTCTCTAAGGAGATAGAACTATAGCCCATCAGACAACTCTTGTGTTGACTTGTCCATAATTATTTGGATTGTGCAGCTACAGTTTTCTAAGGAGATAGAACTATAGCCCGTCAGACAACTCTTGTGTTGACTTGTCCCTAATTATTTGGATTGTGCAGCTACAGTTTTCTAAGGAGATAGAACTATAGCCCGTCAGACAACTCTTTTGTTGACTTATCCATAATTATTTGGATTGTGCAGCTACAGTTTTCTAAGGAGATAGAACTATAGCCCGTCAGACAACTCTTGTGTTGACTTGTCCATAATTATTTGGATTGTGCAGCTACAGTTTTCTAAGGAGATAGAACTATAGCCCGTCAGACAACTCTTGTGTTGACTTGTCCCTAATTATTTGGATTGTGCAGCTACAGTTCTCTAAGGAGATAGAACTATAGCCCGTCAGACAACTCTTGTGTTGACTTGTCCATAATTATTTGGATTGTGCAGCTACAGTTCTCTAAGGAGATAGAACTATAGCCCGTCAGACAACTCTTGTGTTGACTTGTCCCTAATTATTTGGATTGTGCAGCTACAGTTTTCTAAGGAGATAGAACTATAGCCCGTCAGACAACTCTTTTGTTGACTTATCCATAATTATTTGGATTGTGCAGCTACAGTTTTCTAAGGAGATAGAACTATAGCCCGTCAGACAACTCTTGTGTTGACTTGTCCATAATTATTTGGATTGTGCAGCTACAGTTTTCTAAGGAGATAGAACTATAGCCCGTCAGACAACTCTTGTGTTGACTTGTCCCTAATTATTTGGATTGTGCAGCTACAGTTCTCTAAGGAGATAGAACTATAGCCCGTCAGACAACTCTTGTGTTGACTTGTCCATAATTATTTGGATTGTGCAGCTACAGTTCTCTAAGGAGATAGAACTATAGCCCGTCAGACAACTCTTGTGTTGACTTGTCCATAATTATTTGGATTGTGCAGCTACAGTTCTCTAAGGAGATAGAACTATAGCCCGTCAGACAACTCTTGTGTTGACTTGTCCATAATTATTTGGATTGTGCAGCTACAGTTCTCTAAGGAGATAGAACTATAGCCCGTCAGACAACTCTTGTGTTGACTTGTCCATAATTATTTGGATTGTGCAGCTACAGTTCTCTAAGGAGATAGAACTATAGCCCGTCAGACAACTCTTGTGTTGACTTGTCCCTAATTATTTGGATTGTGCAGCTACAGTTCTCTAAGGAGATAGAACTATAGCCCGTCAGACAACTCTGTGTTGACTTGTCCATAATTATTTGGATTGTGCAGCTACAGTTCTCTAAGGAGATAGAACTATAGCCCGTCAGACAACTCTTGTGTTGACTTGTCCATAATTATTTGGATTGTGCAGCTACAGTTCTCTAAGGAGATAGAACTATAGCCCGTCAGACAACTCTTGTGTTGACTTGTCCATAATTATTTGGATTGTGCAGCTACAGTTCTCTAAGGAGATAGAACTATAGCCCGTCAGACAACTCTTGTGTTGACTTGTCCATAATTATTTGGATTGTGCAGCTACAGTTCTCTAAGGAGATACAACTCCAGTGAAGTCCACAAGCATGCTACTACTTCTTGTGCACCAAATTGATTTTTCTATATAGATTGGCTTTCATTATTACTAGTGTCCCTTGCCATCAGACGAAACCACTCTGACTTCTGAGGTACTTGTAATTACATTCCCAAGTCAAGGACGAGAAGTCAACATTTTAGTCCAATTTACTGGTGTAGGGGTTGAACCCGCTGCCCCAGCACATGAGCGTTCTGATCCATCCCGCCATGCTGACTACCATTGCCTCTGATGAAATGTTTGGTTGGTTCCTCCTCTTCTTCTGTGTTCATCCAGAGAGTTTTTTCAGATGGGATTGTGTTGTGCCTGTTTACAGCAGAGTTGCATGCATTCTTGCGCCATTAGGCTGACACATCCGACTTCTGTGGGAATTTGTTGACCGGGTTAACCTTCGCGGGGGTTTAGTAGGTTACAGTGTTACTGTTCTTTGCTTCCCTTATGGGCCCAGGAACACAGGCTAGCAACCTGTGATGTGTGATGCATATTATATACCTTACGTTAGGGCTGTGTGCTGTCCCCTTATTTGTTTAACCTGTACGCCAAAAATATAATAAGAAATGTCAGTGATGATATAATCAAGAAGCAACATGATGCCCTAAATATCGGTCGTCATGAAATACCAGAGATTCAATATGCGGATGATACAGTATTACTATCCACATCACAGAATGGTATAGAAAACCTAATAACCCCAACACAAAAGATAGTGAAAATCACAACTTTTATCTTAACATAGCAAAAACACATATTGAATTACAGATAAAACTAATATGGAGAAAGAAATATATGTTAATGAGGGCAATTTGAGGTGGTTGAGAATTTTGAATATCTTAATTAATTACCAACAATGGTCACACAATGAAGGAAATTAAGAGATAAATATCTCCTGCTCTTTAGAAACTAAACTGAATAAATTGTGGAGTGAGACAGATCTACAAAAATTAGATTTCTAAAAGCTCGCATCTTTCACATTGCAACATATGCCTGTGAGACCTGGACACTTACTAAACAACCTGAAAAGCGCATAAATGCCTTTGAATATAAATGTTATAGACTGGTTGTAAGAATATCTTCAATACAGAAAAGAACAAACACATTCATATGAAAAGAACTGAACATTGAATAAGGCTGGCAACTAAAGACGATAAAACAAAGAAAATTTAAATATTTTGGTCACTTGAAACGTCATGAAAGTTTGGAGAAAACAATGATGGAGGGGTATATTTCCCAGGAAGAAAAGAAAAAGGACAGGCCAAAGAGAACATGGGTTTAGGATGTGGTAGATGATCTCCAGATGGGTGTATTGGATGCGGGACATCTTGCTTACGATCGAGAAATTTCCCGGAAGGTTATGGGAACGAATAAACATTCATCAGTTCCCTTACAAATATATCTTGAGGTCAGCATACAAGTTTCTTCATTACCTTGAATACTGGCAGAATCTGGACAGTATATACACCTAAGAACTTGAAGAGATAATATACACCTCTATAAATTAACCTGCTGGCCTTAACAATAAGTAATCCACCATGGCACATCACCAGCAAAACAAAAGTAAAACATTTTGAGACCATGCATCTTTCCTGTGGCAACAATACGGATGTAAAACCCTGCCCATTTCACAAACACTAAAGAAAATTGAGGCATTTAACTTAAATGTTACAGAAACATTCTTAAAATACCTTGGATTAAGAAGGATAAAAAACATTTTACAAGATCTGAATCGCCGAAGAAAACTGGCTCAAATACAACATCGTGTCTTAAGATCTGAGTTAAAATGTCCGCCTCTAGCTCTGGCAAACCTGGTTCATTTCAGGATATTGATTGTCTGGGTTTTTTACAAAGTAAAAAAAAAATGTTACACTCCCCACAGATCCTGGGGATATGGATTGGATGTGTAGCCTTCTCAAACAAGGGCTGAAAAACATGGAGGACCCATGTGTATGTTAAAAACCCCTCTACAATTGCAAATAAAGAAGAGCAGGAGCAGTCCAAATAGGCCCTGCCCAGACTAAGTTAGAAAAGCTACCAACAAAAAGGAACATTTATAGCATATGTAATTCTAACAAACACACATTTGTATCCATGCCGGTCTCAGAGTTTGTGCACTGTGCTGAGCTGAGATTCTCCTTGTGTAATCTACGGAAGGAAACTGGAACACGTATAGGGATAAAGTGTAATAAAACTGATCCTAAAGCAAACCAAACTCACAGTCGTTTAGAAAGAACAGCAATAAAAGTCATGGTTCTTGGAAGATGAAGCAGGGGCTGGCCTCCATGGAGGTGAACAAAGGATATTAAAGACACCCTGGGCATGAAAATGCAAACAGAAATGGTGAAGTTTCCAGAGTTCTTTCAGCGGGATGTGATAAGTGCAATGGTTTGCAAAAGGATGTGCCACTTTACCTGAAAATGATAGCTTCCTCATTAATACAAGAGCCACCCTTGATTAATCTTTCAAATGCAAAACCTGAGATTCAGACACAATAGCAACTCCTGTACAGGAAGTCACAGATAGCTACTCAAGAGCCGCACTGATTCCTATGCTTCTTTTCTCATGCTTGATGTGAGAGCAAATAATTGCATGACCCTGCACAGGCATGTACGCCTATTCAATCTGGGCTGTAGATCACAAAGGCCAGTTTAAACAACAGAAATAATAGGGTTAGGAGACCGCTACTGGCTATTTTTGTGTCAAACTCAAATACTGTAACGTTACATACTATACAATTTAACAAATGATTTTAAAGAAATGATTGAAATATATCATCACCATCAAACAGCTGCAGCTGGGTGGAATTATGTGGAAGAGTTCCATTTCCTCCTTGGAAATGACTTGTTTCTCCTGTGTGAGCAAACTGTCTTTGCACATGTCTGGTATCCGTGATATGGATCACAGGCACTTCGGGTGATACAGAAGGTCTTCTGACTGTTCTAGTGGTTAATGAATCAGAAGGTAGCAAGTATGGAGAACATGTTAATGTTGCTGCAGGTTCATTTGTGCTATGCAAGAGAAGACTGTGGTCTACTGGTGTTGATACTTCTGAACTTGCATCACATGTTTCCTTTGTTGGTCTTGAAGAACATTCAGGAATGCTCAGTTCCACAGTTGTATTACTATTGGAACAATTCCCTTGTGTTTCAGATGTATTGTTCGATGGTAAAGTCTGATGAGTAGTCATGGTGCTTGTAATGGTATTGTTGCTTTTCTTTAAAGAAAGTTGTTTTCGAGTTGTGCTTCGTTGGTGTTTGGTCACATTTGACTGAGCTACAGTGTTTCTAGAAGGGAATTGGTCACCCATGCAAGAATCACTGTTTCTGTTCACAGCTGGGGAACTGTGAGAAGAGTGGTCATCACAATTCCCTTGAATATATGGTTCACGAGCATTACTTGTTGGCGTAGAAGGTACAGTTTGATCTATGCTTGCCACACTTGCTGAGGAAACATACAGAAATAAGTAGAACATTTCAGATTACATTTACATAAGATAATGTTTGAATGCTAGCAGTTAGTTTGAGAAGGTATCTTTTAACATTAATATTAACAAAGTAACAGTTTGAAAATAATGTGCATATAAAACCATATGATTGTTCTTCTTCTTTATGTTAGTTAGTTAGTCGTGGTTCCAACTTCACGGTAACGGGTCGTCCCCATTATGCTCCATTCCTGTGCCAGTGAATATCACACAAAATGCTCCTCACTGTTCAATGTTAAAAGTGGAAAAACAGGAGTGTCGGCAAGCTAACAGCCCACACAGGTACACTGTGCACAATGCCGCCACCAGAATGCCAACACAAAAGTCCTCCATGAAAATTACAGTTCATCGTCGATGGAATCGGCAGTCACCAGAAAGACTTCATTGACCCGGGTTTTCTCACATGGCTTGGTATCTTTCCAATAAAGGACATTTTATATCTTGCACCTGTTTACACTGAAGCTGTGATGTTTGCACCTTTCTGCCAACACATCTGGCTTCAAAATATTTCTTGTCTGGGTTTGATCATTAGACTTGTCAGTCTTGATGAGATGAAGCCATTGGCACCAGGCTTCTGTATGATGTTTAGCTCTCAAGGGTATGTGAATACCCTGAGACAAGGAGGTTCCACTAAGGCAGAGCTGGCACATGATGCTTTGATAATGGACTGATCTAATGGGCTGCATAAAGCTGCTTGTTTAAGTTCCAAAGTAAGCTTTTGGTACCACTGACTGCACACTTGTTTGTCCATCAAGAATGATGATGACCGTTCATTTCATCAAGTGGGGTTGAAAGTGTGGAGCCGTGAGTTCTAAGATGGCTGATAAGGCCTATTTTGGCTCGAAATGTTCTTTGACAATGTGGACAAAGAATGCTTGACGTTTCTGGAGGAGGATTTCCTGCAGTGGTTTTGTTTTTAGAAGACTGCACACTTAGAGACTGATCAGATATAAATTTAAGCTTTCCCTAGATTTGATCACTTCCCCAAGCTGAGGAGCAACACTGTTTTTCAGACCATAATATCACTGCAACTATGACAGGAAACACAAGATTCTTTCTTAAGGATCATGCAAAGCAGCATGGTCTGGACAGAGAGCCACCTCTAGAAAAATACAAGCAGCATTTTTCCTTTGTATGACTGAATTGGCATACTTAGGTAGAATAAATATCCCGAGAAATATATAGATTGGTTTGACAGAGTAGAATTCTTAAATATCAAATACTCATCAGGTTTCACAGTAGCATAGATCATAGTTGATCCACACACCCCTCCCCCCCCCCCCCCCCCTTTTGTTTTTCTTACTGGCGTCCATTTCCAGCCAGTCCTGTGAGGAGTTGTAAGAAGATTTTACACAGCATATATCATAGTTAATTAGTGTGATTTCAGCCTACCCTGTGAGGAGCTGTAAGTAGATCTTGCTCAATGTGGTACCTAGTGTATGATCACTTCTATATCCATCACGCTGTATAAAAGGTAGACACAACTTGATATTAGTTTAACCTGCATTATTGAAACAAAGTACTTGCCTGGGTCGTCATCTTGATTATCAAAATACAGAATAGAATATCTTGAAGGTGATGTTGCATTCAAATTATTTAAAGGAGTTCCAGGAACTGTTGTGGAGTTTGGAGAACTTATGGCAATAGCCAGTGTTGCAGGTGTATGTGGAACACACTGATCTATGCTGTACTGATGATCTATGAAAGGACCAAAAAAAAAACATGATAATTTTATAATGACACAACCACAACAGATACAATTTATGTTGTACAAATGACCCTTTGTATGCCCATTGGTTATGTGTTTCGAATGCCGATTATTTATACAAATGTGGGGCTAGCACCATGTACTCAATACGCCTCAATGTGTGTAACAGGGTCCTTGACTTGTACTTTTTACAGCTGACTCCCAAAGTAAGGTCAAAAGTCTCTGCAAAAAAAGAGACCTTCATTTTAACAGCTTTTATTATTTATAAGTAGTAGTATCTAGAGGTCAGGTCAATAATACAGCTGATCTTAAAATAAAGTCAATATTTAGAACATGTGCGTTGGAAGTAAGCATTCTGCACAGTATTTAGAAAGCATCAATTGAGATGTTCATGATAAGTTCAGGCAAGAAGAAATGATGAATAACGCATTATAAGCAATGTTAGGAGAGATATGTCTTTTTGTGTTAAAGAATGACACACTAGTTCTTTCAACACATTCTTCTTTCACAGCACAGGTATGATCCAAAAGTGGAGCCTCTTTATTGGTCCAAACATGAATCAGTGGTTTTTTAAATGGTGACTGATTGTGAAGCTGATCTCTCCACTGTCTTACAAAAAGGTATCCCATGCAGACTCTGCCTTAGAACAAATATACCAGTCTGTAGCAGGAGCCTGCAGTCGGTGTGTGAAGTGTAGGGCCAGCACATGTTTGTAGGCCTGATGCATGGAGGGATAGACGGTCAGTCCATCCTGCAGTAGTGAACAATGAGAGCTGGCAGCAAAACCTCGTCTGACCATGCTCACGCCATTGTCAGCATAATTTCATAACCATTACACCAATGTGCCCACCTAAAACAGAAAGTCCCATAGTAAGAAATTTCTTTGAGTATGTGAAATGTTAGAACTGTCACATTTCTGTAGGCTTGGTGCACAGAGGCAGAGGTGGTCAGTCTTTCCTTCCCGTAGTGAGTGATGATAGCTGACATGAAACCTGTGTCCACACTAGCTCATGCCATATGTGGAGATGCTGGAACCCCAGCTCAGTTGGCAGGGAACATGATAATGATGTATTGTGCAAATGGGTGTATCAAAATACGCTTTTTCAATTGGTCAACCAATAATATTTGTCTCTGTTACTGAAGTTGAACAGACAATTTGTATGAATGATAAGAACCCAAAATAATAATATACGCTAACAATTGATAGTGCTGCCTTAAATGAGGTACTATTGATTGGTTTTCATTTGTCGTTAGTGCTGAGACTCTTCGTTGGCTGTTGAAGATGCAGACAGTGCGCACATGAGAATGTTCCGAGTGCTATGATGTCGGTCCCTCTTGACTCAGTGACCCAGCTCTTGTTGTCAGCTTTTTGGTTCTAATTCAATTCTATCCAGTTTTACAAATCAAATAGTATACTGTATAAGTGTATACTTAACTTACTTAACTGTTAAGTCCTTAACAAAGCTGCCAATATGAAATATAAATAATAATAAAAAGTATGTCATCATCATCATCTTCCACTTCTGCCATTCAAGCGTCGTGGGGGAGGAATAATTTGCATTCCAGCGCCTGGTGGACGGCACTGGATAGTGTCATTCCGTGTGGTTGTACAATGTCTCTGATGTCGTCAATCCATTTTCTTCTTGGACGTCCTCGTGGTCTCGTCGCAGATGATCTTTGATGTAAGGCCAGTGATGGTAGTTGTTGGTGTTGCATTCTAATGACATGGCCAAACCACTTGATCTTCTGTCTTTCAATAAATGTGGCACAAGGTGTTGATCCCACAGTCTGTCTGATAGTAGCATTTCTTACTCGGTCTCGGATTGTTAAGTTGGCAGCTCTCCTCAGGCATCTCATTTCGCAGGTGTTGATTTTGCGAAGGTGTAATTTGGATAAAGTCCAGGTTTGAGATTAGTAGCATAGGGTTAGTGTGAATATGCTGTTTATTATCTGTCGTTTTGCGGACATTGGTATGTTTGGATGTTTCAGTAAGGGTGATAGTTGATATATGTAAGTGCACTAGCTTTTTGACATCTGATTTCAATTTCTCTGTCCAATCTGCCATCTTCTGTGATCATACTTCCAATGTATTTGAATTCTTTAACTTATTTCAGAGGTGTGTTATTTATCTGTATACTTAGTGGGCCTGGCGATCTGCTAACTTGCATTACTTCGGTTTTGGCTGTGTTTATACTCACTCATATTGTATCTGCTGCAGGTTGAACTAAGATTAGTAATATGATTTTGTAGTCTGCCCTCATCGCTGTAAAACAGGCACCGATCGTCTGCAGATAGAAGTTCATTTATTCCCTGTGGGTCAGTTGTTTCATCTGGAGTAAAGAGTTCTAAATTTTCTGAATCTGTTCTGTCGAGACTTGCTTCTTTGGATATTCTGTCCATGTAGATAATTGAATAGCAGGGGAGAGAGCACACAACCCTGTCTCACTCCTGTATTGACTATGAACATATCTGATATACCTTCTTGTGTTCTTACTGCACTTTGGCTTGAGTGGTACATGGCTATGATGTTTTCTAGCAGTTGCCCTTCTATCCCATAGTCTTCAAGGATGGTCCATAATTTGTATCTGTCTACTCTATCGAAAGCCTTTTCCTGATCTACAAACACAATAATCTGCTGGTCACAATTATCACAATAGTATATTCGATAGTTTTTTCACAAATTTTCACAAAATAAAAAGTATGTAATACTAATATATTCTATTACAAGTGTTCTACCTACTAGTAATACTTGGTGTCCTTGGCACAACAGAATCGACAGGTGTGTTTACATACGTATTTTGACTGGAGCGACGTACAGGTGTCGATACCGCTGATGAGGTAACGTAGAGTGATGGCGAATCAATCGCCCAATTCATCGACATTTTTCTGCATTTAAGTAAGTTTTGCTCGGTAAACTGTAAACAAGATGTCAAAGACTTTGTTTTGTATCGTGCTTATCACATTTCACAAACACGTGCATGCCTGTTAACAATAGGTAAGCACGTTAATACCCTAAACTACTAGTTAATAATATCGCACATTTACTGAAGCAGAAGTTGTGTCGTCTGCTACTCAATCAGCCGGAACCGGAAATTAACTGCTCAAGTTTACTGTATCTTGTATTTTTGATAATTCCGTTGAATAGAAAAGTATTTTCGTAATGAACAAATAACTGTCTACTGTGTATCGCATTTTTAAGTGAGTAAAGCCAGTGTACTATAAGGTAATAATAAATATGGTATCTCAGCATGTTTATCACTTTCATAATAAAATTGTCAGAATAGTAGAGAAACTGAATTAAAATAAATAACATTTAATTCATTTTTTATGATTATGATCACTGCATGAGTTCTGATCAGATGACAAAAACATACACACAACAGTGAATTTGTAATATGAGTCAGTGAATGTTATTAACTATAAGTGAGTCAGTAGTACAGATTTGTCAGAGTGGTATTTAAATATACACTTACAAGTGATATATTTAAGACCCAACTATTGTATTTTCCTTTGGGCTAACTTTGAGTGATTTTCTTAGGGATTGTGCTAGTTCTATCTGCAGTCTTGAAAAATGTAATCTAGCAGTACCTTATTCGAGTCGCTATTCCCACACTAGGATTATTATTTTTTCCCCGACCAGTAAAATTCTGGGGTCGTCCCAGCCCAATAAAAATGGATACCAGCAAATATTCAGAATTTTATAGGAATTATATGAGAAGAAATTGTGATGAAGGGAACTGATCACCTCACCTCTTATGTTGTGGCTTATATTACTTATAATGTTATGGTCTAATACTTCACACCCCAATGGCAGTACCTGCTGTGGGACTACTCTTAATAGGGTTGGCAGATACGTGGGCACCAAAAGGAGGACATAATAAGACAAAAAGGAGGACATAATAAGACAAAAAGGAGGACATATTGAATGTTTCATTTAAGTCGTTCCAGATTAAACCCACAATCAGTACAATTTTATTACAGTAGCTGTCAATACATTTTTTATCATAGCAGGTGGTTGGTTTACAGAAAGAAAATATTCTTTCAAAGCAGTAAACAGCCTCAACAGCTGGAAACAAACTGAGCCATCTAGTTTTAAAGTGATAGAGTAGTTGATGATAGTTAATGTTGACATAGTCACACAAATTCTGTAAAGTTTCTGTTCTGACAGTGTATATAGAAAAGTAATTGAATATCTTCAAGACAATAGATTCAATGTCAATCTGCATTAAATCTGCGCTGTGTTGGATGCAGTTGTGCAGAACATGCAACGCCTACTAATGGCTTGCTCAAGGCTTCCTTCAAATGCGAGAACACATTTCTACCTTCTCTTATGTTAGTGCCTCCAAAGTTCACATTAACATTGTCACCAGCAAAAGCAACACATTTGGAGTACAAATCTGTTTCTGGAGTGTTCTCAAAATATACTGTGATATAGTTTCTGAGGTTTTATTTGATGTATTGTCTAACTCGAGAATCTTAATTTGGATTCCACCTGCTTTCCAGTCAAAGTACTGAACAACGATCAGAAATATTTTCTGCGAACCGTGATTGATAGCATCTGTCGAAAGACCGAAACATGAAATACTACTTAAAGATTTATCCAATTCATCAACAGTATGGGGGACAATCACCTGGTTTATTATTGCTTCAGTCTTTGTTTTTGCACAAGCAATATTTTTAGCCATTTCTGAATCTTCAAACAATGTGTGCATCAAACCAGCTGTGCAGGTCATCGAGTTGTAAGCTGATGATGACAAACTGTATGAAATACCAAAGTTGCTTCAGCCGCATGCACTTTCAGCAACACATTTGAGTACTTAGGCTGAAAAAAAAAGATGTCAATGTGCTAGATGACGCGGACATTTTGATTACGTTTCAATGTCTCTCACTGTCAATATGGCACTCCAAGTCAGTAGTTCCTTTGTTGGCAACGGACAAGTAACTATCGCAAATCGTACACTTTGCCTCATTCTCGTTGTGTCCTTCAACGAAGCATGGAAACTTATTTTTCATAGTGTTCGAGAATTTGCATTTTCTCTTTGTAGAAGCCATTTTCATAAACATAGACGGCAAAAATTACAAATTAAAAAAACAATTTTAAGTGGCATCTCTGCTACCGGAACCGAAAATAACATTAACATTTTGACCATAGAGACTACAGCATTGTTAGTGTTGCCGAATATAGTAACAGTTAGATTCAAATTATACATTTAATTGGTGTTTCACATTTGGTATAAATAGGAAAATTAAATAAATATTATTAAGCAAAGGGTTTTAATAAAGAATGTAAACACACGGTAGGACATTTGGCTGAAAAGGAAGACGTCCTCTCTTTGCCGAATGTCTGGCAACCCTAACCCTTACCTTTTATGCTCACTTTAAGCGGAGATAAAGATGTAGGGTAGTTCGTGTTGCATGAACATTCATCATCATCATCAAGTTGCCTTGCCAGCTGGCATAGGCATTCATGTCTCTCCACAGATCTCGGTCCTTGATTTTCTGGATCAATTCCGCTGTTGATATCCCTCCATGCCACCGTCAAACCATCCAGCATAATTGCTCTTGGTCTGCCTCTGTCTCTCTTTCCCTTGATCAGTTGTCACAATGTTCTCCAGTACTTCTCTTCTCACCACATGATCAAAGAAAGCTATTTGTCTCTTTCTTATTTTGTATATAATGTTCTAGTTTCATTAGCCTCTTTCAGGCAATCATCGTTAGTTACTCTGACAGTCCAAGGAATTCGCAACATTTGTCTCAGCAACCACATCTCTCTTTCTTCCAAGTTCTTCCTAATTTGTTCATTTACATTCTAAGATTCCCTGCCATACAGCAAAACTGGTTCTATATAGCATTTCAACACTCTCTTTCTTACATTCAATGATAGTGACTTATTGCATAAGGTACCTTTCATTTTCTGAAATGCGGCTTTAGCTTGCCCTATTCTGCTCTTAACCTCTGTTGTACACCTTTCGTCTGATGTTATAAATGCCCCTAGGTATTTAGAATTATCCACTTGGTTAAGAATGTTCCCTTCTATTTACATTTTACATTTTTGTGTCACTTGTTTTCTTTGATGTCACCATTGTTACTGTTTTCTTGATATTCAAGGAGATTCCTTCCATTGCTTGCACTCTCTATTACTAGAATGTCCAACAATTACTGTAGATCTTTTGCATTTTCCACCATCAATACTGTGTCGTCTGCATAGCGAAGATTGTTTATATTATAACCTCTGATTAGTATTCCTGACTTCTCTTTAACCTCTCATTATTACTTTGCTATAGAGGGAGAAGAGATCAGGTGACAAAACACATCCCTGTCATACTCCTAGCTTTATTTATTCATAATTTCCCTCTTTATTTCTCATTTTAATTGTTGCTACCTTATTCCACTAAATATTCTTTATTATTCTGAGATCTTTTCCGTCAAAGTTGATATCTTCTAACATTTTAATCAGTTTATCATGTTTTACTTTATCAAATGCCTTGGTATAATCTATGAAGCACATATATACCTCTTTCTGTATCTCTCTTGATCCTTCTAATAGTGTTCTTAAAGCGTGTATGCTTGAACATTACAAACATGAAATATAGTAATATATTGGTGGGCTTAATTGTAAACTTGTGTTGTTTGGCATAGTCAGACTAATATTTCCTTCAATTCATTTGGCCTTGAATCACGTCACTCGTGCATTGTTCATCTAACTAGGGAAAACAGTCGTATGTATTTTACCAGGGTCCCTTAGGGAAGCAAAAAATAGTAACACTAACCACCATGCATGCCATAAGAGGCAACTAAGAGTGGTTGGCGTGGGACTGGCTACCTCATCCTGTAGAAAACTTTAGCTACAAAATCCAACCAATCATAAAGAAATCTACAAAGGGCTGATGTGAGGGCTGTCACAATCCCCTGCAACAGGCAGATATTGGCTGTTGTCTAAGGTCCCTATAGTCTTCTGATATCACTGAGTAGTGTAGGATGGATCAGCCACAGGTATCACAACACAGATCAGTACTTTGATCAACAGCAAGAAGTCACAGGATAACACTAATTTTCGCTCACACAACTTTATTGATTATGAAGAGACATGATGAAAACATGCACTATCCTCAGTAACCATATCAGAACAGGTAAATACACAATACTGCCTTCGATCGGCCTTGTGACATAACTAGTCGTACCAGACTCTTTCCCGTGTCCGAACTCAACTGAATACCTGGCTAAGTTTCCCTTTTTAGCCTAAACACAGAGTAACTGGCTAGTTTCCTTGACGTAGCCCACAAACTCAACTCTCCCGGCTAAGTTTCCCTTTCTTAGCCTAAACACAGAGTAACTGGCTAGTTTCCTTGATGTAGCCCACAAACTCAACTCTCCTGGCTAAGTTTCCCTTCTTAGCCTAAACACTGAGTAACTGGCTAGTTTCCTTGACGTAGCCCACAAACTCAACTCTCCTGGCTAAGTTTTCCTAACTTAGCCCCAGAACTCAACTGCCTGGCTAAGTCTCCCTCACTTAGCCCCAGACTGACTGCCGTTGGATGCCTCGACCCATCCTTTCCTTCACTCTATATTCAGTCTTTTAGTGACCCCCCATGAACAACTATTTCACTCTTGAACCCAATTTCAACTTCCTCCAACATTACATTTCTGGGGTGTTCTTTGTCTATTCTCTCTCCAGCACACTCCTCTCTGCTGATGCAGACGTCAGTCTGTTACAGTCACCACGTGTGTGCTGTTTGTCTTCACCCTTCTCTGCATGCTCTGTCAGTCTGTTACAATCACCACGTGTGTGCTGTTTGTCTTCACCTTCTCTGCAATGCTCTGTCAGTCTGTTACATTCACCATGGTGTGTGCTGTTTGTTCTTCACCCTTCTCTGCATGCTCTGTCAGTCTGTTACAATCACCACGTGTGTGCTGTTTGTCTTCACCCTTCTCTGCATGCTCTGTCAGTCTGTTACAATCACCACGTGGGAGCTGTTTGTCTTAACCCTTCTCTGCATGCTCTGTCAGTCTGTTACAATCACCACGTGGGAGCTGTTTGTCTTAACCCTTCTCTGCATGCTCTGTCAGTCTGTTACAATCACCATGTGTGTGCTGTTTGTCTTCACCCTTCTCTGCATGCTCTGTCAGTCTGTTACAATCACCATGTGTGTGCTGTTTGTCTTCACCCTTCTCTGCATGCTCTGTCAGTCTGTTACAATCACCACGTGTGTGCTGTTTGTCTTCACCCTTCTCTGCATGCTCTGTCAGTCTGTTACAATCACCACGTGTGTGCTGTTTGTCTTCACCCTTCTCTGCATGCTCTGTCAGTCTGTTACAATCACCACGTGTGTGCTGTTTGTCTTCACCCTTCTCTGCATGCTCTGTCAGTCTGTTACAATCACCATGTGTGTGCTGTTTGTCTTCACCCTTCTCTGCATGCTCTGTCAGTCTGTTACAATCACCATGTGTGTGCTGTTTGTCTTCACCCTTCTCTGCATGCTCTGTCAGTCTGTTACAATCACCACGTGTGTGCTGTTTGTCTTCACCCTTCTCTGCATGCTCTGTCAGTCTGTTACAATCACCACGTGTGTGCTGTTTGTCTTCACCCTTCTCTGCATGCTCTGTCAGTCTGTTACAATCACCACGTGTGTGCTGTTTGTCTTAACCCTTCTCTGCATGCTCTGTCAGTCTGTTACAGTCACCGTGTGTGTGGTGTTTGTCTTCTAGCCAAACATATGGTTCCGTCGCCCTGCTACTGAGTGAGTGTGTGGCGTGACACTGTGAGCTGTGAATTTCACGTGGAATGCTTTTGCATCGGTCTGCGGTTGTTTTTAGCGTGAACTGCGTGTTCGGAATGATGGCGGCCGGCTGTTGCTGGATTGATTGGTTTGCCTTTTTGGTTCACAAGTACTTTT
The DNA here is from genome assembly GCA_014155875.1 of Cepaea nemoralis. NCBI lineage: Eukaryota > Metazoa > Mollusca > Gastropoda > Stylommatophora > Helicidae > Cepaea > Cepaea nemoralis. The sequence continues at coordinate 377,933 of JACEFZ010022233.1, forward strand.
TTCAGGAGACTCCTGGGAGTCGGCGCTGTAGCTACGGAGTTCATGCTTTGTGCGGCGCTTTCAGTGGGTCGCTCTGAGGAAAGAGACCGAGCCATATGAGATAAAACCTAGGTCAATGAAGTCTTTCTGGTGACTGCCGTTTCCATCGACGATGAACTGTATTTTTCGTGGAGGACTTTTGTGTTGGCATTCTGGCGGCGGCATTATGCACAGTGTACCTGTTGCGGGCTGTTGGCTTGCCGACACTCCTGTCTATTCATTGTTCACATAGGGCAGTGAGGAGCATTTTGTGTTATATTCACTGGCACAGGAACGGAGCAATATGGGGATGACCCGTTGCCATGAAGTTGGAACCGCGACTAACTAACTAACTTCTAGCCAACAGGATGCCCCATTGACCGCCACCACCTCCATTCTCAGATAGATGTTGTGGTATCACATGCCAAGCTTTTCTGTACTAAACACCATCCATTCACCTTTGCTATGAACCCTCCGGCACTTCTTTTGCCTGAATAACGTGAAGATAAACATGACAATGATTAAAAGGATGATAATTATGGTGACTAGATTGATGATGAAAAGATGACAATGGCAAAAATGATAATAAGGGCGTAAAAGATTATTATACAGAAAATAAGTGCAACAATAGTTTTGCATTATAGTACCAAAATTAGGGGAAGCTTCATGCACACAAAAAGATTATGATGATGATGTTGAATAAAGTTACTATAATGTTAAATATTGTTTGTAATACGCACTTATGTATAAAACACATACATGATTTAGAACAAAATTGGAAATTCATGTAATAAAGTCACCATAATTTTTCCATATTTTATTTTACGAAAGATTTTTAAAGGCCCTGAAAGTATAATAGCAAACAGAAATAAGTATGCAACACCTACATTTTAGGTACTTTGGACTGTCTTGGCATCTCTGTCACTATAAAAAAGCTTGTGAAGTCTTGTTAAATACTGCTGTACCCATACCGTACTAGCATGATGTGGTCATAGTCACGCCAACCATCTTTACTTGTTGAGTTAAATACTGGTGTACCCATACCGTACTAGGATGATGTGGTCATAGTCATGCCAACCATCTTTACTTGTTGAGTTAAATACTGCTGTACCCATACCGTACTAGGATGATGTGGTCATAGTCACGCCGACCATCTTTACTTGTTGAGTTAAATACTGCTGTACCCATACCGTACTAGGATGATGTGGTCATAGTCACGCCAACCATCTTTACTTGTTGAGTTAAATACTGCTGTACCCATACCGTACTAGGATGATGTGGTCATAGTCACGCCAACCATCTTTACTTGTTGAGTTAAATACTGCTGTACCCATACCGTACTAGGATGATGTGGTCATAGTCACGCCAACCATCTTTACTTGTTGAGTTAAATACTGCTGTACCCATACCATACTAGGATGATGTGGTCATAGTCTCACCGACCATCTTTACTTGTTGAGTTAAATACTGGTGTACCCATACCATACTAGGATGATGTGGTCATAGTCTCACCGACCATCTTTACTTGTTGAGTTAAATACTGGTGTACCCATACCGTACTAGGATGATGTGGTCATAGTCTCACCGACCATCTTTACTTGTTGAGTTAAATACTGCTGTACCCATACCGTACTAGGATGTGGTCAAAGTCACGCCGACCACCTTTACTTGTTGAGTTAAATACTGCTGTACCCATACCGTACCAGGATGATGTGGTCATATTCATGCCGATCTTTACTTCCCAAGACATTTCCTGGTACCCATTTTACACTCGATCGACTTGGGGACCAGGTCAGTTTTCCCCTGAGTGGTCCGACCACAGAGCCACCATGTCTAACCACTATGCTACCATGGCTCCCTAAACAGAAAATACTAAGCCTGAACTCTGCCCAATCAGTGAAAACCCACTTGACATGCACCAGCATTGGAAGTAAATGTCATAACAATACTTTTGTTAAGTGACAAACTGTTGCCTGTATCAATGTGTACCTTGTGATTTAGGAATTCGGTACATAGATATTATATTATATGCATTTCTAATATTTTATATACTTTTGTAAAACAGCATTTTGGTCATTCAAATTCATACGGGCAAAGGGATCATGACAACATGGCTGATTCTAAATGGTATGTCTTCATCTGGTTGTTAAATTCTCTGCCTACCTACTTATCCGCATGTCTGTATGTCTTCCCATTGTTTACTCTCTCCTCCCTAACCTGCTCTTTGTGATTCAGTGCATATATGTTTAGCATGGTGTTAGGCCCATATTTTTCTGGACCAAATAACACACAAGAGATAATATGGTCGATCCCACATACGTACTCACCCATGCGTTACTGAAGCCCACAAGAGATAATATGGTCGATCCCACATACGTACTCACCCATGTGTTACTGAAGCCCACAAGAGGTAATATGGTTGATCCCACATACGTACTCACCCATGTGTTACTGAAGCCCACAAGAGGTAATATGGTCGATCCCACATACGTACTCACCCATGTGTTACTGAAGCCCACAAGAGGTAATATGGTCAGCCTTAGATATGTACTCACCTATGTTCCTGGGGCACAAGAAATAATATGGTCAATTCCATATATGTACTCACCCATATGTTAACTGGGACACACTAAAGGTAATATGACCGACCACATATATGTACTCACCTGTCTATAAGAAGGCATACAAGAGGCAATATGGTCAACACCAGATTTATACTAACCTGTGTTATGGGGCACACTAGAGGCAATATGGCCGACACCAGATATATACTTACCTGTGTTATGGGGCACACAAGATATGTACTTAACCTGTGTTATGGGGCACACAAGATATGTACTTAACCTGTGTTATGGGACACACAAGATATGTACTTAAACCTGTGTTATGGGGCACACAAGATATGTACTTAACCTGTGTTATGGGGCACACAAGATATGTACTTAACCTGTGTTATGGGGCACACAAGATATGTACTAACCTGTGTTATGGAGCACACCAGATATGTACTAACCTGTGTTATGGGGCACACAAGATATGTACTTACCTGTGTTATGGGGCACATAAAGAGATATTATGGCCGAGCTCAGATATGTACCTATCTACCTTTTACTGGAGCCATTCAAGATTGGTGACTCAGCCATGTGCACATGTGGTTTGGCGTCGCAGACAGCAGAGCACATACTCCAGGTCTGCCCAAACTACAAAATAGCCTGGCGAACCTTCTGGCCTAGAGAGACAACAGTGGAAGATAAACTCTACGGACCATTGAGTGAACTAAAAAAGACTGTTAGATTCATACAAGAGACAACATTGCAGTTATAGACATATTTCAGGCGAACGAAAGAAGAAGAAGAACTGGAGCCCACAATTGATAGTTTGCTCAGCTCTAGATATGTGCTCATCCATGTGTTGACTGGAACATACAAGAGGTTGATTGATTGATTGATCTAAGAACCGACATCACAGCATTCCCATAGGTGCTCCGTCCCCATCCTCAGCAGCTAGCGAAGAGTTCCAACACCAATAGTACCAGTAGCAATCTGATTATATGTCCATCTCGCCTTTCCTCTGAACATTGAGCATTGGCCAGATCCCCTTGTCACTCCTCTCTGCCTCATTCTTGCCAGACCGTGATGATCCATTTGCTCCTCCGAGGTGTACACATGCTCCCACAAGGCCGCAACCACGTCTGCCTTCTCATGCATCAACACTCCACCAAATTTTGCAGAGCCAGCCAATCTGTCCACCTATTTATTCCCCAGCACACCGGCATGCCCCGGAGAAAAGATCCAGGCGATGCTTGCCACCCGTGACCTCCGAAGCGAAGCAAGCCACTCTGCATGAAACATGCCTGTCCTCACCTTCCTCAGCATGCTTTCTGAGTAATTTACAATCACGATGTGTGTGTGTGTCGTATTCTCAATCCATTGGAAAGCTGCAGTGACCGCCTCCACCTCCACTCTTAAGCTAGATGTTGTGGTATCATATGCCAGGCTCTCCTGCACCAAACGTCGGCCGTTAGCTTTTGCTACGAACCCCCAGGCACTTCTCCTACCTCTCGACACTGAACCATCTGTGTAGATAATCACATCACCCGAGCGAACATTATCCTGAATTAGTTGCTGGATTTCCACATCCGAGGCCCCTGCTGGCCACTCCCTGCACTCCCGGCTCAATGTGATTATAATTCTGCACAAGTCTGACTGCTCCGCTAACACTCTGACCCACTCCTCTCCTCGCCTAATGTTCTCTAAGATGCATATCCTCTGCCTGAACCATCCATGATTTCTTACATACAAGAGGTAATATGGTTGACCTCATTAATGTACTCATTATGTTACTGAGGTGCACAAGCGGTAATATGGTTGACCCCACATATGTACTCAATTCTGTGTTAACTGGAACACACGAGGTAATATGGTCGACCTCAAATATTTACTCGCCTATGTGTTACCCGCTGGCTCCATGGCAAAGGGGTTATGGACGCATTTCCTGCATACCACGTTCGAAACACAGCTGCGGGTGATTTGGCAGCAGACTCCTTTGCATTGGGTTTTTAATAAAATGGTATGGGTGCCGGTCGTTCAGAAAGCAATGACAAACTACTGAAAGTAAACTTGCCAAGAGATCATAAACAGCCATATAATGCTGGGGTTGCCTGCTACATCCTGTAAAGGATATGAACTGACTTTAACATGTGTTACCAGGGCCCATAACTGAAGTAAATCTGTAACCTACCATGCATATCATGTGCTTAAGGAGGATTGGCATGTGACTGGATACGTTATCCCATAGAAAACTTAGCTGTGAAATCCAGTCAATCATGAATAAGTCTATAAAATATTTGGCATGAGTTGATTGAGAGTCTGTACTCTATTGGGAGATGACAGGCAGAGAAGAAAATGTACTGGCTGGAAACAGTTAATGTTCCATTATTGTCATCACCTGCAGTTCAGCATCATGCTTATCTATCATTGTATTGACTGTCATTGTGCATTTGATTTTTTTCTGAAGCTGGATTGTGCTTAAACTGAGAATTGTTTCTGTTAATGGGTTTAATGATTCACTCAATCTGTTATACAAATTGTGGTATGCAAAACACAAGACTGCCTGAAGTGTTTTAATTGGTAGCATTTGATGAATTAACCCATCGCTTATTTAACATTATGTAGAATTATCACAGAACTGAATTATATGTTCATGTATATTTACATACTGTACCTACTTTATGAACAGGGAAAAGAGAAAAAAGAAACATGGCACAGAAGCATCAGTGAATGTGAATAACTGTAAAGCATTTGAGAATAATTATGAGGATTGTAAATCACCTGTGTTATTTTTTGATGACAGTCAGGTAAAGAAAGTGGTAGGTATGTTACTCATTTATATATTGTATAACAATATTATAGTCTTGTTTCTAATTTTATGCTTTATTAGACTACTCCGTGAGCATTACAGAGAATTGTTATGCGCTCATTGTCAACCACAGTTCCTAATTTATCTCAGTATATTTTGTGGATGAGGTTTAATTTTTCATTGCATGACATTAATGCTGTTTGTGGAGTTACTTGTGACCTGTGTCTTAAGCAAAGACTCTCAAACAGTTGGTCTGGATCCTTACGTGTGCACAAACATACTTAATTACTGTTTCACAATTTGAAATAGAGCTTCAGGATACTGAAAAGGGAAATTTTCTTTTTTATGTTTTGTGATCTCTTCTTTGATGATTATATCATCAGGTGAGTTCTCATTACAAATCTGATCATTTATTTTAGCTTCTCTTTGGTTCCATACAGTTTGAAGTTTAGTGTTGATTCAGCAGGTTAGTATATCTTTCTTAACACACTGTGCAGAGGACAATCCAACAGAACAAGTTACAGCAGTTAAACTTAAGCCTCATGTGCAAAGTGGGGAAGCATGTAGTCAAAATTGTATGTGCAGCATATATAAACCATGTTGGCAGCTTGACACTGTGGTGTTAAATAACAGGCATATGGAAACATCAAGCTTGCCATGGAGAGTGTAAGGACCCACCTTGCACTTCTGACTGTCAGAGCCTGCTAGCTGTAAGGGTGGCATTTGTTGTAAGATTACTTCTACAAGATTTTATAGAACTACATGCTAGACTTCTACCATATTTGTTAGACCTGTTTATCCCTTTGTGTCTTGCAAACAGCTTCACCTGGGTCATTTTCCACAAGGCCTTATGTTTTCCCTGGCTCCACCTTGCAATGACATTCTTGTGCAACAACCTGTAAGGCTACAGCCGTCTATCATCCATTGCTTGACTGATCACTTTCTCCACCTGCTTGTAGTTCATCAGTGTTAGAAAGGTTGTTCTGGTCATGTTATTTCCTGGCCACTGGTTACTGGTGTCAGTTCAACTGCAGTGATCTTTCTGTTGAGTTTGATCTGAGCATTGTAATGCCTTTAGAGATATGACATGTTCAGACCGTTCATGCAGTACTGATGAGTACAGTAATTGCAGTCTGTATTTGTCCTGTTTTAAAAACTTTTCAAAGTGTGTTTTTAATTATAATGTCGCCTGAGTTGGTTTGATTGTAAAAGTGAATCACATGAGGCCTGTGTTGTGACAGTTACCAAGAAATGACAAGAACCAGCTGGAATGAAACATTTACAAATGAAGAAGTTATGTAAAATATAGCAGAACAAAGAAGGCTTCTTACAAGTAATCAAAAAGCGAAAACACTTGGTCACACTCTGAGAATGAAGAAACACCAAGGAGAACACTAGAAAACAAAACATTGGGTAGAGGAGGGAAAGGCAGATCAAGACAAATATGATCAAACAGGCACGCACAGTTCTATCAATGCATACATACCAGAGCGGCAGAAGACAAATGACTATGGAATTTGATAATCAGAAAGTTCCATCACCATCTTAAAGGCTGAAATACTTGATGATGATGATGATGATGATGATGATGATGATGATGATGATGATGATGAGCCAAAGGTGTTCCAATGTTGGGGAAAATATGTTCCATAGAATCTATTCAAGACCTTTTAATAGTGAATGATGTAGTGTCATTTTGTTCAGTCATTCTCTCTGCCAAGCCTGGGTCAACTCCACTGGTTGCTGAAGAAAACATCTCTTCTATGGGAACTGAACCCAGACAACTATGGTTTAAGAATCACCACAACAGCTATGAGAACATGTGGACTGAGTCAGAAACATATATAAAGAAACAGGACTAACTTAGTTTTGCTTAGCTGACATTGTCTTCCTAGGTGCTTTTATAGTCCTGATGGCATTCTAGTAGTCTTGGCAAGTCAATGCAAACAATGCATAGAATGTAAATGTTGTCAGGTTCTCACATTTGGGGGATTATGACAAATGTCATGTCAAGTGACTCAACTCTGCATACTCTTACAGGCTTTTTCTATTGCTGCTTATTAATGTTATGCTAGCTCGAGAAACGTTTTTGTTGTCTCGACTCTGAATTATTAGCTGTCAGTATTGTAAGTTTTAGGTTTAATTTGTTTCATGATTGCTAATTTTTCATTTTCAGAGAAAAATTACAAAGCAACATAAGTCAGTGAAGATCCGACAGAAGACAAACCATAAAGTTAAAGCAAAATTACTTGAAACACAAAACCAGCATCTAAGTGACACCAGCATTGTTTCAGAAAATGAAGAGATTGCTGAAGATTTTGTAATTGAAGAAACAAAGTGTCAGATATTTCCCCGGGAGATGATCTACTCTGAAGGGAAGTCTGATCAGACACCGCTCAATAATCATTCGAGGAGTGCAAGGAAAACAAATGTAGATTTGTTGGATGTACAGTCTGGACGTGATAGCGCTGATGCATGCTCCAGTGTTGAGATCCCTCGAGATGCTATGCGTGAGTTCATGTTTGATGTTTCTAATAAAACAAATGGAATTAAAATATTAACAGTTGGCAAGAATCAGCCAAACAAGCAGGGAAAGAAATACCCGTCTTAGACAAGACTGTCCAAGTTCCAGGTCAATGTTGGTTTGTTTGTTTTAGATTTCACAGTAAAATAGAGTAAGGTTTAAATAAATAATTAACCTCAGCTGTGTAATTAAGGTATTTCTTCTTCTTCTGCGTTCATCCGGATTTTATTTCCGGATGTGACTGCGTTGTGCCTGTTTACAGCAGAGTTGCGTTCTTGCGCCGTTAGGCTGACACATCCGACTTCTGCGGGCATTTGTTGACCGGGTTAACCTTCCCGGGATAAGGTATTTGAATATCCAAACTTGTTTCGGTCCATTTAGTTTACATGAACCCTGTACAGCATTATAATTAATATATTGACCTGTTAATCTGACCTGCAGTACAAACTGTTCCCACCAGCCTGGTAACAATGATACTCTCTACATATCACTGTTACAATAAAGTAGGACAATAAAGGCAATGGACTGCCAAGAGCTGCCTGCTTATAGCTAAAGGGATTGTATCACTATCATCCTCATTATCATGTAACTCTTGAGACGATTGTTAGGCTAAGACTTTGTGTTGTAATTTCAGTTCTCCACTGAAAAACTGTTTGCTTTTAGCATATCTTGAATTTTTAAAAATATGCACGCTATATAAAAAAAAACAACTTGCCATGAAATAAATCTGATGTATTTGATGTTTAGTGAGCACATCCTGGGTGACATAATGTTAACATTGTGTGTAATGTCAAAATTGTTTAAGCCATCATCATAATTGCCATGTTATAAATAAATGTGTAGTCATTAACATTGTGGATCTTTTATTTCTGACACTGTAGAGAGTTCAGCACTTTGTCATGGAAGTTTGACTCAAAGTCCATCAGTTCTTCTTGAATTGAGTGATAAAGACTCTTTTATTGATTCCGGAAGGGGCAGAAAATGTGCTTTTGTGACTAATTCTTCACGTAAGTAAAAAATAAAAAACTCTCTTCACGCCTATTAAATTATACATTATCCACCCAATCATTTGACAGAACTTGCATGGGACAACTACCAGCCAGGAAACGGTGATAAGATTCTGGTCTTTTTTCTCTGAGTTTTTTTAACATTTAACTCTATTCAGGCAGATATTACAGTTTAATGAATGATGTTTGACAATATACAAGACAAGGTAGATAGTCAATGCATCCAGCACCCTGTCATACATTCATGGATAGCTAGGAGTATGTAGAATAGTCATCTCCAGAGAATGATATAAAGACATTTAGAATACAGGATGGACCAAAATATAAAGATTTTGCTCTTATTTATAGGTCTTTTGGATAAATAAGACAGAGACAGACCCATCCATCAATTGTGGTTTTTTTAGATAATTGTTTAATCACTAAAGAAGAAAATCTGGGCATTTGAAATTACATGCTACAGAAAAGTTTTTAGATACCATGGACCAAGCAAAACTGACATTCTGCAAGATCTGAACATGAACGACTGATGGTGTCACATGTCTCATTATTATTTTAGAAAATGACAGACATTAACTCGTTACCTGCCAGATTGAACAATGCAGTGGCAGATTCTGTTTTATGTAGACATTGTCAAAAATGTACCTGCTATCAACACACTTGTTCACATATGAGAATTCCCTATGAGGCAGGGATTTTATTTAAATGGACCCATGAACCCAGGTCTACTCAGTCTAACATATGTACCAGAAAATGTTCTGGGTAGTAAAGGCTGCTGGCAAGGAAGTTGACCACATGACCCATTGAGTTCCGACAGGTCTGTAAAACTATGGAACCAGCACCATATAACCAGTACACCCCAAGGCATGAAATGGGGTCACTAATAAAGTGTGAGCACATGTAAAACAGTTCTTCATCAAAGCTAGTATTATGTTAGCAGACACCTTACTCAAGTACACGGTGTCATCAAGTGACAATTTTTGACACCGGACAGGCAACCAATTTGTCAGATTACTAACTTGATTCCAGACTTGCCATCCAGTATGTCATTAGTCACGGTTTCTCACATTTGGGTTTAATCCTGGGCACCCAATCAGATCCCTTACACTCCAGATCCCAGAGAGAAACTCGGGACAAAATCTATATGGCTTAAATAAAGACTAAGTCCCTGGATACTCAAGGGTATAGCTGGATATGGCTTGTTTAAAATTTAAAATTAGCTGGTCTTGGTAGCATCAAGGAGTGGGAAGGAGAAGGTTAGATGCCGAGATTTATGTCTGCTACTGGACTACTAGACAGGGCAATACCCCTCTCTTGGTTACAATAAATCCCCCACCAAGGTACACACACGTATGCACGCTTAGAAAACAACAGATAACTATGAGTTAAAACAAACTACAACTCTTTATTTAATAGCAGTATGAAAAAAAACTGATTATTTGCAGGATGATGATGATAATGAATAAAGATAATGTACATCACCAATGTAATGAAATACATAACTGCTGTTGATGTTTGTGTCATGACATCGGGAATACAGGTGAGATGATGCCTCGGCCGAATCCAATCACATCAGCTGGTCAGTATTCTGGACCTCTGCCAGTCCTGACTCCACATGGCCTCTCCTCGTTATCACTGAACAAGATCTACAATATGGCACTCTTGTTGAGAGCTTGAAATACATAATCAGGAATGTATAGTTTTCTAACAGCTACACATAAACAGCCGGTCTCTCTGGCTGAGGGGTTACACCACTTTCTCCGTAATCTCGTAGCGGGCAAGAACTGGGAACGGTTCGTCCCCCGCTGGTGACTTGCGGGATAACTGAGCCGGCCATTAGAAAGCAATGGCAAACTACTGAGCGTAATCTTGCCAAGAAATCAACAGACAGCTGAAAGATGCTGCTGTTGACAGCGATGCCCTGTAAAAGGATATGCGAATTTAAAAAAAACAACAAATAAACAATGCTCTCTCTCTCTCTCTCTCTCTATATATATATATATATATATATATATATATATATATATATATATATATATATATATAGATATATATATATATATTATATATATATATATATATAATCACTCACTTCCACAATCCCTTTTGATAATGTCTCTCATCCAGTTTTACCAATGTTACTCTCCTCTCCCTCTCTCTATAACTCTGTCTCCTCTTCTCTCTATCTCTCTCACTCTGTTGAGTAGGGAGGACTTTCCCGTAGTCGAACATGCCTGTTTACATTTGCTGCCTTCCCCTATCTGTCCCGTCATGAGAAATGAAATGTCCTAAGTCCATGTCACCCATTCAAACACTCGGTTCTTTGCAGCTCCATCAAAATTTGTTTCAGCAGATCAAGTGGTCAGTGGTGTTATTACACGAGTGTCTGATCGCCGGGCTTAAATGCCAGTGATCAGTCTCTGTGTCAGGCCTCAGTGAGTTACGATAAACGCTTGCTCACCACACACTTGAAATGGCTAAGCGCACCATATACCCTTTACATATTGTGGATGTCTACACCACTACACCTCTGCTCCAAACACAGCCATGATAGTATCATATAACATTCACTATGGGACAACAGATTATATGTGAAGCATATTACAACACTTGGCAATATGTATGAATAATCTATCCATCCATCCATCATGTACCATGCCGATAAGTGTGAGGCGGTCATGTATGAAGAATGCCACTTACATAGCACAACACCCATACACCCTGGTGTGTTACATTACAATAGGAGCCTACTACAGCAATAGACAATTTTGATTATTTGGTTGTTTCGGGATTTGAAATTTAAATATTGAGCACAACCCACTACTGGCAACGCTGATCGTATTCTGGCATGAACCTAAGGCCTATCCACGTCAATATGGAAGCACTATACTCGAGTTTCGCACTCGTTTGAGCTCGTCAGTAGTGCATATCCCTGACCGGATCTGGAAACAAGCCCCGGATCACTGGCGTGTGAAGCGGGTGTGTAACCACGCGGCACACGCTGGACACGCCAAATTATCACAACAGAATATTACAACGTTACCCATCGTAGGCTATGCTCAAGATTGCCCAATCGCCGCGACTGACGTCAGTCAATCGATGTGGACCTGAACGATCAGGACTTCTCACTGGGGTTGTTTCAGGATTTGAGATTTAAATATTGAGCACAACCCACTACTGCCAACGCTGATCGTATTCTGGTATGAACCTAAGGCCTATACACGTCAATATAAAGACATTCCTACTTGTGTATTAAGAGTAGGGAAAAAATGTAGTAATTTAATTCTTTTCAACAAACTGAGAAATTAATAGTTCTCATAGATTTGACAAACATCTGGCAAGACGAAATGAAAATCCACCAAATCTATATTGGCAGAATAACATTAATATAGTAATGTACTATATACGGGAAAATGAGAAATAATAGTTTTCATAGCAACAACAAGAGTAAGACACCATGAAAGCCTGCCTGACTGTCGTTACTGAGCAGAATAGTTACTATGAATTAAATCCAAAGGAAATTCTAACAGCATAAGAATCAGACTTATCGATAAATGACATATGCATTTAAAATCACTGATCTTCGACTAAACACTTCTGATTTGCAAAGGTCTATGTGCTAGCTTTTATACAGGTATATTGACTATCCTTTGATCTTGCTTTGATTCGGCGTCAGGTCTCTTTAACCCTCACTCTGCGGTTAGCACTGAGCCTGAGGTGTTATGCATTTTCCTGGGTTAAGTGTCCATTTCCCCGGCAGTTCTGGGGAAAAATCTCTGTCCACAGTATCGGTTTGACTTCACACTTCAGTCTGAAATCCCCCTGCCTTTCCAGTCTCACGTCTGCCTATCTCCCGCGTTTTCTGGGAACACAGTCTGAAGTTTCTGTATTGCCAATTGTTTGAAGTGGTTCTTACAACCTTGCTACTTCTTTCTCTTGGTGAACATACTGGCGTCAAATTTTACAAGCGTAAAACCCAGTTGGCGTCCGCTTTGTGAACTGGCCATCTACTGGCATAATTGTTCGTCATAGTTTCAAACACCAAGCGCCAATTTTTAACCAGATTTTTAAATGCTGCGAGTACTTTTTTTATTCTTCTATCTTCTCATTCTTCTCTTTTTGAATACTTTCTGGTGCTATGAGAGTCGTTCTGGTGGAATCGCGACATTCTATGACATATAAGTGTGTTTTCTACATAAATTAATACAAAAAACGTATGTTGAGATCCTGTGGAGAAACAATAATCACAAACACCTGTACATACCTTACAATGATCTCAGGCCAAATGGACAGAAATTACAGACCACGTAAATAATATATCCCACTTATGAATTAATGTGGAAATATATTAGGAAAGAGAATGATAATTACATAATAATGACTAAGATAAGTTATAATAAATATGTTAAAACATGACATCAAGGCATGGAGCAACATCTGTATCAGTAATTATGGACAATACTGAAGACAGGAGACTGTGGGCAAACATGGAGAACAATGGCAGGAAGTGGAAGAAGAAAAGCTCTCTGTGCACACTAGTTATTGGGAATTTATTTATTTGCTGTGTATAATATCTGAGTTATTGACAACAGTGAAATGTCAGATCAAGCAGGCATCATAAATGAAATCGCTTATAAATGATATTCATTCTCTCTCACTAAAACATTAAATGCGAGCATGTTTGTATCTTTTATGCAGCAGGGCTTGTTTATTCACTGTCTTCCTGTCGGAGTAAAGTGACTAATGGCTGTTCTTCACAGATGGGGTCAGATTATACCTATTCATATGTCTCTACATACACAGAAGGTATGTTGTGTTAAACGCATATAGAAAGAATCATTTACAGAGTTCTAATCATATGTCATCATTTGTCAAAGCCATCCAGGTTTTCTTTTTGTCTTCATTTTGCCCTCCTGCCACAATAGTTATCAGTTGTCACTATGTTTTATGTTTGTCTCTCCTGATAACATGCCCAAAATGATTTTGAATATCTACATCTGATTTCTCTCATAAATGTGTGGTCCCATCAGTAGACTGTCTCATGTATGTTTCTCTCAGTCTGGTGTGTATTTAATGCGGTATGGGTGAATCTTCATTCACACATGGTAAGATGGATTGCTGTTCAACTTAACTCGTCTCACAGCAAGGACAACGACATTAGAATTTCTCATCTGAGAATTATTTTTTTGTAAATGATGTGGCCATTATCGGGCATAGCAAATCTACCCTGGAGACACTGATTAACAATATAATGAAACCTTGGGATATATTTTCCTAGACAATATGCATCAAGACAATGATAGTGTTACATTAAGGGGCTGTTTCACCTTTTAATGGGAGCTTGCATGAACCAGTTCAGAAATGCATATATCTCGTTTCCACAGTTACAGAGACACTCTACAGACAAAGAATTAGACACATAAGTTGGCAGGCCATCTACAACATTTGGACACATTTTTAAAGGCGCGTGGACAAAGACTAAACTAATACCTAGGGCAAAGATCCTGACCTATCAGGGCATGCATTCTCATTAATCTTTTGTGTGGATCTGCGATAGGAACAATCTACGTGAGACAAGACTAAAGTGCTGCCTCTGAAAAATAATGAGCATCAAACAGTTGGACAAAATAACATGGAAGTGCTTAAGCATGACAAACTCCCATCTGAGACAACACTCAGCTTTAGATAACATAGGTGACTGGGACATATTAGAAGAAAGATCAGAACCATATTTGTAAACTTTCAGAGGGAGAAAAGGGGTTTAACAAGTGTAAAGAAGAGATCACAACTAATATTCTAAGATATATGCAAGAAACCACTGAAAGTTTCTTTATCAGCACGTAATCTTGGCTTTTTATCCCACACTGTGTAGACCCTCTTTTCGCCATATGTTTTAGGGCTTCCTCTATTTTGTTTTCCCAGTGGGTTTCAGACCAAGGGTTTTCTAGTTATACTATTCTCAGACCCTGTCCAATGTCATCATCTTTTCCTCACATCTTGATTTCCTTGTATTGGTTTCGTTTTGTGCAGGAACTCTACATTGATGATTCAGCATCAGCACTGGGGACTGGAATAAATTGACATCAGAATGTACTGCATGGAGATCATCACTTCACCAGGGCATTAAGATATGTGAATGTGGCAAGATTGAAATTGAAAACTCAAAGCAGTGAAATTGAAATAACTGAGAACTAAATAATATACACCAAACATGAGTACTCAGATCCATTCTGTTTCTGCCTTTCTGATAAGATTTAAAGAGCTAGTGAAGTCATTTAATTTTCCTAAGAAACTAATCTCTAATTATTAACTGCCAAAGATGTATTGCTATTCTGTCATTTATGTACAGGAAAAATCATGGCCTATTTGGTTACATTGTGATTTAATCAACCAGAATTACTAATATAACTATTGTCTACTTACTGTCCAGGTCTCAAGTAAATATTATCTACTTGTTGTTCTTGTCTAATATAATATTGTCTGTCTGTCTATTGTCCTGGTGCCATATACATATTGTCTGTCTATTGTCCTGGTGTCTTATACATATTGTCTACTTATTGTCCTGGTGCCATATACATATTGTCTACTTATTGTCCCGGTGCCATATACATATTGTCTATTTATTGTCCTGGTCTCAAGTACATATGGTCTGCTTGTTATTCTTGTCTAATATACATATTGTCTACTTATTGTCCTGGTGCCATATACATATTGTCTACTTATTGTCCTGGTCTCAAGTACATATGGTCTACTTGTTGTTCTTGTCTAATATACATATTGACTGTCTATTGTCCTGGTGCCATATACATATTGTCTACTTATTGTCCTGGTGCCATATACACATTGTCTACTTATTGTCCTGGTGCCATATACATATTGTCTACTTATTGTCCTGGTGCCATATACATATTGTCTACTTATTGTCCTGGTCTCAAGTACATATGGTCTACTTGTTATTCTTGTCTAATATACATATTGTCTACTTATTGTCCTGGTGCCATATACATATTGTCTACTTATTGTCCTGGTCTCAAGTACATATGGTCTACTTGTTGTTCTTGTCTAATATACATATTGACTGTCTATTGTCCTGGTGCCATATACATATTGTCTACTTATTGTCCTGGTGCCATATACATATTGTCTACTTATTGTCCTGGTGCCATATACACATTGTCTACTTATTGTCCTGGTGCCATATACATATTGTCTACTTATTGTCCTGGTGCCATATACATATTGTCTACTTATTGTCCTGGTGCCATATACACATTGTCTACTTATTGTCCTGGTGCCATATACATATTGTCTACTTATTGTCCTGGTGCCATATACATATTGTCTACTTATTGTCCTGGTCTCAAGTACATATGGTCTTGTTATTCTTGTCTAATATACATATTGTCTACTTATTGTCCTGGTGCCATATACATATTGTCTACTTATTGTCCTGGTCTCAAGTACATATGGTCTACTTGTTGTTCTTGTCTAATATAATATTGTCTACTTATTGTCCTGGTGCCATATACATATTGTCTACTTATTGTCCTGGTCTCAAGTACATATGGTCTACTTGTTGTTCTTGTCTAATATAATACTGTCTGTCTATTGTCCTGGTGCCATATACATATTGTCTACTTATTGTCCTGGTGCCATATACATACTGTCTACTTATTGTCCTGGTGCCATATACATATTGTCTACTTATTGTCCTGGTGCCATATACATATTGTCTACTTATTGTCCTGGTGCCATATACATATTGTCTACTTATTGTCCCGTCTCAAGTACATATGTCTACTTGTTGTTCTTGTCAAATATACATATTGTCTACTTATTGTCCTGGTGCCATATACATATTGTCTACTTATTGTCCTGGTGCCATATACATATTGTCTACTTATTGTCCCGGTCTCAAGTACATATGGTCTACTTGTTATTCTTGTCTAATATACATATTGTCTGTCTATTGTCCTGGTGCCATATACATATTGTCTACTTATTGTCCTGGTGCCATATACATATTGTCTGTCTATTGTCCTGTGCCATATACATATTGTCTACTTATTGTCCTGGTGCCAAATACATATTGTCTGTCTATTGTCCTGGTGCCATATACACATTGTCTACTTATTGTCCTGGTGCCATATATATATTGTCTACTTATTGTCCTGGTCTCATATACTGGAGGTCAGCATGGCTGAATGGATTAGAGCGCTCATTCTTAAACATTCCGTATGCTGATGCTGAGGTAGGGAGTTCAACCCCTACACCGGTCGGTTGGACTATATGTTGACTTCTTGTCCTTGACTCGAGGATGTAAATTACAAGTACCTCAGAAGTCAGAGTGGGTTAGCCTGAATGGTGAGAGACACTGGTAATAGAGAAAGCTAATCCACATGCAAAAATCAGTTCAGTACACTAGAAGTAGTAGCACGAGTATGGACTACACATGAGTTCATAGCCAGCGAACGCCCACAAGATATATATAGTCTACTTTTTGTCCAGTTTTCATATGCATATTATCTGCTTATTGTCCAGTTTTCATGTACATAAGGTCTGCTTATAGTCCCAGGTCCTAAATACATATACTGTACAGGCTCTGTATAGTACTCTAACTCTATTTTTCTCAGTGAATAACAGCTTTTTATTTTGATGATACTTGTTTTAATCTAAACAGAGCATTTTACAGTTGATGTTTTGACTGTGCATAAATAGTTAGAACAGTTCACCTTTTTATTATTTTCACCAGTTACTTGTATCGAGGAATGAGCACGCATGGGAATACCCAATGTGCAGTGATGTCATTTAACATAACATAACATAGCGTAACATTTTATTCATGTGGTTTGTAAATTAATTTCACATGTGTAATTATATGCAGGGAATCTTACTTATTGCAGCTACAGGCACAGTCTCCACCAAGACAATTACAGCCTCCCCTCCAGTGAAAATGAAAGCGTGCCCAAATCTGAACTCAACTGTGTGCCGGGGGAAAGACTGCATTGGTGACATTGAATTCCCACAATCTATTTCTCCAATTGTTAAACAAAAAGGTAACTGTAAATTCCTCTTCTTCTTTGTGCACCTTCAGATGTCAACGTGAATATACCCAAAGAACACGGCATCAACTTTAACTTGTTGACATCTCCGTAGAGTTTGTCCTCCAGTTGAGTGGTTGTCGGCCAAAATAATTCTCTCTGTTCTACATATGTTGGGTATTCCTACCACAAATGTTGAGCTGTTATTTTACCAGTCCTGCAGTTACACTCATCAGTATCTCCTGTCTGTAGTGGTTAACAGGCAAAAGAATTGATTCATTGCACTAGGGTTTTATATCAGACAGCTAAATCTTTCTCTCCACAGAGTAGCTAACTGCCTACTGAAAGTGCATCTCACAGAGCACAGTGATCCAGTGATGACCACAGGGTTCTCCAAAACAGCACTTGAGAACCTAATAATTGAGTCCAAAAATGAACCCTGGACTTTCTGAGCAGGAGGCAGTTGGCTTAACCACTTTGCCACAGAGACCTGCTAGTTGATTAAATATGTGGTGTTTCCACCTGTTGTCTGAAGATTGTTACTTGCCCTCTTTGGTGGACTTGGTCATTTGCATCATCTTTCTGGTGGTTTGGAATGCTCTGATTCCCTCCTGGTTCCATAATTGCTTCTTATAAATCCTTTGGCCTCATCATAGGTTATCTCGTGTCAGGCTGAGGTAGTTTTCCACCTTTCTTTGCCAATCTGTGGACTTCTTCATTTCAAGAGATGTTGCAGTGTAGATGTCAAGTAACAGTGAGTTACTTAATAAGTCTTTGTACTCTGGTTTGCTATGAACTGCAGTGTCTCCAATGGTAGAAAATCTGATGTATTGCTGTGGGTGTCCAGGATTCAAGCCTTCATTATATATCTCACTTTCCTTGCTTCAGCACAACAACGGGAGAGTATATGTCATTATGTCCTTGTAAGATGCGTCTCATTACAATTTGTAATCTCGCATGCCGCGATCGAAACACAGCTGCGGACGATTTGGAAGCAGACCGCCTTGTGTTGATTTCCTTACAATGGTATGAGTGCCAGTCGTTCAGAAAGCAGTGGCAAACTACTGAAAGGACAGTTTTCCCAGGAATCACACACAGCCAAAAACTGCTGGAGTTGACTGCTATGTCCTAGTAAAGGATATGCAACAAACTTTTAACTAAAGCTGCGACCACACACCAGACTATATGTCGGCCACACTTACAATGAATGTTATCTGCTTGCAAAACATATTTGTATGTTTCTTCATACTTCACCTTGTGCCTTTTTTATAATAACCTAGCTTGTGTGGAGGTATATGTTGGTGTTTGCGTGTGACACTAACTCATTTACCTGTTAGATGTCCCACCTGTTGTGACAAAAACTATAACCACCTTTGTGAACTGATTTGTGAGCCATGCAATGTGAAAGCAATGTACTGAGTTTGTTTTATTTCTGTTCTTCTAATTATCATACACCTACATCTTTACTTACATGTCAGGACTTAGTCAGATGTGACTGAGCTAGCGTATGAAGGTAGATGGTACTACCTGCTTCCTTTTTTGCACCGAATGTTGAGCGGTACTCTGTTAGTGCCGAATGTTGGGCGGTGCTCACCAAACACGACACCCCATATTGTGCCAATAACTTGAGACAGAGGAGATCAATAGGGAGGGTATAAGCCTTATCTTGGTACTGAGGAAATGCAACCTAAAGACTAAATAGTCATGGCAGGGCAGACCAGATTCTAAGTCTTGGTTGGCAGCTGGTCTAGGATCGAAGCTCTGACAGGCTGGACAGTTACAGCATTGCTTTGCAGATCCAACAACTTCTGCAGCTTGTCTGGTATGAAATGTATTGATGTTATCTTTCCTCTGGAGTAAACTAGGCTGGCCGAGAGAGGGATCATGCTGCATGGGCAACACATGGTCTTTATAATTCAACCCAGACTTTGTGCCATGGAGAGGTTATTATGCCTTTTTTTTAAAACAATGTAACATAAACTATTATCTGTCAAGACAGCAAGGTGCCAGTGCAGTACATCTTTACTTAATTGACTACACAAATCTCAAAAAGAGAAAAATTAAGCACTAAACATGAGAACATCTATGTCCTTTAGGAGTCAAAAGCTAATGACATTTGTTGGGAATAATGTACAATTGTTTTACTTAGTTTCTGAAGACGGACAGTATCATTTTTGTTGTTCTATTTTCAGCTCATTTGATATCTCAAGCAAATTGTTCACAGCAGGAAAGTACTTTCAGGTAACTAAGCAAGTGCATCCAGGTAATTGGTAAAAAGCATCAGTATCTTGCTGTTCATACCTGCTCGTATTTAATTTATTATTATAAATACTTTGGGAAGGTTGCTGTATTGGAGGAAAGAGCATGCATGGGAATGTCCTATAGTGCAGTGATGTCATTTGACATAGCATAACATTTTATTAATGTGTTTTGTAATTTAATTTCACATGTGTAATTAGATGCAGGAAATCCAGTAATAGACTAGACACCTAAAGTAGGTGTGAAAAACATGGCCATTAAATACAACTATCACTATTACAATATAAAGAACACAAAATTTAGGGCAGCTTTACAGACACAATAACTGAAAACAAAGGATGCTGCAGCAACAAGCCTTCATTAGCAAGCAAACAAGACAACACACTGACGTATAAATCATGGAGAAGACACTATATTGACTACATTAAGGCATAGTAACAAAATGGGAAAATTAGAAATATAGTGTCTGCTTCTATATTTATATATTGTTGTGTTTGTTTGCTGATGAAGGCTTGTTGTAACATCCTTTGTTTTCCATAATTGTGTTTGTAAAGCTGCCCTATACTTCGTGTTCTGTATATTGTTTATATTTTCATAGTTTCACCATAGTTTAGCTAATTTTATTCATTTTATTCATATTAAGTTTAACACACAATGGCACAAGGAACCGAGCATAATGGGGATGACCCATTGCCGTGAAGTTTGAACCTCGACTAACTAACCTATGTAAAGCCACATTAGCAGTTGTCATTTAGGGACCATTTGGATGTAGTCTGAGGACTTATCGAGATGTTGATTTCCCTAGAAGAGTATTTCAATCCCTGAGAATGAATCTAACAGCTCATGTAGCAGGGGGGAAAAAAAGAAGTTTATTTCCAGATCATGGTCGTCTTCTCCTTCCTTCTATCAAATGAAGCACAGACCCAGCGAACTCATGTCAAGCAGTCCTATTCTTTGCTATCTCCTGCAACTTCAAACATGTTCTCATATTATTAATATCTCTCTAGTTCTGATTTGTGTCTTTAGGTCTACCTCGGTTTCTTTTACCCTGTGGATTCAAGAAGGAAGATTTTCTAGTGATACTAATTACTATTAACAGGCTTTCTCAGTGTTTATCCTATCCAGCAGCCAGAGTCTTATCTCCCCTCTTGATTCATTGTTTTAAGTGTTTCTTATCCATACAGTAGTGTCAATATAACAATAGAGTTAAATCTTCTAAGTTTCATTTCTTTTGACTTCACAAATGTCCTAGTACTTGGACAGCTCCTCTTGCCTATTGTGTTTGTTAAAAATATATCTCTGTTCCCTCACCTCTGTCTACGCTGCTGCCTAAATTGATGTATGATTCTGCCTCTTCAAATGAGGTTTAATGGAGGGAGATCGGATTGTTATTTGCTTGGTTTAATCTCAGTTAACTTTTTCTTTCCCCAATTAATTTTGTTACCTAGTTGTTCTGACCTTCCATCAAGTGTGTTTAGTTTATCTTAAATTTGATTTCATGAGCATGACTGGTGTACACCATTGTCAGCGAAAGTCCAAATCACCAAGTTGCTTTGTCAGAGCCCATTGAATTCCATTTCTGATTATGGTTATTGTTGTCTTAATGACACAGTCTATAGTCAGTAAGAATAATAATGGTGAGAAAAGGCATCCCTGTTGCTTTTCTATTGTTATTTCACATGTATCTGTTAGTTCACTCATGAAGAACTCTGCGTATGTTGCCCTTATTAAGTAAATGATTTTCTGTGGGATCCCATAGTGCTGCATCAGCCTCCAAAAAGATTCCCTATCAATGCTGTCAAAGGCCTTTTCATAACCCCCAAATCCAATGGAAAAGTGGCAAATTCAGTCCCGTACTTTGTTCTGTTATTATGCATAATTTAAGTCCACTTGGTTGGTTATATTTTCCTACTTGGTGCCTTATGGCGCTGTAAAGGCCTCTGAGGTTTCCTTTCATTGCTGCTACTCCTGCCTCTCTAGCTAGGCTCTACTTCCTAACTTTTTATTATGTCTGTGTTTTTCATCTTTTATTATTAATCATTATTTTGTTTTTGTTTCCTTTATCCCACGGACTTGTATACATGATTCATTCCACATGATTTTAATCTGCTGCCAGCAATCTTCTGTACTGACCTCATCTACTAACTGTTGCAGGGTTAGGTACTTATTAGTAGACTGATCATAAATTGTTTCTAAGTTTTTTTTTAATTTCTGAGATATCCTACATTGTATTGTTTTCTATTTTTATAAGAAATGTTATCTCTTGAGTTTCAGTTTAATTTTACTTATCAGCAGATGGTGATCTGAATGTACACCTGCACCTCTAAAAACTGTTATGTCATCTAGAGTTGATTTAAATTTCTTGTTAATACAGCTGTGACCAATTTGGTTTTCTGTATTTTGGTCTGGTAATATTCATGTTGCTGTATGTATACTTGTATAGTGGAAAAACACTTCCTTCTGTGATAAAATGATTACTGTGCAACAATTTGTGAATAATTCTCCATTTTCATTTGTTACCTAAGTCCATGTGTCTGTATTATCATTTTATAACCCATGTTATCCTATGTAGGCATTTAGGTCAACCATCAAAATTATTTTGTCAATTCTTTGATTACCTAGTAGTACTTTGAATGTTTCATGTAAAATCCCTCCTTAGCTGATAGCTGATTCATCCTTATAATTTGTTGATGGGTAACACTGGATCACACTCATTTTTACTTTATATTTTGTTGAAATCACTGCTTCCAACTCTGTTAATGCATTCTCTGTGCCTTCATTGGGTCACTCCTTGACTGTGAGGAGCTTTCTCCTCTGCGAGATCAGAGAATATCACCGTTTTACTGCTGTTTAAAAGCTTTTTGCCTGCTCCATTTGATCTTGTTGAGCATACTCCCAAAATTCTTATCTTAGAAATGATCATTTCTACTACTATTTGTGCTGTCTTTCTCAATTCATACATAGTTCTAGCAATCCAGGTACCAATTCTATAAATGTTGCTAAGTGAAAGAATGTAATTTGGTCATCCATACGTCTTCTGGCTTCTATACATCATGTTATACTTCTTTGAGAAGAGTCACCTTCCATTTTGGTTTTGCTAAGTTATTTTTCTGCTCTGTACACTGTTTATGATTGGTTGGATTTTGCAGCTAAAGTTGTCTCCAAGATGAGGTAGCCAGTCTCACACCAAGCCCTCTTTGGTCGCCTCTTATGACTTGCATGGTAAGCTACAGTGTCACTGTTTGTTTCCTCACTTATGGAGCCCGGTAATACACAGGAGATCATGGTCTTAGTTAGATTTATACCTTGGTTTCTTGTCACGGCATCTCAAGTGTCAGCTATATTCGACATCCTCTGATGGTTTTGTTGAGGCACATGCTGACCAATTTATCTATGGTATATGAGAAGGACATATAGCAGAACTCATAGTATAAGGGATTAATAAAATGAGCTTTTGTGCTAGCTGGAACCCACAGCAAGAAACAGTTTTCCTGTATATGCAACATGATAGTGTGAACTCCCACTCCCCTTCTCCTCCATATGCCTGTGATTGAAATCGCTACATCAACACCACAGTTTCTACCCTCCCTCAGCTCCTGCGGAAACTGTTCTAATTTTGCTTCATCTGACCATATCTATTATTAGAAAATGTTGTTTTAAAAGACACAAGAATATTGTCTACCTTTCTATTTATCTCCACATCCAGCGTGTAGAAGTTCCCCACTCTTCGTGTTTCAGTTTACTTTTTTAGTGTTTGCAATAGAGCATGGCAGCTGTGTCACCTCTGTCACTTACTGGAGATAGGTCTAGATGTAAGTTATCAAACTGTCACATCAGATTCTTGATCTGTACAGTGAAAGTATTTTCAGAAATATTGAAGATATGGAAGGAATCAACATTGGGGGATGATGCATCAATAACATTTTATATGCAGATGATACAGTCTTGATTGCAGACAATGAACAGGACCTGCAAAATTTAGTAGATGCGGTTGTTACACACAGTGTTAAAAGTTAGTTAGTTAGTTAGTCGACAGATCATCCTCATTGCACATCGAACCATTCAGTCCATAAGTGCTCGGATCCCCTCCTCAGAAAATCCCGCAGCGTGTAGCGGCTAAGGACACCAGTTCTGTGTTGGTTTATCAGTCTTCTTTGGCTTCCTGCGTAGTGTTCTTGTTTGGCCACCCTCTTTTAATTTGCTGTTCTCGCAGTCTGGCCATGGTTGTAGATTCACAGTCATCACTTGGTTCTCGCAAAAGTCTTACTTCTCGTAGAGCATTCAGAATGTCAGCCTGGTCCATGGCGCGTCCACCCTCCACAGTAGCGTTACCTGCGAGCTTGTCAGCCCGCTCATTCCCTTGTACTCCCGTATGCCCTGGCACGAAGATGAAACTTATCTTTGCCAGCCGAGACCGCTCCAGAGACAGCAACCATTCTCTTCGGAACCACCCCCATCTCTATCCTCTTGAGCATGTTCATTGAGTCGCTAAGGAAACATGCCCTAGTGAATGTCTGTGTCTCGAGCCATGTTATTGCTTTACTTACTGCCATGACCTCTATAGTCAGGCTACTTGTAGTCTCAGCAAAAGCACCAGAGTCCTCCTTCACAATTCTCCCTCCGGCCTGAGCCGTAAAGGCCCATGAGCTTCTCACATGTCGGACGACCGACCCATCTGTGTAAATGACAGCATCACCGTCTAGCGAATTCTCGAAAATCAACGCTTGTACTTCCGCCTCCACAGCAGCCGGGTTTTCTTGTCTGCATTTTCTGTCTAGTTGGATGCAAACTGAAAAGGATGTGCAGAAATCTGTTGGCACTTGTACCCACTCCTCGCCAGGTTCTAAGTCCTCAAGTGAACACACCTGTTGAAGAATGTCTTCGGCTTGACCCATCCACTGACCGTCCTCTTTTTAACCTGCTGCCCTTCACCTTCATAATTTCACTATGCAGTGGATGTTGTGTGTTTGCGTTAACTCTGAGGTAGGCGCGAGCTCTGCAGACTTGTATTCTGTCTTCAATGGTTGGAAAATCAAGAAGGTAGCGCATCGCCCTGCATGCTGTATCTCTTGTATATCCAAGAATAATGCGCATAGCTTCATTCTGTATCCTTTCCATCCTTTCTATCTGCTTACGGCTGAGAGTCAGGATTACCATCGCATACTCAAAAACAGACATGACCAGCCCCTTGTATAGAAGACATAGATGGCGCTGCTCACAGTTTGCTGCCGCCATCACCCGCATCGCAGCCAACCCCCACTTGGCCTTTGTTATATGCTCATTATAAGCAAGGCTTCAATCAAACCGTATCCCCAGGTAATTCATTGCCTGCGTTCTTTCCACCGTCTCTGAACACAGATTTACAGTTGGTGTTGGAGTGTTGACAATATGATTATTCAACGAGAACCAAGTCACTGTTGCCTTTGTTGGGTTGACCATTGCCCCAGCTTCATCACACCAAGTACTTATGCGATTGAGTTCGGTTTGTAGTTCCACAGCAACCTGCTCTCTATCCTTACCCTGACGACACACTAAAACATCGTTGGCATATGACAATGTCCTACCAGTCCAGTGATCTGCTCACTGGTGATTCTCACAATTGTAAAAAGACAGCTTATGGTCGTCACTAGGAAGAACGAAATACCACAATGTAATATACAAGTAAATGGTAATATTCTTCAACAAGTGAATAGGTACAATTATCTTGGAACAGTAATAACATCTGATGGGAGATGCCTTGAAGAGATTCGAACAAGAATCTTCATGGCAAAAGTAGCCTTTAGCAAGATGAAAAACATACTGACCAATAAAAAGATGTCAATTGAAACGAGAAAAAAAGTGTTGAGGTGCTACATAGAACCTGTACCCGGGAAGGTTAACCCTGTCAACAAATGCCCGCAGAAGTCAGATGTGTCGGCCTAACGGTGCAAGAACGCAGCTCTGCTGTAAACAGGCACAACGCAATCGCGTCCGGAAATAAAAACAACTCAGATGAATGCAGAAGAAGAAGAACCTGTACTTTTATATGGATGTGAAGCTTGGACAATGAGCAGTCAAGCTGAGAAACATCTGATGGCTGTAAAAATGTGGTTTCTGAGGAAAATGCAAAGAATACCATGGACAGACAGAAAGACCAATGGACAAGTCCTTCAAGAAACAAATGAAGATCGTAAACTGATTAGAGACATTAGACGTAGACAGTCAAAATCTTTTGGGCATGTTATGAGAAGAAATGAATTGGAGAACCTGGTGACAGCTGGCAAGATCGAAGGGAAGAGACCAGGGGGAAGACATAGAATCAAATACCTGGATGGCTTGGCCACATAGCATGGTCGAGACAGAAACACGGAGCTGATCCACGACTCTGGTGATCGAGTGAAATGGCAAAACATGACTGTCCACGCTTATCGGCATGGTACATGATGGATGGATGATAAATATTTAAAGCTTTCACTTATTAATATAGGGCATATAATCCACCCTTGATGGTTGTGGAGAAATAGCACTTAGCCTGCAATAGCAACTTGTGGATGCAAAGAGTTGGGTGGACTAGATAACTTGCTCTTTCCATAGTATAGTTACAGGATTCCATTTAGTCAGCTTTCTAGAGACTCAACTAATTTGGATGCTTTAATCTTTTCAATGAAAATGATGTGAGGTCTGTGCTTATATTTTTATAATTGAAGATATTATTTGAAATGATATATAATTATCGTAATAAACAGGAGTGACAATTGTGGGGAGTCTGAGAATTAAAGACAAGATGGAGAAACATACCCCCAGGTGTTCTACAGTGTTATTTGCATATGAAGATACATCTAGTTTGCCTGTGATTTCTGAGAGTCTTTCTGTAATACACAGCTGTGATATGGGAAGAAGTATGGTTTGTCAGACAATCATTACTTCATATTACCATTAATTTGTTGCATGTTTTACTCAGATTATTGACCTGTTTAATCATATTGAATCATTTTCAGGTTGGTTAATATTACATATCACAATCAATGATGCTATCTGTTGCCATGGCACTTAGTACTAATATGTCAGGTGTATGCCACTAAGCTTTTGCTAAGAGCTGAGAAAAGAAAGGCCTCTTGCCAATCTTGATTTTACCTCTGATTGATAAAATCATCAAGAATATAGAAAAGATAAAATCATCAAGGATACAGAACAGTGGAAACAGACTGTGCATGCAATAAAGTCTATTCAAGGCTACTAAGCTGAGAAAAAAGACTAATAAAGTGTATCATGTTTAGTTTCCTGAATAGCTAAAAGAAACATTGTTGATGCATCTCTAGATTGTATGTCTTCTACATAGGTTAGTCACCAGGTTTGTTTGCTTCATCTCTTCTCATCTCATCTCATCTCATCTCATCATGTTCCTCTTGTACCTTGCGGTGTTGAGGTGAAGTATAAACAGCGGGAGAGTGCCCGCTTATGGTCTTCATGTATCGATATTCCCATGGACTCTGTTATTCCCTGCGTCCATTGTTTACGTGGTCGGCCTCTTCCTCTGCTTCCCTCTGGTCTGTACATCATTGCTTATTGTGGTATACTGTTAGTTGGTAACCTACTTGCATGGCCAAACCATTTGACTTGCTGCCTTCTAATAAAATCTAGTGCAGCTATAACCCCACTTTAGTCCTGATTTCTTCATTTCTGATCTTATCTCTTCTTGATACATTGAGTATTCTTCTCAGGAATCTCATTTCTGTTGTATTGATTTTTCTTTTCTCTTTTTCTGTCATTGTCCAGGTTTGGCATTGGTAACATAGAGTTGGTAGGAAGATTGTGTTGTAAAGTGCTTTCTTAATAGTTATTGAAACATGTTTGTTCTTTAGTATTGGTGCCAATTGTCCAATGAGTTGGTTTGCCTTATTGCATCTATTTTTGATCTCGTCTTCTGATTTGCCATTTGATGATATTATACTTCCTAGGTACTTGAAACTCTTTACTTGTTTCAAGAGATGTTCGTTTAGGTGAATCATTGTTGCTTTTTCTTCTTTAGTTATAGTCAATACCTCTGTTTTACTTGTGCTAATTTTCATGTTATTGTAACAGATCTGAACATAACGGAAGGCAACTGCATATATGAAGTCAAGGCTCCAGCCAAAGTGTATATGTGTTGGTTTATTAGTCAAGGTATAAAAGCATGTACAGCAAGTTGAAAACACAAAACACCTCTGGTTCGTTTGCAGGCTGAGTTGGAACTGAACTATGTTTATCTTCTACGTCACGCGTGAGCGTCCCTAACAATTAGTGCAATTGTGCTCACGCGTGCACCTATTCATTTCCCAAACCCTTTT
Organism: Cepaea nemoralis; assembly: GCA_014155875.1. Lineage (NCBI taxonomy): Eukaryota > Metazoa > Mollusca > Gastropoda > Stylommatophora > Helicidae > Cepaea > Cepaea nemoralis. The sequence continues at coordinate 406,443 of JACEFZ010022233.1, forward strand.
CTATTTCACACCATCTATCTCCTAAACTACTAACAGAGATGGTGCTCTGTTATATTCCTCCCTTTCTTTAAGAAGACTTTCCTTGAAAAGTCTTAATCCATAACCTACTTATTCTAATTATGCTTTCCCTCACTAAAACCTTAACCCCAATATTATTTCTCCAAACCATCTTAAACTAACCCCCTCTTAAGCAATGAACTTTATTTCTACTCCTTCGAGTCCAATTCTCCACTTGTCTCTTATAGCTAACCGCTATGTTCTGTGATACTTCTTCTTTGTTTCTGAGCCTACAAGGTTTCATTTTTAAAAAAACACAGTTCATAAGGATATTTCATTTCATATATACAATTGTTCATAAAAATCGTTGGTATATACTTTGCGTTATGTAACTTCTCATTCTCTCTCAACATCAACAACACAACACAGGATAGACAGAAAAGATGGGGTGCGCACCCAGTTATGAAGATATAAAGAAGTAGTCAAAAAGCAATCACATTTACCTCCCTTGCAAACAGCAAAAACTTTACAAATAAAGTTTTTTTAAAAACACATCTTATGATCTATGAACATATACTTCTGTTTGTTATACATTAAGTCGATCTAAAATTTCTTCCTTATATACTCAACTATTTGTGCTGCCATCCACACCCATGACTATATTTCACCTGTCTCATGTCCCATCATGAAACCATTAACAATGTTAATTTTCAATGAACATATTTTAAATTAATTAACGCTGTTTATCACATGCTCCTATATTTACCCCCTCACATCCCATGACAAGCATCCTTGTTCATATACGTATCTAATCCTTTACCAAACCATATGCACTGCTATCCACAGCCCCTTTAATATCCATTCATTATTAACCAGCTTCTTATATTTTCTAACTATCACAGCCTCTATTTATACCCGCTATAGACGTTAGTCACGTTTATTCCTTAATATAATATGGCATCCAATCCATATATCTTCAATCAATGCTGACTTAATGCAGCTCCTATTTCAACTCCCCAGAACCCTTTTATTTGTGTAGGAACCATTATAAAACCCCGTCATCTAAGCATGGCATATGTTTCCAAAACTTCATAGCCACTATGTAATTAACCTCCCTATCCTAAAACATTAACGCTGATTGGCGCAGCAGCCTTCTTACCAGCACAAGGCCAAAGTTTTTGGTACTCATGTTTACTACAACTTATTACTCATAAGGAGAATGTGTCTCTCTTCTAGTCCTCAGTCGTTTGTTAACTATTTTCTGAACGAAGGGTTTTAAATAAAGCCCCGTCTTATTACTCTTTATTCTAAACAAAACAATAACTGCTTGTGAACAAAAAATTTTAACAATTTTCAACTTATTTGTAAACAAGGGTAAATACTATTCAATACACAAGACAATTCAACGAAAATCATAATTCATGAGCCAACCAAAACGAAGTCAAAACAGGATATCATACCCCCCAATGTTTTGAAAACAATTTTCATTCCCCTCATATTAAATAAAGGTAATCAACCAATTCAAAGAAAGACATTATTCAAAATAATATGACATACATGATGAACAAAATATATCCTATCCATTATTAGTCGCTTTTTTGGACTAATAATAAACTATTTATCTATTAATAAACTCAACAGTCAAATCATAAAATCAAATGGCAATAAAAATACATCTTCAAGAGCACCCGAAAATTTACATCCATATTATCTAACTTATTACTAAAATATACAACATCATGTCTACTCCTCAAGACAATTCACCACAACTATTAATTAAGCTATTTGCCAACCTGTTTCCATAATTTATCTGTAACTCACAGCCACCGTATTTCATCAATTATCAATTTCCTCTTTAAACCACAAAATTTTCATCCTGCTATCCTGCAGCATTTCTATCAATTTATTTACTATGTCTCCATTTCTTCAGTAATTCTAGATTTTTCTGTATAAGTGCTATCTCCACATCAATGTCTTCATCCTCTCGTAGAGAAATATTTTCCTTCATACTACTATCTCTATTAGATTCTGAATTTTCATCCATTCCTTCTTCTTCATCTGTATGTCTGTTGCTAGCAGCCGCTAATTTTTTCCTTTCTATATCTAATCTAATCTGTCTATCATAGTTTCTTAACGATCTTTCGAGTAGTGGCATGTCTTCGTCGCTTGATGAATTTTCTCTAATTCTCCTCTGTCTTTTAACTTCTCTATTCTCTCTGTTTCTCTATTCTCCTTTTCACTGCTTGTCTGGTATTTTTAAATGGAGCGGTTACCTCTTCCTCCATAGATTCAACACTATCATAACAACCATCATACGTATTTCCTTTCTTCTTTCATCAAAGTTTTCGGTATTGTCTCTGTCTGTTCATAAGTATCATCGTAAACTGGTGTTGTTATTAATTGACTTTGTACCGGATCTTTTCCAAAATCTGGGGGTATTGTATATTTAGCTCTTCTGACGAGTTGTCCATCTGAATATAAGTCGTCTGAATAATAATAATTATTATTATTGTTATTGTTTCTCTTATCTTCATTATCTCTTCTTAAATGTTCCACGTGTGCCCGTGCTACATGTCCTGTGATTTGGTTCTTTATAATGTATGATACATTACCTAACTTTTCTAAAATATAATACCCTGGAATCCAATGAGCATCAAATTTGGAGTTTCTTCTATGCTTCTTATAATAAACTCTATCACCTACTTTAAATTCCTGTAAATGTGTATTTTTGTTTGCGTACCTTTTCTGTCTTTCCCTGGCTTTAATTATATTGTTTCTTAACCTTACATGCGCTTTGTGCATTTCTTGTATAATAACTTCCTGAAAATCCTCCCCCATATATTTACGTCTTGGTTTTAACAGATTGTCAATTGGGAGTATAGGCTCTCTTCCGTGTAATAAATAGAATGGTGAAAACCCTGTCCCCTCATTTTGATTTGTGCGTATCGCGCTTAGTGCAGATCCCTAAGAAAAGGTCCCAATCTTTTTCATGTTCTTCGACAATTTTTGCTATAATGTTATACAATGTTCGATGTTGTCTCTCATTCTTAGCATTTGAAGAAGGTCTATAATACGAAGTTTTTATATGGTTTATATTCAAATCTTGTAATAACTTCTCGAACTTCTTGTTCACAAACTCCTTACCATTATCTGTGAGTACGATCTGTGGGCAACTAAATCTTGGTATGAACTCCTGTAGAAAAATATTAATGATGGTATCTGCGCTCTTATCCGGAATCGCATAAATTTCTGGCCAGAGACTATAGCAATCCACGACATGAAGTAGATATACATTCCCCGATAGTGTTCTAGGGTGAGGACCTGATATATCTAAGCTCACTTTCTGCATTGGAAACTGAGGAATGTCAGTATCTTGTAAGGGACATTTGATCGTTTTCATATTTCTTAACCTACACTTCTCACACGCATCGACGTATTTACAAGCAGTTTTAAATAAGTTCGGCCAATAATATTTATTATTGAGTGCTTTTACTAACTTATCACGACCAAGATGACCATTCTCATCATGATATGCCTTTAGAATCTCAATTTCCAAATGTTTTGGAATGTATTTTCTCAACTGTTCGCTTCTTTCATTCACGTAATATAACTGATCATCATCCTTGCAAGACTAAATAATTTTTCTTATAACTGTTCTCACCCGTTTCGTTCAATTTCTGTTTTATTTCCACAACTTTCGGATCTAATTCTTGTTCTTCTTTCATATTAAATTGTCTTAAATGTGGGTCTTCCGCTCTAGGTTCAGATTCTTGATCCGACGGTAAACTCCTAAAATCTTCTCTATTTAATATGGCAGAATCTAATATATTTACTTGCCAGTTTCGGTCGTCTATTTCGGGTTCACCCTCATCCTCAGTGTTTCCTGATGTCTCTGGATACGGGATTCTGGATAATAAATCTGCACAGGTGTTGTCCCTACCGGCTACGTACTCTATCTTTCGCGTTGTACCCCTGTAAATTCAACGCCCATGTCTGTATTTTTCTGTTCTGCACTGGAGCTTCTAGTAAAGATTTTAAGGGCATGTGGTCAGTTCTAATAATGAAATTGGCGTTATGTAAATAATAAGTTAAGTTTCTGAAGAGCATAGTGGATAGCGTATGCCTCTTTTTCTATAGTAGACCATTTTCTCTGAGATTTACTAAGTTTGTGTGACAGAAAATAAATTGGTCTTTCATTCTTAACTCCTGGTATTCCTGATCTTTCTCCTTCATATGGTTGTGCTAAACATGCTCCTATAGCATTATCTGAAGCATCTGTATACAAAATTAACTGTTTATCCAAATCTGGATGTGTCAATAGTGGCACTACTGTTAAGCTATTTTTTAAAAACTCAAATGCTCTTTGACACTCATCATTCCACTTAAATCTAGCGTATTTGCCAGTCAGGTTAGTGATAGGCTCTGCTATTTTTGAGAACCCTGGAATGAAACGACGATAGTACCCACATGTACCGATAAAAGCACGAACTTCTTTTACGTTGGTTGGAGGAGGCAATTCTTTAATAGCTTTTACTTTATCCTGATCTGGTTTAATTCCTTCTCTATCAATAATGTATCCCAGGTATTTAGTTTCTGTTTTTAGAAATTCACATTTACTGAGTTTCAATTTAACATCATGTATTCTTAATCTGTCAAATATTAATTTTACATGTTTCAGGTGGTCCTGTACGTCTCCTGCTGTGTAGATCAAAATGTCATCTATATATGCTAATGCAAACTTTTGCATGCCTTCTAATACTTGATTTATTAATAACATATAGTGAGAAGGCGCAGTTTTTACGCCAAAAGGCATTCGTAAAAATTCGTAAGAACCTGCGTGTGTACAGAAAGCACTTTTCTTTTGAGCATCTGGGGACATAGGGATACACCAAAATCCTGACCTTGCATCTAATGTAGTGAAGAAGGTAGACCCATTAAGTAGCCCTAAAATATCGTCGATTACCGGCAATGGGTAAGCTACATTCTTAGTGATTTTGTTCAACGCCCTGTAGTCGCAACAGAATCGGTGTGAACCATCGGCCTTGGTCACTATGACAATCGGAGATGACCATTCTGACTTTGATCTTGTTATTATTCCTGCTTTTAACATATCTTCTATTGCCTTTTCGACAATTTCTCTATTCCTTAAGGGAGTTCTATGTGGTTTCAAACTAATTGGTGGGTGATCTCCAGTATCTATTTCCATAGTGACTGTTTTGGTCTTCCCCAATTCTAAGTCGTTAATTGCAAAAACATCTTGATTCTCTTTTACAAGTTTTTCTAATATTTCCTTATTTTCTGGTGGAGCTTTTAACTGTGCTAATAATTCTTGTTCTCTTGTTGTTTTGTCTACTGAATATATTTGAGATGTATGTTTTCTGAATGGATGGATCAGTTCATCATTCCGCATGTTCCATCTTCTTCCACGTCTATTTCTGGTATTGATTCTTTCCATAGGAGTTTTTGAATAGTTCATTCTCGGCATTTCTACTCTATCTGTTGCTAATACGCTGTTAGTATCATGTTCTTCTTTGGCTATTACACATCCTCTGTACAATTTAATTTCCCTTCCTGTGTTGTTAATAATCATAAATGGAAAAGTTAAGTGTTTATCTAATGTCATTATTCCATCTGGAACTTCTAGACCAGGCTCATCTATTACCTCCCTTTGTAACTCTGTTATTCTAACTGTATGTCCTACTAAATAATACGGATTTCTTTTCACTTTCGCCTGTATCAGATTAACCGTTTGTGGTTTTAAAGTCGTGGACGTTTTAACTCTAACCAGTGCTGATATGTGCATGTCCTCTTCTAAATCTACATACACGCCCTTGAATCTTAATTTGTGCAGATCAAAAAAAAAGTCTTACACCATTTTTTAGTAAGAAATCCCTACCTATAAGCATGTTCCTATTTAACTCTTTAACTACGTGAAAAAGATGTCTTACGTTGATTCCTCCTAATTTGAGATTTATCATTGTTTGACCAACTACTTCTAAATTTTGTCCTGTAACAGAGTGAAGATTATCATGACTCCTGAATATTTTGCAATTTTTTATTATTTTGTATAGAAAATTTTCTTTGATTACACTAACTTGAGCTCCCGAATCAATTAATGTTCGAATTCTATATTTCCCTATTTCTATTATGCATGAACTGGGGTCCGTTTTATTTATTGAAAATTGTTTGATTTCAGCCAGTTGAGAGCACTTTCTACTCGTCCTCCTATACTTGTCATTAAAATATTCTTTAATTCTTGGGACCTTGTTATCTTCCCTCCTACCACAGGTCCTATTCAGTAGGTGGGATTCCAGTTTTCCCGTGTTCTTGGCCTGGTAAAACTCCTCTGTCTACCTTCAAAATTCCTATTTGATCTGTCATTGACATTTCTATTTTGTGTATTCGCCTGAACACGCCTGTTACCACAGAATTTAAAAACGTGTCCGCGTTGACCACAACCCCAACAGACTATATTTGTGTTACCTACCGTTTCTCTTATAGGATTTCTCATTTGTCTTCTTCTATCATAAGTATTTTCATTACCTCCCTGCAACGTCTGTATTCCTCCTCTTCTATTCCATCCGAACCTTGTTTGTCCGATCTCCATGGGCTCTTCAATCCTATCCTCCCGACTAGTTCCTATTTCTCGTCCTACTCTCAGTCTAAATCTTCGTCTCAAATTCTCTTCCTGTACAGCTATATCCACAGCTTGTGATAATCTCTCAGGGTTTTCTCTCATTAATTTAAACTTCAGTCCATCTGACTTTATACCGTCTACAAAAATCCCGACCAACATTCGTTCCACTTCCTCCCCTCGTACGTTCTGTCCCAGGAATGCTTCTTCAGCTAGGTTAATCAACCTATCACTAAATAATTGTACAGTTTCTCCAGTGTTTTGCTTGGATTGTCTTAACACTGAAAACGCATGCTGAGGATCTGTGATTTCAGCATACTTGTGGGCTAAGTCATCCTTGAACTGCTCCCATGTCTCATCAGTTCTTGCCTCTAATTTTCTTCGAATGTGATCCGAAACCGGTGCTATAGTGGCCTGATAAGCAATTTTCATCTTCTCCTCATCCGTTGCCGCCACCAAGAATGCATGTTTCTCTACCGAAGTCATCCATTTCTTGAAATCTTCGCCTGTCCACTAAATTTTTCAATCTCTGTCCCTATTCCTTGTTGTTTTATTGCTGTGTTGAGTCTGCCTATTGCCGTGCCTACTCCAGTTAACACCTGTGTTAACGAAACTTGTTCCTCTGCCATGTTGAAATATGCTGAAATAGTTTTACTATACAATTTATATAACCAAATTCACAATTATAATTAATAAATATCAAATAAGTATACCACTATATTTAAATTAGAGAAGGGACGTAAGCAATTGTTTCTTCTTATAAAGATCAAGTGTTCTAATTAATTAATCAATTTTATCTAACACACAATGTTATGTTATATTAGTTAAATCTACATTAATTTAATTACCAGTTATGGCTGAACTATATCCTACAGGATCCACCAGGAAAGTAAGTCCAAACACGTCGATTGAGGATTATGCTTGACAACTATAGGCTTCGCAGAAAAAAAACGAGCGTGTTGTGTTCCTCTACTCCGTCACAGCAAAAGGAAAACCTCTGGACTCTTGATTTCACCCATTGGTGGGCACCCCAGATTTGTGGCTTCTTTTCACCCGAAAAAGGGCACGTCTGGAATTCACCCGAAAAAGGCACGTCTGGAATTGAAACGTCTCTAGCTTAATGAAGCGATTTAAATAGGGTCTCTTCTTCAGCAGGACGGCAACCCATTATGCCCACCCGCTTCCGAAGATTCCACATTAACGATATCGCTTTGCTTGAGTGACATTTTGATAAGCCAGAGTTCAAGATAGTTGCATCTATGACCAATCTCGAATGGAGTTGATTTTCGTAAGTAGCAGAGTTTCCTCAATCGGAGACAACGATCGAAAACAAATGAGCAAATGGCTTGGTTCAGTATAAGCGTTGACCACCAACCTTTTGTGATTAAGGATGAACTCTTCACAGCTCCTGACTTCACTTCAGGCAACCAAGGTCAAATTCAATGACATGATGACGGTAACGGCCAGATCAATAGCTCCAGTAAGACGACATTTCAAGGTAGCATATTGACGTTTAAAAACAACGGCCAGGTCAGCTCAGACTGGACAATGATGATGGCAGCTCCGTTCCCCAACTCAGAATATTATGTTTTGTGTGACGGTTTTAACAAACATCAGCCCCATCAGAAAGATTTGCAGATTCGATATTAGTTGATTCTCAAAGATTTGCATGACTTCAACATAAATGTCCGTGGCCTCTGACAATTTCTGCCTTCTAGAAATCCATTGTTTTGTTTTGTAATGATGACCTCTGTGATCGCTTGTGGCCGCGACAGCTCAAATCAGTATCCTGGTATACTGGCAGCATTTCAGACTGTAACAGAGTCTGAACATAACGGAAGGCAACTGCATATCATGAAGTCAAGGCTCCAGGCCAAAGTGTATATGTGTCGGTTTATTAGTCAAGGTATAAAAAGCATGTACAGCAAGTTGAAAACACAAAACACCTCTGGTTCGTTTGCAGGCTGAGTTGGAACTGAACTATGTTTATCTTCTACGTCACGCGTGAGCGTCCCTAACAACTAGTCCAATTGTGCTCACGCGTGCACCTATTCATTTCCCAAACCCTTTTCTATTTCACACCATCTATCTCCTAAACTACTAACAGAGATGGTGCTCTGTTATATTATGTTCCCAACACATTTTGTTTAGACTATTCATGTGGTCTTGTAATTCAGCTTCTGATTTTGCTATTAGTGCTTGGTTGTCCGCAAACAGGAGTTCTCTAATGGTTAGATTTGCAGATGGTTCTTCTTCTGTGTTCTCGGCATGCGGTGTTCTTGTGGTTTCTATTTGGCTGGTTTCTTTACATACGTTGTCTATGTATGTAATAAACAAGAGAGGGGACAGGACATAACCTTGTCGTACTCCAGATCTTATGGTGAAGGGTTCTGAGTGTCCTCCAGTTGCTTTCACTATGCATTCACTGTTGTTGTATAAACTTCTACATAGGTTTGTTAGATGTGTACTCACTCCATATTGTTTAAGGATATCCCACAGCTTGTTTCTATCTACTCTATCGAATGCCTTTTCTTGGTCGACAAAGGCTAAGTAGCGTGTTTCATTGAATTCGATTGATTTTTCTATAAGTTGTCTAAGAGCAAAAATGGCATCTGTGCATCCTTTGTTTTTCCTAAATCCAAGTTGTGTTTCGCTTACCTGGGGTTCTACAATATTTTGTAACCTTTTCTCAAGAATTTTGCAAAATATTTCGATGACTATTCATATAAGCACAAATATAAAATATTTTCCAGTCTAGTTAAATGCCAATTCTTGTATATTTTTAACAGATTCAGTCTGTAACAATAAACTTATCCTGCATCTGGTGTTCGTTGTCTCGGATGGCTGTGTGAGGTGCACCCAGCCGGGAACTTCCCAGCCGAAGCAAATTAGCGAGGCAGGCGTTTCGAGAATGTAACCGCAGCACGAAGCCGGAGTCGTGGTTTGAGCGGGCAAAAGAGCAATTTTTGTACGACTGTTCGACAAAGTCTTGATAAGCGTCCACTCTCTCTCGATGAGTAGTGGGTCTGCAGTCAGTAAGCTGGCATAGCTTTTTGGTCAGTCCTGCCTAGTGTAGCTTGAAAGCTCATTGATAAGCGTCCAGTGGTTTTGCATGTATCACGGGTACCGAGGGAAGTTCGCTGATCATTGCTACTCTTGGCCTGCAGTGTGCATGACTAGTCTGTCTGTGCGATAGATATCTGGTTAATCCTGCCAGTACTCATATGCTTGTCTCAAAGATTAAGCCATGCATGTCTAAGTTCACACTGTCTCACAGGTGAAACCGCGAATGGCTAATTAAATTAGTCGAGGTTCCTTAGATGACACAATCCTACTTGGAATAACTGGCAATTCTAAAGCTAATACATGCTTATCAAGCTCCAACCCTCGTGGAAAGAGTGCTTTTATTAGTTCAAAACCAATTGTCGTTGCTGTTCGTGGGGCTCGGCGTTCCCACTGGTGACTGGATAACTTTGTGCTGATCGCGGATTCCGGAGAGAGAGCATGAGAAACAGCTACCACATCCAATGAAGGGAGCAGGCCCGCAACTTACCCACTCCTGGCACGGGGAGGTAGTTATGAAAAATAATAATACTGGACTCTGTTGAGGCCCCGTAATTGGATTGAGTACACTCTAAACCCTTTAACGAGGATCTATTGGAGGTCAAGTCTGGTGCCAGCAGCCACAGTAATTCCAGCTCCAATAGAGTATATTAAAGTTGTTGCAGTTAAAAAGCTCGTAGTTGGATCTCAGGTCCAGGAGGATGGTCTGGCTCGCGCCGATTCACTGCCTGTTGTTCCTGCCCCACCGTCTGCTGGCTCCCTCCCATGGGTGCTCTTTGCTGAGCCTCCTGGGTGGCCGCCGCGTTTACTTTAAAAAAATTAGAGTGTTCAAAGCAGGCCTCGGCTGCCTGAATAATGGAATAGGACCTCAGTTCTATTTTGTTGGTTTTCGAAACTGGAGGTAATGATAACAGGGGCATTCATATTACGGCGTTAGAGGTGAAATTCTTGGATCACCGCAAGATGAGCTACTCCGAAAGTATTTGTAAAGAATGTTTTCATTAATCAAGAATGAAAGTCTAAGATAAGAAAATGGTCAAAAACAGTTGTAGTTATGACCATAAACGATGCCAACTAGCAACCACAGTGGCAAAGTGAAGCGAAATGGAATATACCTTGGCTAGCAAATCCATTGCATTTAAAGTCTGAATCATTTGCAAGGTGCCACTACATTCTTGGTCCAGACACTTGTTCTACAGGCTCTCAGCTGAGGGATATGGCTGAACGTCTCTAAGTCAATATCCCCGGATTGCGAGGGCCTGACCGTTATGCTCACTCTGCTGCATGGAGGTGAGATGCTGAGCCGGCAGCATCTGCAGCCCACATCGTGAGCGTTACCAAAGGTGGAAAAAAGCGTTGTCAAAGGTGGAAAAACGTCTCTACGGCTCTCAGCTGAGGGATATGGCTGAACACCCCTAAGTCAATATCCCCGGATGGGAGGGCCTGCCCGTGAGATGCTGAGCTGGCAGCATCTGCAGCCTACCTCGTGAGAGTTACCAAAGGTGGAAAAACATCTAATTTACACAAAATGGAATTGCTTGGCTAGTGAATCCATTACGTGGAAGTTTGAAGTGAAAGTTTGCTGTGTGTACGTCATCTGCATACACATCTCTCCTGGTCTTTGGAAGTGAGGCTAAGCAGCCATGTGCAGGATGTGACGATTCCTTGGGTGAGCCCAGTACTAGAGCGCTATGTGTCAGCTCTGCAATTATGAACGCCTCCTTGGATGGCAGATAATGCCCATGGTCTGCCCATGCCTTCCTTTGAGGGTTGACCGTGATGTCTTCAGCCGTTCTAAATTGACCAGCTGGGATGTGGACAGCCCCACAATAGTGAGAGTTGAAAGTCCTTCTAAACACCTGGGAGGGGCTAACCCAGTCAACAAACGCCCGCAGAAGTTGGATGTGTTGGCCTAAGCGGTGCAAAACTTGGCACAACACAATTATGTCTGAAAAAACACTCCGGATGAACATAGATGAAGAAGAAGAAATAAGCTTCTTCAATATGATAGTTTCTGAATATTGACTAACTGTACTGATATCATGTCATGTTCAGTTGTTACTTGTATATGTTCATATAGTCAGTTTTAATTTAGCTTGAACATTGTATGTCATAGTGACGGTCAGTATTCAGTCATTTTTTGCATATTGTTCAATCTTTTTGGGGAAATAAGTTCATAGAATAGAATCTTATTACAATAATTTGTCAAACATGCTTTTATATGTTCTAGAACTCTATTGCATTTTAACAAATAATTTCAGGTGGTGAAAGCCAGATTTCCATCATTGATAACATGCCCAACAGACAACATTCTACAGCGCAGATTCCAGCTGCATGTGAAGAGAATGTCACTTCCAGACAACATGAGCTGAAGGTGAAGTAATGATTTCTTATACTTTTGTTTCTTCTGTTAGAAGTCAGAAAGTAAGTTACGTATTGTGTTTCATATTTATTACTGGCAGTCATAACTTATTTACATGCAGAAATAAAGCACAATACTTAACCAAACCACTTGCTTCAGTGGCTAAATTTATGAAAATAAATGTTTTATATTTGCAGGAATTCCACACAATCAAGCAAAGGAGTTTTGTGAAGGCAAGCACACCACAGGGTCTTGTCAAAGAATTGTCAGTGAGTATTATTATTAATAACTGATTGTTTTTATTATCTGCAGAACTTTCAACTTAGACTATGCAGTGTTCATTTGTGTGTTTGTCAAATTTGAGAGTACTTTTAGAGACTCAATAAATTGCAATAGAAACACTTTATAACCATGTAAATATGTCTTCAGTAATTACTTACAATTTTCTATATCCCTCTGTGTGTTTCGGGCATTATGCCTATACTGAAAATCATTCAAAGTTAAGTTGATATAGGAACTATCCGAAGGTCATGAATTTGCTATCAGATTATATCATTCATTTCACGAGTGCAATTTTTTTAGACTTCATGGAGTCGTCGCTGGAGCTACAAAGTTCATACAACACCTTCAGCAGATGTCTCTGCAGACAAAAATCCAGTGCAATGAAGTCAATTCTCTTGTCTTTAAATTATCCACAATGTGAACATTTTTGAAAACATTGGTAAACGTTTTTTTACCTAACCACTAGCACACACCGTGCACACACCATACAAAGATGACATGTTACTAGAAACTTGTCCCTCGTATTGAGTGTCAATTCAGTTATGAACCCTTGTACTCCGAGTTTAGCAGCTGCTCTTTGACTAAGTTAAGGGCTCTTTTACATACCTTGTGTCCCATCAGGCATACAGTGCCAGACCCACATTTGTATCCACCAATCAGCACTCCATATGTGATGTGGTCAGTATCATGCCGTCGGTCGCATTGGTGTCTTTTTTTTTTTAATAATCTGAATGTGCCCGGGACAGATGGAACCCATGACCACTGTGTTGATAAGCGAGTGTCCAACCACTTTGCTAATGAGGTTCCCTATATGTTGTTTGTCCATCAAGAATGATGATGACCATTCATTTCATCCAGTACAGTTGAAAGTATGGACCCATGAGTTCTAAGATGGCTGATAAGGCCTATTTTGGCTCGACATGTTCTTTGACAATGTGGGCAAAGAATGCTTGACGTTCCAGGAGGAGGATCTCCTGCAGTGGTTTTTCTGTCCAGCCTTTTCTTCACAACTCTTGCATTCCTGGTTGCTTCACAAGTGACTGCACCCTTATGTAATGATGTACGCCACAAATTACGGTCTTTAGCAGCAGTCTCCCAGGTATCAAGATGAATTCCAAAAGCTTTAAGTGAGATTTTCAGAGTGTCTTTAAAGCATTTCCTCTGACCGCCTTGGGAGCGTTTACCACAACGCAGCTCGCCGTAAAAAATATGTTTAGGGAGCCTGTGATCTGGCATACGAGTTAAGTGGACGCTCTTTCTAGGACTTTAGTGTCCGGGATCTTGTCTTGCCATTTAATCTTCAATAGCTTCCTAAGGCAGACTGTATTGAAGTGGTTTAATTTCCTAGCATGTTGCTGATAAACAGTCCATGTTTCACAAGTATATAGCAGTGTGGATAATACAACTGCTTTATAGACTTTCAGTTTTGTTTGCGGGCTTATTCCATTTCTGTCCCATACATTCTTGTACATCTGCCAAAGGCCGCGCTGACCTTGGAGATTCTTGCATTCACTTCATCATCAATTGTGGCAACTTGTGACACGGTTCTGCCAATATAGGTGAATTCGTCCGCAACACTTTGTCTATGACCGTTCATCTTGATATTCGGCACTGTGTGATTATTCCCTGGAGCTGGCTGGTACATAACTACAGTCTTCTCCAAGTTGATATTGAGCCCAAAGTTGGCACAGGCATGTGAGAAAGCTGAAACATTATGTTGCATGTCCGCCTCTGAGTTGGCATATAGAGCGCAATCATCAGCAAACAGCAGTTCTCTGACAGTGTAGTTTTAGTTTTGGCTTTCAGCCTTCTGAGATTGAACAACTTTCCATCCATGCGGTAGTTGATGTCTATTCCAATGTCATTGTTCTTGAAGGCATTCGTCAGCATAGCTGAAAACATGATGCTGGACAGTATTGGTGCCAGGACACATCCTTGCTTCACTCCATTGGTGACAGGAAAGGGTTCAGACAGTTCACCATTTTCCTGTACTCTTGCCTGTATACCATCATGAAATAGCCGCACTATTTGGACAAACTTCTGTGGACAGCCATATTTTCGCCATAATCTTCCACAGTCCTTCTGTATCAAAAGCCTTGGTAAGGTCAATGAAAGTGGAGAACATTTCAGAGTTCTGTTCCTGACATTTCTCTTGCAGCTGCCTTGCAGCGAAAATCATGTCAACAGTTCCTCGTTCTTTTTTGAAGGCACATTGACTCTCAGGAAGAAGACCTTGATCGAGATAGGCCGTGAGGCAATTGACAAGAATTCTGGCGATTATCTTCCCTGCAATTGAGAGCAAGGAGATGCCTCGGTGGTTGTCACAAGATTGGCGGTTTCCTTTACGTTTGTAAAGGTGGACTATTGATGCGTCCTTGAAATCTTGTGGCATGGTCTCATTCACCCATATGTTTGTAAAGACTTGGTGAAGCTGCTCTATTAGAACCGGATGGCCTGCTTTGTATATATCTGCCGGGATGGAGTCAGGACCAGGCGCCTTTCCACTAGAAAGTTGCTGAATGGCTTTGTTTAGTTCCACTATGGTTGGCAGGTCATCAAGTGTATCATTAGTGGGAACTTGAGGAAGGCAGTCGAAGAAGGAAGTTGCATTTAAGATGTTGCTGAAATGCTCTGCCCAGCGTTGAAGGATTTCTTTTTTATTGGTGACCAATGTTCCCCCATCTGCACTGAGGAGGGGAACTATGCCTGTTGATGGAGGACTGTAGACCACTTTCAGTGAGTCGTAGAAGTATTTCATATCATGTCTGTCAGCAAAGCCTTGAATTTCATCAGCTTTGTTGCTCAGCCAGGAGTCCCGCATGTGCCGAAGTTTCTGCTGCACTGCTCTCCGAATGTTATTGAAGGCATCTTTTTTATGTTGACTTCGGGTCATTCAAATGTGCCTTGAGGAGAAGATGTTTTTCGGCCAGCAATTGGTTGATGTCTTCAGAATTTTCATCAAATCAGTCTTTATGCTTTCGGGGGTCTGGACCCAGGATTTCCATAGCAGTGTTTAAATTATGTCCTTTAGGGCTCTCCACTCTGTTTCCACATCCTGTTTAGCTGCAGCATTTGGCTTGAGGCGGTCTTCCAGCATGTTTTCAAACGACAGCTGCATGTTTTTGCTGTTTAGGTGGGTGACATTTAGTTTTTATTTTCATTTTTACCCCTTGAGGACGCCGTGGTGGTTTGATGTGTATGTTTATTTTCATGATAATGAGACGATGGTCTGTCCAACATTCGGCTCCACACATGGATTTTGTCACTCGAACGTCTTGTCTGTCACTCCTCCTGACGATGACATAGTCATGAGGTGCCAGTGGTTCGAGCGAGGGTGCATCCATGATGTTCTATTTCTCGTGGGAAGACGGAAAATTGTGTTGGTGATCAGGAGATCATGTTCAGCACAGGTCTGAAGGATGAGGAGCCCATTGCTGTTACAATTTCCGACTCTGTACTTTCCAATGATGCCACTCCAAGAGGCGGTGTCCTTGCCTACTCTGGCATTGAAGTCCCCAAGGAGTATAAGTTTGTGTCCTTTAGGAACAGATGTTAATACGTTTTGGAGGTCTTCATAGAACTTGTATTTGACGTCATCTTCATTTGTCATGGTTGATGCATAGACACTCACAATGGTTGTATGCTTCTTTCCTTTCATCAGGGGTAACGTAAATAGTCATAGGCCTGTCATTTATAGTCTTCGGAAATTCAGCTAGTTTGGCAGCCAGGGCTGACTTAATGCAACTCCCACACTGGATTGGCGTCTTTCCTCGCTTTTCCTTCCACTCCAGAAGAATGTGTAGCCGGCACCTACTTCACAGATTTGGCCTTCTTCTGCAAGTCGTGTCTCGCTCGAGGCTGCAATGTCGATGTTGTACCTGCCCTGCTCTCTCCCAATCAGTGCTGTTCGTCTCTCTGGGCTCGACGCGCCGTCTTTGTCAAGTAGGGTGCATACATTCCAAGTTCCGATTGTCAAGGGAATATGGTTAGCTCTTTTAGCTTTACCTGTTTTTACTTTGTTTGTGTGTCGACCGCAGTCCACCTTGGCTAGGTGGTTAGGTAATGATGGAGCAGGCACTGTTTAGGGCACCTTTTCTAGCCCCTTCCTCATGCTATGGAGGTGAGCAGTGCTTTCCTATAGAGGGCTGCTCAGTCACTCAGGGGGCTGCCGAATCCCACTGCTGTTCTGGTCAGTAGAAGATGACCATATGGCCTGAACCGCCTGTGTGCAGGTCTGCGACTACGACTGTCAGCGTACCCATGCCTGCTGCTTTGCTGCTCGCCCATCGCCACAGAGCTTGAAGGTGATATATGAAGTTGGATGAAGAATAACGTGCGCGATGAATTGGATTAAAGTGAGGAAGAGTTGCACAATTCGTCGACCTCACTCTCTTGCCCGAGTCCATCTGAGTCCAGAGGGAAGACAAGTCAAGACCACTGGAGACAAATACAGGTGCAGTGGAATGACCAGGGCGCTCTACGTGCCTTGCCGTGCTCATTGACGTTCCACAACACTTTGCAGGTATACGCCATCTTGCCCGTTGAATCATCAGTGATTTCATCCGCACAGTCTGCCGAATCCTGTCTTCACATGCTCGGTAGGCAAACCCTAGTTCACCGCTTGGTTTGACACCAATTTCGGCTACCCACGCCTGGTTTAGCCAGCGTCTCATAGCTGTTGCCCGGAGGGTGGCCGCTGTCGCATGCTGACAGCTACTAGGAGCCACAGGTGTGAGCTGGATGTCAGGCTTCGACCAGTGGGGGATGGGTCCTGAAGAGGACATGAGAGTCACACACACGCATGCACACACACACGTGCGTTAGTTGCATATCTTACATGACGTGGCAGTCAACCCCAGCATTTTTTGGCTGTTTGTGATTTTTGGCAAGTGTTTACCATCAGTAGTTTGCCATTGACATGCATTTACTACCATGGTAGCTGCTCAACTCATACGTTTGTATAAAAACCAGCTTAAGGTCGTCTGCTTCCAAATCACCCACAGCTGCTCCTTTACAAAAGCAAACCACAATGTCCAAAGCTTCCCCTGGCGTTGAATTCTCCTGTCCTATGTCTTTTATATATGCATTTCAGCAAGAATATTATCATATTCGTGTTCTTTGTCCAGTCATCAACTGCATATACTATTCTTTTTTTGCAGAAGAATAGTTTTAAAGGCCTTGTGACTCACTACATCACTATATGTTATTAATGCTTATCCATTGTTTTAAATATACATTTAATTTCCCTTTATTAATATACATTGTGAGTTGCCATTATAATTGAGCACAACTGCCAGTAATTGTTCTCAACAGCTCAACATCTCTCCTGTAGAGCAGGAAACATGGGACCACGATGAACTGCAAGTACACAATGGCACAGTAGCCGACAGTGACGACATCATTGTAGAAAGTCTCAAGGAATCGGGTTCTGATGACAGATTAGTTACACAACATAAGGTATGCTTCTTTATCTATATATTTTGTGGAGTGAAGTAAGATAAGTAAATATATTTAAAACAAAAATATCCTGCGGAGATATAATCAATACAAACTCACATACGTAAGTGACTAGGACTTCCAGCCAGATAAACAGAATACATTGAAATCACAATGTGAAAATGGACGAAAATGATATAATAATTGCTAAGACAAGTATAAATCAGCGGTAACACAACACAAATGCCTGACACTTTGTTAAAGTCTCTTAAAGAAAAACACAAAAACGAATAATAATAAAATGTATATAAATTGAAGCCGGTCTCTCTGGCTGAGGGGTTACAACACTTTCTCCGTAATCCCGTTTATCACGCAGAGTCTCGTAGCGGGAGAGAACTGGGAGCGGTTCGACCCCCGCTGGTGACTTTCGGGATACTGAGCCGGCCGCTCAGAAAGCAATGGCAAACTACTGAGCATAATCTTGCCAAGAAATCAACAGACAGCTGAAAGATGCTGCTGTTGACAGCGATGTCCTGTAAAGGATATGCCAAAAAAATATATATATATAAATTGAAACACCTCTCCACTTTGTAAGCATTCCAATTGTTTGAATGTTCATATAATATGTGTTTTAATTTATAATTTTGTTATTATTCATGTCTGTGTTGTTTTTGAGGAAAATTTTAACTACCAACATGTCAGACAGGTGTGTTGTGTTATTTTCATGAACAGATGTGGCCACCTGAAGGGGAAAGTGGTCATTGTGAGTCTGCCACTTTTACTGTTCCAAATTCAATCTCTGGTGGCAATGTTCAAGGCTGGCTCAAACACAAATAAATCATGCCACTTCCGTGACCCAAACTTAGGGCCACTGTATTGTTAGACAAGTGTACTAACCACCAAACTTGTAATGATGGCATCATTGGAATCTTAGTGTTATTTGTATTCAGCTGTAACTATACTTATCTCTCCATGTGTCAACAAGAAAACAGTTTCTGAAGGGCTCTTTTGATATTGTGGCATGCCTGACAAGTATGTAAATTAGTTAATATATCATTCTTCTTGTTATTCTTCTGTCTGCTTTTCCTACTATCCTTTTCAGTGTCAGCTTTCTGGCCACAACTGTGGTGCTGTTTGCTGCCTGATTTATTCATCCATGACTTGCCCAATAGCCTCTTCTGTTTCACTACATCAATATGTTTATGTGTTTTGCAGTATGCTCTTTGGGGGTATCTTGTTGCAGGCCCTTTGCAAAATGTTGTTCTCATCATGTGGTATTTAATATGGCTCAAGTTTTAGTTTCTGAGACATGCTATTTTTGAGCCAGTTTTCTTCAACATTCATCTAATTTTGTTATATAATTGGACTGTATGACTTGCTGTTCAGTTAACCTTATATGGAATCTGACTACAGGAAGTCAACCTGGCACAAAGGCATGTACAAGTCAAACACATGAACTAACCTGTCATGTCAGTGTGATGCACTGGGGGAACCAAGCTGAATGACTCACTGTTGTTCAAACAAATCCTTTACCGATTTTGTGTCCACTTGCTCCCTGATGTAATCATTTCTTATCTTCTTTCTGTTAGTCACATGAACTATCAGCCTAAGACATTTCATTCCTGTTGCTACAACTATGTCATCTCTTGCAGTTATCCAGCTCAGTCACAGCATTATGTAGAATTATGTAGGTAGGAACTGGTTATCAACACTTATAAATGTAACTCCTAGAGAATGAGAACGTAGTTTTCTGTAGCACTTTTAATTGTATCACACTGACAAAAACCAAGTGAACTCACGTCAGTCAAGTTTTGAGCATGCAACATGTGTTGAGCGACATCGTACTCATAGACTGAAAGGAAGAGTTGAAAACACTCTTGAAGGAAGCAGTCGAACTGCTACTGTGTTAGTAAATGCCCGGATCGAAAGCCGAGCCGACGATGGCAAGTGATTGCCACCATGTGAATAAAGAGTGCGAGAGATATTTTAGAATATTATTTTAAGGAGAGTTTACATTAGATGAATGTTAATTTGATTTCTATTGACAACACTATTGTGAATGGCATTCCTGAGTTGATGAGTAATTACAGGATGTGAAACGTTTCAGTCTCCTGTGAAGTGTTTTCATAAATCAGTGTGTTGTTAGTGGTACCATAATGAGGAGGAAGAAGTCAAAGGCCTGTATGGTATTTGAGCAGTAACAACATTAATGAGCAAGTAATAGTAACTAACTATATCAAACATAAGCACAAACCGCTGGACAATATTGAATAAATGAACTTCAAAAGCTCCACGCTGGTTGGATAACTAAGGCATTATTGAACTCAGAAGTAAACAGTAAATCACAATGATGGAATTCTCAATGTTGCATGCATACAGCAAAGTTGGAGTTTATTCTTGAAAATTGTATGTGTTATCAAATCTGCAGAAAATAGCACAGTTCGTTCACAAGACATTGTAAGAGTTTATTTTTTTTTCTCTCTCTCTCTCTCTCTTCTGTGATATTCATTTAGTTACTTTTAATAACATTTCTGAAATTTTTTTCCCCACATAACAGAATGCTACTTCTGCTGCATGCTTACTCACGCACACAGGACAGAAGAGCTCAAAGGAGTTCATCAGCAATCAATCAGGACAGGATGATGCATGTCATTCACATTCCTACGGCAAACATAGTCCAGACACAGACAATACAACCATGTATGAGGAATGTTTTCCTCAAACTATTGCAGCTTCTTCCAAGTCCACGAGCAGCGTGGAAGTAGTTGAAACGCCTGGTAGACAAAAGGTTGCATCACAATATGAAGTGAATCTATATTCAAAGGATGGAGAAATACAAGCAAAAACATGTAAAAGTCACAACACAAAGCCTTGTACATCTGGTAATGGAAATACTAATAAGATAGATATTCACACACAGAAACGTAGAGTTCCTAACAAGCACAATTTGTTGAGAGAACAGTACAGTGAAAGTCGTTATAGAAAACAGGAACATACATCAGGAGAACCGTATGCCATATGAAGGCGATGGAACTTTCCGACAGAAATCCTTAGGTCATTATGCTGCTAAAAACCCTTATACAAAATGCAGCTCGAAAAGACTGAAACTGCAGCGTGCGTCTGCCATATGTTACATCAACCGACTGTGTATGGCAAGTCAGGAATGCTTACATGCAAAAGTACATAAAGTATACCAGTAACATAAGTTGTCTGTGATCGATATTTTGAAATGTTAACTCATTTAACTGATTCCATTTTAATCTTTGTTCATGCATAAATTAACCTAACAAAAATGTGCATAATATACTGAAGGGTACATATAGATGAGTAAACAGTGTGTGCTTAATGTTTATATGACTAAATATAATAACTGGACACAAAAATAGCCAACCACTGTTGATGTGTTGTGTACACTGTAAACTATATAAACAGACTCGGTGCCAGACTACAAGTAGGTTTGTACCAAACACAACTGGATGGTGGAAAATGGGAAGTGGGTGGGGGGGGGGGGGCATTCCCAGTTATGACCTACAAGTTGTTAATATGGGAGCAGTCATGTTGTATTATATATCAAATTAAAGCAGGTTGCTTAGGAAAAACTTTTTTCCCCCACATATCTTTTACAGGACATCGCTGTCAACACCAGCATTTTACTGCTTTTGTTGATTTCTTGGCAAGATTCCGCTCAGTAGTTTGCCATTGATTTCTAAACGACCGGCTCACATATCCCTCAAGTCACCAACATGACGAGAACCGCTACCAATTCTCGCGCACTGCGTTACTTTACGTAGATAAACAGGATTACGGAGAAAGTCGTTTAAACCCTAGGCCAGGGAGACCGGCTAGGGACAACTACTTTATTGATATTTTGATTAAGACGACATGTCACAGTGACAAAATTTTAGTGATATGTAGTTTAGTTTAGTCGATGGATCAATATCATGGCACATAAGTGCTCTGTTCTCCTATCCTCCTAACTCAAACCTGAGTCTGAAGAAACTCAGCTCAGTGCACGAACTCCGTAGCACCAGCGAGGATCCTGAAATACTTTGGGTAGATTTTTAACTGAAAATTTTGCCCGGATAGCGCCGTTAGGCTCCTCTTTTTCGATTTCCAACTGCCAAGGGATTTTTTACGTGTGCAACAATACACACGGGCATCCAATCTCACTACCCAGAGACCAGGGGAAATTTTATTACTAGAAGTCCATGTGAAAAAAATCCCGGTCCTCATTGGGGCTTGAACACGGGACCTCCAGCACTCAAGGCGGACACCATACCTCAAGACCACTCAGCCCCCCAATATGTGATATGTAATCTCACGGCAGACATGGGAGATGATGAATCATGTCATGGCACTGAATCTGTGAATGTGTTTGTTCATATGTATTGATGTACATGTTTATTTACATACATGGTGTTTCATGAGTAAGATAGTTCAGACCTGAGTCGTTGCCAGTCTAACATGTAGTCCCATAGAAGATACTGCCACTGGAGTGTCAGTGTTACAAGCCACAACAACAGTCCCACTGCAAGAACCTGTTGGATGTGGAATGTTTGAACCATTACATTTTGTGGACCTGAGTGCACAGAGTCATAGGAGCCAACCTTTCCCTCCATCAACAGCTGATGTCAAACCCTCGTCCCCCCGGGAAGGTTAACCCGGTCAACAAATGCCCGCAGAAGTCGGATGTGTCGGCCTAACGGCGCAAGAACGCAGCTCTGCTGTAAACAGGCACAACGCAATCACATCCGGGAAAAAAAACTCCGGATGAACGAAGAAGAAGAAGAAACCCTCGTCCGACCGAGCTCAGATTCTTTCAGGCCACCTATTGATGTTGACTTATTATCATTGTCATGTGCCTTGCCAAATATCATACGCTGTGGGCCTGAGTGCACAGAGCTACAGGTAGCAATCTTTCCCTCCTGTAGCAACATCAGATTCTTTCAGCCCACGTATTGATATTGACTCATTATCATGTGCCTTGCCAAATGTCATATGTTGTGGGCCTGAGTGCACAGAGCAATAGATAGCTATCTTTCCCTCCTGTAGCAACCTCAGATTCTTTCAGCCCACCTATTGATATTGACTCATTATCATTCTCATGTGCCTTGCCAAATGTCATTGATGTCATGATTGTCAACAGATCTCAGTCTCAATGTTGTGGATGAACTCTCATGCTGATCACTCCATGCTACCATCCTAGACCAATTAGCATCATTTCTCTCTCTGCCTCTGCACTGATATTTCCGATCGTCGCATTGTTTTTCAATGCCTGTCCTGTCATTATATTACAAGAGACTACTGTTTGTCTCTTTCATATAGTAGCATATAATGCTTTACTTTCACTAGCCTCTTCCAGGCATCTCTGAAACCACATCTACATTTCCTCCAAGCTTTTCCTACCTGTGTGTTCACATGCCAAGACTCACTGTCACACAGCAAAATGGCTTCCTTATAACATTTCAATCTATTCTGTCATTCAGTGACACTGCCTTATTGGATAAGATAGTTTTTATCTTCTAAAATGCAGCTTTTGCTTGGTCTTAATCTGCCATGCATCCCCCATTGAATTTATTTCTTCTTATAGTACATTCTGGTATTATCATTTTCTTTAAAGTAACCTTTGTTTTCTTGATACTCGAAGTCCTCATTTGCATTATCTATTACTACAGTGGCCAACAGTTGTTGCCTATCTTTTGCATTGTCATCTACATAATGCAGATTATTTATAACCTTCAACTTGTGTTCCTGGTTTATCTATGATGTCTCAAATTATTACTTCACTATACAGAGAGAACAGATCCAATGACAAAACAATCCTTGTCTTATTCATACTTTATTTGTTCATAATTGCCCACTGTATTTCCCATTTTAATTGCTACTAGTTTCAATAAATATCTTGAGACCTTTCTCATCAATGTTAATATCCTCCAGTATTTTGGTCAATTCACTGTGCTTTACTTTATCAGCTGTTTTGGTGTCATTTCTCAGAACACTGAATGAATGTAAACATTTGTGAACAAGATTTACTGTAACCACAATTTCTGAAGTTGATATTAGCAAGGCAGTGGCCTCTTGGGTCTACTCAGTAAGATTTCTAGCTGCCAAGGGTTCTTCATATCCATGTTTTACCGGGATCATAAGGGAAGCAAAGAAGAGTAACACTGCAGCCTACCAGGCAAGGAGTGTTGATGTGAGATTGGCTATCTCTTACTGGAGACAGTTGTAGCTTCAAGATCCAAACAATCATCAGCAAGTCTACAGTGGGCCTGGGTTGAGAGCCTATGCTCTATTGGGAGATGAAAGGCAGAAGAAGAATAAGATGGGTTCTGTATCCTGCACACGGAGCATTCCTTTTTTCAGTCTCATTCAAGAAGGCTAGGCATCTAATCCAGGGATAAGAGGCCAGCATTACTACACTCCGGTCTCCCTAGCCAAGGGGTTAATGACATTGTTCATAATCCCGTATATCCACGGGGGGAAAACAACAGCTATGAGAATCAGCAGCGGTTCGTGCAGCGCTGGTAACTTACAGGGGTATGTGAGCCAGTCGTTCAGAAATCAATGGCAAACAACTGAACGTAAATCTTGCCTAGTACATCAACAGCAGCTGAAAAATGCTGGTGTTGACTACAATGTCCTGTATGGGATGTGCAACATAAAAAAAAAAATTATACTGTCAGCTTCCATCATTTAGTAAAAGCATTGTCCGCAATGAAGCAGCAGCGAAAGGAAACCTCAGAGACCTGCGGCAGGTACTTCTGGAGCTGCCATACCTCTCAGCCACTTGTCCCCATATAAACATGTCATGTACAAAGTTATCATTTTCATGTTAACTTTACGTGTGTTACTTTGCACTGATTGAACTGATCCTTCCCCTCAGTATTAGAAATCTACACATTTTCTGTGTTCATTTTGTACTTACTTGTAAATGTTTTTTTGGCGCTCTCTTTGAACTCTAAGTGTAGTCCATACACACTACTTCTAGTAGTGGTGGACTGAATTTTGCGTGTGGATTAGCTTTCCCTATTAAACAGTGTCCCTCGCCAGCAGGCGAACCTACTCTGACTCCAGAGGTACTTGTAATTTACGCCCCCAAGTCAAGGACGACAAGTCAACATTTTAGTCTAACATGTCTGGAGTAGGAGTTGAACCCCTTACCTCATCAGCACACTGGATGTTTAAGAACATGTAGGGGTTCAACCCTTACACCGGACAGTTGGACTAAAATGTTGACCTATCGTCCTTGACTTGGGACGTAAATTACAAGTACCTGAGTGGGTTCACCTGATGGCAAGGGACACTGTTAATAGGGAAAGCTGATCCATGCATAAAATTCAGTCCAGCACTACTAGAAGTATTGTCTATGGACTACGCAAGAGTTCAAAACCTGAGCGAGCGCCCAAAAATAATATGCATATGTGTAATAAAGACAAGATTAAGGGGGAAAATATCCACGAGTGTAAACTGATGGCAGTGCTGTGTCATCCATGGAATTAGTATCCTTGCAGGAAGCCATCGCTAAGGCACCTGAGATTTCCTGAAGTGACCTGTTCTTAACCAGTTTAGAGCTCAAAATATAGTCCTTTGTCAATCAGAGATATGCAAAGATGTCAGGAAATATTTAGTACTGACAAGATACATTTCAATGCAAGTGTTTTGCAACAAACATGTAATAAGGAAATCACAAAGATAAATTGTAAAAAATACTTGTGAATGTAATTTATTTCCAGAAATAGTATTTCACAGCTGACATAAAAATGTATGTAATTTACATGGGGGGGGGGGGGGGGGGGGGGGGGGGGGGGGGGGGGGGGGTGTGGTGTGTCTCTCTCTCTCTCTCTCTTCAAATGTTAACAAGTTTACATTATCATGCTCATGAACAATGCCTGTTGTCACCTTGCAGACCAAAACGTGTGATAAATGAGGGCGAGTCAATAAGTAAGTCACACAGTTCTGTGGAATGGCAGATAAATGTAGTTGGTATTTTCTACAGGTGTCATTAGATGACAGCAACATCGAACTTTATGTTCCCGTTCATCAGGTGGCGCTAGGTGTCTCATGCGAGCGCATAAACAAAATGCCGACTGTTCTTACGGAGTGTACAACCAAAGAGCAACGTGTTGTTGTGTGTTTTGCATGGGCAAAAGGACTGCCTGCAAAGGACATTCATAAGGAAATGCTTCCTTTTTTTGCTGACAAATAATTGTCCCGTAAAGTGGTGCATAGCTGGGTAGAAAAATTTTCTCAAGGACGCTCTAAAATTGTTGATGAAATCCAATCTGGTCATCCTGTTGGGATTGCAACAGAAGCATCTGTGCAGTGGGTGGAGGAGATGATTAGAGGTGCCAGGTGAGTAACCTGCAATAGGGTGCTCACATGGTTCAGCATGCAGCATGATCGATTGAAATTTAAGAAAGTGTGTTCAAGGTGGGTACGCAGACAATTGAAGGAGGAACACAAAATTAACCGATTTGGCCTGTCCTTGCATCATCTCTGTTGATATGAAGGAGAAGACATGCTGAACAGGATTGTTACTGGTGACAAATCATGGGTGCATCACTACCAGCCCGAATTAAAGTGTGCTTCAATGCAAACACCTTTCTTCACCTTGTGTCCAAAAATTCAAGGTTACGCCATCAGCAGGGAAGGTTATGCTGACAGTGTTCTGGGATTGTCAAAGGAGTGCTTTTAACCAATTTCAAGAAGAAAGGTGACAATGTGAATTCTGAATCGTACTGTGAAGTTCTATCGATGCTTCATGATGCAATTTGAAAAAAACGTCCAGGACTGCTGACTAGAGGAGTATTGCTTCTTCATGACAATGCCAGACCACACATGGCTCGATTAACTCAGGAGAAAATTAACCAAGGTGGGAAGTTCTGGAACATCCACCTTACAGCCCCGACTTAGCCCCTAGCAATTTCCACCTTTTTGGGAGACATTTCGCGAATGACACCGAAGTTGAATGTGAAGTGAAAATGTGGTTTAGAAAACAGAGCACGCACTTCTATGCAGCCGGTTTGAGAGGACTGATAAAACGATGGGATAAGTGCATCTATGTTGGTGGAAATCATGTTGAGAAATAAAGGAACAATGTATGTATAAAAACTGGTTTCAAGTTATCATATTTACTTATTTTTCTACAGCCATTTGTGACTTACTTATTGACTTCCCCTCGTATGAGCGAAAACGTCTAGCAACAGCAAAGCTATTTTGTTTTAATTCATCAGGTTCGTCCGTTTATAGCGAAGTTGTTCACAATTTCAGCATTAAAAAATTGGCATATTTATGATTCTTTATGAAACTATTGGAAAGCATACTTATTATTAGAGACTGGGCACATTTTTTGCACTAATAAAATAGTTTATTTAATATGTAATTATGTAAGACCTTGCCTAAAAACTAAACTTTGCATATTACTTCATTTGAATTCATTTAATATTTTCAAACAATAAAAATGTGCAATTACTAGGATTCCATCATTGTTACGTATTACTTCCAGCCCACTACATCTCTGAGGTCAATTACACCTAAGGTAGCCATTTCAATAAAGCAGGATTGGAACTAAATTCTGTTCACCCAAAGACCAATACATTTGCTATTAGGCTGATTGCACTAGAATAATCTTTTTCTGCTGCTGCTTTTATCAATCACCCCCTGGAGCATAGGTGCTCAACCAACTCACACTAAGCCAACATATCAATGGAATCTCTTTCAGATCCTTCTATTGTCTTCCTAATTTTATTCATCTCTTTCTCTTCTCCATGTGTTTATAGGTGTCTACTTTGTTGGCCATGTGGGTCGTAGATAAGGGACTTTCTATTTATACTATTGTCAGATTTCCTCAATGTGTGTCCTACCCAGTGCCAGCATATTGTACTTGCTTGTTGTTTCACTGGTATTACCAGAACAGTCATTATATGTTAATTCCTAAAAAAATATTTGCTGAATTTTCGGTCAACTTTAAAAGGTGCAGATAGTACAAAAATGTATATTCTCACCAACTCAGTGTTAACTGAGTTTCTGCCCATGCATATAAAACATACCATATGATAGTAAATACTTAACAAGAGTTAAAGGTTTTGAGGAATGGTAATATATCCTGTACTGTATCAGAAAATGGTGGTTTAGAAATCACATTTGTTAGCTGAAATGGTAGATCTTGTTAGTCACATGAAATAAACAAGAGGCTTTGTGAATAGCTAATACAGAAACTAGCTCAAACAATCCACTGTGACATAACTGGCTTCAGACTGACAATTTAAGCTCCCTATAGAATTTCAAAGCAAGAGAGAATTGAAACTGTAGTAGGATGTAGTTAGAGTAACTGGACTTATTCACTTTGACCTTTTACCCTTTCCTTTAGATTTAGCATATAATGATGGATCAATCTCATCTGGACTCAGGCCCTTTACTGAAAACAATCTTTCAGCTCTTTCCTCTAAGGTCCCACCACATTTAAGGCCCCGTGTCATTAAGGCATTCTTAAGTCTCTCCATTCCAAGACTTGCCAACTCTTCCTTGCTATCATACCTCTCCAAATCGACTGGCTCATTACTGGCAGAGTCTGAGACATCATTTTTCAAAATTAGATTCTGTTTCTGCTTATCTGCAGGTACTTCACTATCATCAGTGCAGCCTGGGTCCTTAGATAATGTCTGCTCAATGACTTTGATCTTTGAAGTGCCTGCATCACAATGTGACACTGTTTGTTGCAATCCTTCAACACCCAGCCTCTTTTCCACCTGATCTGTTTCCATATCTCTAACATTATCTGAGGATTCAACTGATGAAGAACTGTTGCCCTCGTCACTGCCATTGTTATCTCTACTGCATGAACTTGTCTGACTGATCTGCAGATCTCCATTACCAGGGTTAGCTTCACTGTCAGAGCTGCTGCTAGAATCCTCAATGTCCACACCAATCCTATAGAACAGAAACCAAAAATAGAAATTTGTAATCACTTCAGTATACAAAACTAAAATACTGTATAACATCAAGGAGCTTTGCTAATTTTACCATAAATTTTTAAAGGTCACATATTAATATGAGCCGGCTAAGGGGTTATGGGTGCAATCCCACATACCAAGTTTGAAACATAGCTGCCGGCAATTTGGAATTAGACTGCCATGCGCTGGTTTCATACAGGTATGAGTGCCGGTCGTTCAGAACACCACTGCAAACTACTGAATGTAAAACTGCCAAGACTGCAACATCCTGTAAAGGATATGCAACTAACTTTCATGACTTTTAATTGTGATAAGCATACCTTTACACACAAAATTAAGTTCAGATCTTGCATGCCCGGCCAACAGACTGACCGACTTCCAGATACAGCACACTGTAAGTAAAATCTGATCTGCACAACCAAGGACAGTGCAGTATCTGCAGCGAGTATTACTTTGCATCATCAGACTAAGCATCACATGCGTACTTTAACAAACAGCATTACTTTTGTTTGTATAACAATGGCCTATTGCACACGATGAAGCCTTCCATTGCAAATCTTTACTTGTATTTACTGCACAGCATGAAGGTGAATATCTTATTGAAGTTCATACATGACCGATTACACTAGTCAACAACGAAAATCTACCAGATATGAAAATATCTAACTAATTTTGGTGTGCTGAAAGTGAAAATGACATTTAAAAAGTATTGATTGGCTCTAGTTTTCAACATATATGCTACTAGTTTATTTAATCACGGTTAATTTATATATATGGTGCAACTGTTGCGGTGAATAAGTGGTCGCTCTTTTGTTTGGACTACAGGATGGATACACCAAGCACTGTTGTTGCTCTCTCTGTGAGTGGTCTAGCCGTGCATGAATTGACTATTACATCAGAAGACATTGGCCAATCAGGCAGTCATTGCAGCCTGGCAGTAAGAATATTGGAACCCAGGACTTGTCGACACCAGCAAGACTTTGTTGCCACCTTTGCACATTCAGCTGGGTCTCATGAAAACCTCTGTCAAGGCAATGGAGAAAACAGATGAGGCTTTCAAACACCCCATCAGAAAATGACCAAGACTGAGTGAAGCTAAAATAAGAGAGGGAGTATTTATTGGTCCACAAATTTAAAAACTTCACGATGACAAGTTTCTTTGCGTGTTTCATGAGAAGGAAATAGCAGCATGGCTAGCATTTAAGTTGAGGTAGACAATTTCCTTGGAAACAACAGATCTGATAATTACAATTAAATTGTGGAAAATCTCCTTCTCAAGTATAAGAGAGTCTGCAACATGTCTTTGAAAATTCATTTTCTGAATTTTCAACCTCAAACTGTGGAGCTGTCAGTGATGCTATGGAGACAAGGTATCAAAGCAATTGGAGCCCTTCAATGCTTGCTGATCATGTTGGACTTGGAAGAAAATACAGATCAAATCAGTCAGAAAGCCACCAAAATCTGCCCAAGACTGACTAGCCACGTTATTATTCTGCGCCTCAGAACAGGACAATGGATTATGCAACTACATGTATACAAAATTCAAGATTGGTAAATCAGCCATGCGCATATTTGGATTGGCGCCGCAGACAGCAGATCACATACTCCAAGACTCCCCAAAATATAACATATCTAGGCAAACTTTCTGGCCTAGAGAAATGACAGTGGAAAATAAACTCTATGGACCACTGAGTGAACTAAAAAAAAGATAGTTAAGTTCATATAAGATATAAAATCAATCAATCAATCATATAAGAGACAACACTGCAGTCATAGATACATTTCAAGCGAACTGAAAGAAGAAGAACTGTTGGACTGTGACAAGAGACACCTCATTGCTCGACTACAAATAACAAGCAAAGAGAGCTCAAACAACGATTGAATAATGATGGAATGGGTTCAAATGTGCCTTATTAAAAACATGATATGTTAATTTAAAATATTTTTTTATTTATTCTATCATTCTATGTTGAGATATTGATTATGTAACCACAATTTTTATAATGCTAAAGTAAAAAGACTAACTGTTCACCCTACAGAATTAAACAAGCATAATGTATTTGTATTACTATAATGCAAATTCATCATTTTAAAAAAAAACACAGAGCCAATTGGTGAATTTCAATATGATATTTGAAGTGAGCATGTCAAAATCATTAAGAAATTGTGTATTTATATTCTGATATAAATAACTCTTGAAAATGTTTTGACAAGTGTTAGTTATAACAATATTTATTTGAATATATATATATATATAAAATAAGAAAAGAAACTACATGAAACAATTACCACTCAGTCTTGGAAATGCTGCTAGATCCTGGGGCTGGCTTCATCTTCTTGTCAGCACAGTCATGGCCTCTACCTTTTTTATGAGTCCTCTTGAGACCTTTAGAAGGAAAACAAACATATAACTCCATTAAAGACGGTACAGTAAGTGGAAAACTGGAAAGATCGAGGGGAAGAGAGGCAGACCAAGAGAAATTATGCTGGATGGATTGCGACGATGGCATGGAGGAATATCAACGGCGGAGTTGATCCAGAAAACCAAAGACAGATCTGTGGAGAGTCATGAACGCCTATGCCAGCCAACATGGCACTTGATGATGATGAGAGTAAGTGGAGACTACATGCATTTATTATTTAACACAGGGTTCTCCTGAACAGTTTTTGTACATAAAACATTAAAAAGGTCATTCAATAACAAAATATACATTTTGGCACAAGTTTACCTTTGCTGAGAGCATCTTGTAAATCTTCCTGCATCTTGGCTCTCTGTTCGTGGTACACTGGATCTTCAAACTTATGTGGATTCTGTACTAGCCGTTTAGCTTGTCTCTCTTGTCTGCGTTGTTCGCGTTCACTTTCTCGCTCAGCTTCCTTACCAAGCCATTCTTTCAGCCTAGAGTCACATTAAAAGAGAAACAGTACAACTGACTAATGTTGTTCTTGTGAGACTATAGAATTAAATACAAGTGCTCTCTAAGACAGAAATACTAATGGTTCATGAAACTCATGGGCACTGTCACAGGTACCCCAGCCAGCTATATGTGACGTCACAGGTACCCCTGCCAGCTATATGTGATGTCAGAAAAGGTAACTCATGGGCACTGTCACAGGTACCTCTGCCAGCTATATGTGACATCAGAAAAGGTAACTCATGGGCACTGTCACAGGTACCCCTGCCAGCTATATGTGACATCAGAAAAGGTAACTCATGGGCACTGTCACAGGTACCCCTGCCAGCTATATGTGACATCAGAAAAGGTAACTCATGGGCACTGTGACAGGTACCCCTGCCATCTATATGTGACATCAGAAAAGGTAACTCATGGGCACTGTCACAGGTACCCTGCCAGCTATATGTGACGTCAGAAAAGGTAACTCATGGGCACTGTCACAGGTACCCCTGCCAGCTATATGTGACGTCAGAAAAGGTAACTCATGGGCACTGTCACAGGTACCCCTGCCAGCTATATGTGACGTCAGAAAAGGTAACTCATGGGCACTGTCACAGGTACCCCTGCCAGCTATATGTGACGTCAGAAAAGGCCAAACATACATTATCTGGTGACTGTATCTCATATTGACCTGACAAGGATTCCTCCAGTTATAAGATACAACAGTAAAATATGTATTTAAAATGCACCTGACATGCACCTTAAGTGCATTATCTAACAATAACCCAAGATTTACTTAATTAAGTAACTTACAATTAAGGATGACCATCCATAGGCTGGAGAGAGATAGTTCATTACTATTTAAACACAGGCCAAATAAATATCCTGGCTATGAGTTTCTCAATGGTTGCTGTGTGCAGCATGCATGGGTGTTTTCTCTGGTAATAACTCCATGTTGATGTCTCAAGTGTGCAGCATGCATGGGTGTTTTCTCTGGTAATAACTCCATGTTGATGTCTCAAGTGTGCAGCATGCATGGGTGTTTTCTCTGGTAATAACTCCATGTTGATGTCTCAAGTGTGCAGCATGCATGGGTGTTTTCTCTGGTAATAACTCCATGTTGATGTCTCAAGTGTGCAGCATGCATGGGTGTTTTCTCTGGTAATAACTCCATGTTGATGTCTCAAGTGTGCAGCATGCATGGGTGTTTTCTCTGGTAATAACTCCATGTTGATGTCTCAAGTGTGCAGCATGCATGGGTGTTTTCTCTGGTAATAACTCCATGTTGATGTCTCAAGTGTGCAGCATGCATGATGCATGGGTGTTTTCTCTGGTAATAACTCCATGTTGATGTCTCAAGAATAGAATATGTTTGTACAATGCTGCTATGTTGTGTTTTCAAGCATTTTGTTCATTGGTTGGTGTACCTCATATCCTGTCCATTCCAGCAGTCCGACATTATCTGTCATCACTTGTACACTGATGATGTAAGTATGCAGATTCCCCTTCACTCATTTACCGGTTAAAACTATGACAACAGAAAGTATAAAAGACTGTAACAAGACTCAGTCTTCTCTGTAGACTCCCTCCCACAAGAAAAACAAAATGGCCGGTGGTCAAGTGAATCTTACAATTTAAAACAAACAGCAGTCTCGTAACAAAACTTGCATCACTTACTTTTTCTCATTGTTGATGTCTCTCATTCGACGACCACTCAAATCACGACATGCTTCTCTGCTTGTCGTCTTCTCAATCTGTGCACCAATAGCACGCAGCATTGACCCAAAGCCTAAAAGTTCAACAACAAAATGGAAAACATCATATTTTCAATAGCTAATATGCATTAGCAGTTTGTGCACAACACACAATAAGAGATAGAATGCATATGTCAATATCTGTGTTTACGCTTCCAAATAGTTACAAACGGATTAACTCTTCCGAAAAGTTCATGAAAATGTAACGTTTATCTAAACTTGTCACAACTGTTCAACAGTACATCACAATTAATCCCACCACTTCCCATCATGTGACTTCAAAATCTATGTCCCAATCATTCTATGAGTATTTTACAATCATAACAATAGTAGGTCAGAAGTTAAAGCAAAAAACTTGGACTGCTGTTGGGAGAGTAAAGTGTTCATAATAATAACAACAGGCGTGGAAGAGGATCCTGCTAGAGTCTGTGGTGTGCTGGGACCATCACATGTTGTAGGTGGGAATGCCCAGTGGACTTATAGCGGTCAACGAGTGCAAGCATGGAACCCTCACCTGACATGATCAGTGTAGCCCTTTAGCAACTACACTAATGTGCCCGCTGGTGTAAAGCGTTAAGCACTGACATATTCTAGGCCATGACATATGAGATAGGTTGACCAGTTTCCTTCCTCATCAAATGTATTTCCCAGATAAATATGAAAATTGACCCATCATCAAAATCTTATGAGTCTGGGTTGACCCCTGTGCCATATTGGTCAAAACAAAAACAAGAGTAGAAACATTTATAGAAGAAGCTGACAATTAATTGGACAGCCATAAAGAGCAATCGGGCGTTTTAAGGGAAGCTGAGTGGCAAAAACAATTATCACAAACATCAGAAAGAGGCAGTCCTCGTTTTGTGGCCACGTTATGAGAAGACAAAAACTGGAACATTTTTTGGGGGCGCTCGCTCACTTTGAACTCAAGTGTGGTCCATACACACTATTTACAGTAATGATGGACTGAATTTTGCATGTGGATTAGCTTTCCCTATTAACAGTGCCCCCCACCATTAGGCAAACCCACTCTGACTTCAGAGGTACTTGTAATTTACGTCCCCAAGTCAAGGACCACAGGTCAACATTAGTCCAGCTGTCCAGTGTAGGGGTTGAACCGCTTATCTCAGCATCAGTACAATGGATGTTTAAGAACATGCATTCTTACCCATTCGGCCATGTGGACCTGCAACTGAAACATGTTGTGACAACCAGAAAGATTTGTGGAAAGAGAGATAAAGGAAGACAATGTGAGAAGACTCTTAATAGTCTTGTGTCATGGCACAAAAGGGAGTCAACACACGAATTGATCCATGATGTCAGAGATTGTAATTTGTGGAGAGGCATGATCGCCCATACCAGCCAGCAAGGCACCGGATGATGATAAGATACATTTGATACAAGTAATATTGTCAGGGACCAGGGATGTTCAGAAAGAACATGTTTGGTCATATGAGCAACAAATGATGAAGATATGGTGAGTTGTTTGGTACATAATGAGTTAACATATCAGCAACAAATGATGAAGATATGATGAGTTGTTTGGTACATAATGAGTTAACATATGAGCAACAAATGATGAAGATATGGTGAGTTGTTTGGTACATAATGAGTTAACATATGAGCAACAAATGATGAAGATATGGTGAGTTGTTTGGTACATAATGAGTTAACATATGAGCAAGAAATGATGAAGATATGGTGAGTTGTTTGGTACATAATGAGTTACCATATGAGCAACAAATGATGAAGATATGGTGAGTTGTTTGGTACATAATGAGTTAACATATGAGCAACAAATGATGAAGATATGGTGAGTTGTTTGGTACATAATGAGTTAACATATGAGCAACAAATGATGAAGATATGGTGAGTTGTTTGGTACATAATGAGTTAACATATCAGCAACAAATGATGAAGATATGGTGAGTTGTTTGGTACATAATGAGTTAACATATGAGCAACAAATGATGAAGATATGGTGAGTTGTTTGGTACATAACGAGTTAACATATGAGCATCAAATGATTAAGATATGGTGAGTTGTTTGGTACATAATGAGTTAACATATGAGCAACAAATGATTAAGATATGGTGAGTTGTTTGGTACATAATGAGTTAACATATAAGCAACAAATGATGAAGATATGGTGAGTTGTTTGGTACATAATGAGTTAACATATAAGCAACAAATGATTAAGATATGGTGAGTTGTTTGGTACATAATGAGTTAACATACCGCCTTTTCCTCCTGGTAGCCTCGGGACAATATGGTAAGTCTTTCCATTTTCCAATTTAGCATCTGCTGCAACTTTTCTACCGTTGCTCAAAATATAAACAGATGACTTGTCAACATCCTGAAAATATAACATGAATCATGTAGCATTATAATTAACACATTCATTCATTCAGCAGCATGTCTCTTGCAGAAATTTTCTCTCATAATAACTGTCCAGAAAACATCTCGGTCACAAGCAAGATGTCCCACATCTGATACACCCAACTGGAGATCATCTGCCACATCATACACCCATCTTCTCTTTGGCCTTCCTCTTCCTCTCTTCCCGGGCATATATCCCTCCATGATCTCTCCAAACTTTCATGACGTTTCAAGTGACCAAAATATTTCAATTTTCTTTGTTTTTTATCATCTTTAGTAGCCAACCTTCTTCAATATTCAGATCTTGTCGAATGGACTCATTTGTTCTTTTCTGTATCCAAGATATTCTTAGAACCCATCTATAATGATTATATTCTAAGGCATTTATGTGCTGTTCAGCTTGTTTAGTAAGTGCCAGGTTAAGGAAAATGGTTCATAATTATTGTTGCTTGTTACATGCCTCTGTGGGGGCGTACGGGCTGAAAGGCTGGAGAATGGCAACGTACTCCAGCTTTGACCCATTGTCACAACATACTCCAGCTTTCCCCATCTAATGACTGTCAGGCTTGAGTTAGGAGTAGAACGGAGAACTTTTGGGTTACACCCGTGTGCGTGATGTTGATCCGTCGACTAAACTAATCTCAACTAAACTTTCTAATGACATGCCCAAAGAATGTGGGATATTGTCCGATGATTTGATTCAATGAAATTATTAAATTATTATTATTATATTAACTAAAGTAGAACGGGCACTTAATTTTCACAAACACTATCACAACATCTCTCAATATAAATAATATAATATTAATTATGCCACTCCTACAGTAATGGGTTCATTGGCAGTTTGTGGTCTGTGATGAAGTCAGCTTTACATCATTTCATTTAACCACTTGGGTAATGTGCAGACAAGTTAGAACGCCCATTGGCAGCTGACAGATGGTGGTTTCTGAATGAAGATGCAAAGAAAACTGGACTGAGAAAAACAAGTGAAGCAGTCTGACAAAAAGTACAGGAAGGCCCCGGTTAACGTCCGGGTTATTCTTGGAAAAAGCGACTTTAAGTGAAACGACATATAGTGAAACACTATCTCCATAGAATTAAAGTAAATACGGTGTATTATGTGATGTTTATTTTGATGGTTGTTGATATTTATTGGCTAAATAGAGATGGGTTGGAGGGCGAGTGGTAGAGTTATTGGGACCTGAAGGCATTAAAACCACGGCTTGCTCCAAAACTATCATCAGCACTACCAGTACTGCTCTCACCCGCTTTCTCAGTTAGACACTTTGCTTTCTCTTTGATAGCCATCTTGCTCACAGGCATATTCCATTGGTTCTGGTATGAGTGATTTTGGAAGCACTTAAAGGGGTTACGTTTTAGCAACCTCTTTGATTTAGTCAGCATCTGCAAGAATTGTCCTTACCATCCTTGGAGGTAAACCATGGACTTTACCTATATCAACAGCCCGATCGCCAGCCTCAAAACGACGTAACACATCTAACTTCACCACAAGAGTAACACTTTTCCCGGTTCTCTTACAACCAGACACACTATTAGCACTTACTGTGCGCTTTGAACTCATAATTATGGGTTATTACATGATAAAATCCTGGAAAAATGCACTGCACAAAATGTAAAATGGCGATGTTAACGCAGCATAGCAACACAGGTGACGATGTTATAGCAGAACGTAGCGATGTAAAGTGAAGTTATGTCCCATTGTGACAACGGAATTATAGCGAAATGACGTAAACCAAAGCGACGTGTAGCAGGGCCTTCCAGTAGATATAAACCTCAGTTAATAGAAAATGAGATGTGGAAGGTCAAGATTCTTTGGGCATTTTATGAAGAAAATAAACTTGAAAAAGTGGCAGCTGACAAACTTGATGGCAGCAGGTAGATAGATGGATAACTACTGAATGGTTCTACCAAATATCATAATGGGTCGAAACCTATGTAGTACGAAACTGAGATCTTGTGAGAAGCCAAACTAAATTTTCTCACACTTTACACATGGTAATATGATTTTGTATAAGGGGACTTTTGAGTCAAGTCTTAGATATGACCGAGTTACCGTAATGACAGCAGGCGGTACTACCTGCCTTATTGCCAAGACCGGCCACGCACCACAAAATATAAACAAGTGTGAACGGGAGTTTCCCCATGTGTACACCAACGTGGACAGAGTGGACAAGAGCTCTAGGGAAACGAGAATACGTCAGATACAGCAACAAGGACGCTGTGAAAGTTGTGATTCAGAACGGACGTGTTGATGTGAGCTCCGGTGAAGGTGACACCTGGATGTGGCGATCTCCTGCATGACGCGGCTTGAAATCAGGAGGAAGATTTATTGAGGACATTCAACTGAAGAATGAACCATGAACCAGGGAATAGCAAAGCCACCCTAGACATATATTTGCGAGTATTCAAACGACTGCAACTTAGCGGAATGGGAGCTCGAGGATAGGAGTAAATTTAGCGCTAAGGGCCGATTCTGCATCAGGAATCACCTAGCCGACTTCATCCATTTAGAGTCATCACCATGTCTGCGACAGATTAAAGATCTGGAACGGTTAGTCACGATTGTTTGAATAATTTTATCATTTTTGTCCAGATGTTATTGTTGTTGAAATAACGGCAGTAACACAGTTTGGCACTTATGTTAACGCCAAATGTTAGGTGGCGCTTACCAAACACGACACTCCACATTGTGCCAGCGGCTTCGGGCGGAAAAGTGCAATTGGGAGGGTACAAGCCTTATCCTGATGCGAGGAAATGCAACCTAACGACAAAATGTCATGGCAGGGCAGACCAGGCCCTAAGTCTTGATTGGCAGCCGGTCTAGGATCGAAGCTCCGACAGGCGGACAGTTAGAGCATTGCTTTGCTGATCCAGCAGCTTCTGCAGCTTGTCTTGTTCCAGATGTATTGCTGTTATCTTTCCTCTGGAGTGAACTGGACAGGCCGAGAGAGGGATCATACTGCATGGGTAACACATGGTCTCTATATTTTAGCCCAGGCTTTGTGCTATGGCGAGGTATAACTCCATCCCTGGTCTTAACCGGTCTCGGAATCAAAGCAAGAGGTAACAGTTACGGGTTATAAGTCCTTGTCAATTGGCGTAGACATCGGGCGCCTATGGATTACCTCTGATGGTGGGAGACACCTACAGGTATCACTGATCAGCTACCGCCCGCCTCAAGCTGGGCAACCCCCGGCCAATTAGGTGCTGATCCGCCACAGCCTTCCTGCTTCAATGGGTGCTTGGGGCTAGGACAAAATCTGAATCACAGGCTGTAAAATCAATGCACCAGGTATTACTAAAAAGAAAAATAGAAACCTCAAGCTACGACCTGCAACCTGGAATGTAAGAACCATGTGTTCAGGATTTTCCACTGACCTGACGAATATTGACGATGCGAGAAAAACAGGCTGTGATTGATGCTTAACTCAGTCGTCTTAACATTGATATTGCTGGCCTGCAGGAGACTCGCCTCGCTGAGGAAGGGTCACTCAGGGAAAACAATTACACCTTTTTTTGGAAGGGCAGAGAGCAGGCAGAAAAAAAGACAACATGGTGTGGGCTTTGCAGTGAAGAATTTGCTACTGGGAATGATTGAAATTCCAGCTGGAGGTAATGAAAGACTATTATCCCTGCGCTTGGCAACCTCTTGTGGTTTTGCCACCATTATCACTGCATATGCACCGACACTCACTTCCCCTGATGATATAAAGGATTCGTTCTATGAGGAGTTAGACTGTGATCAAGGCAGTTCCAAAATCCGACTACATTTATATGCTTGATGATTTCAATGCTCGTGTGGGCAAGGACTCGAGTTCATGGCCAATGAGCCTTGGAAAATACAACATCGGTTGCATGAATGAAAATGGGCAAAGGCTGCTGGAGCACTGCACCAGAAATGACCTATGTATTACAAACTCCTTTTTTAAAACAAAAGAGTGGCATAAGGTCACATGGAAATATCAAGATTCTGCCATTGGCATCAGCTGGACATCATCATCACATGGAAACAACATCTGAACCAAACATCATTAACTCGAAGTTACCACAGTGCTGATTTCCTTGTACTCCCGCATGCCCTGGCACGAAGATGAAACTAATCTTTGCCATCCGAGACCACTCCAGAGACAGCAACCACTCTTTTCGGATCCACCCCATCTCTATCCTCTTGAGCATGCTCATTGAGTCGCTAAGGAAACATACCCTAGTGAACCATGTTAATGCTTTACTTACTGCCATGACTTCCATAGTCAGGCTACTTCTGGTCTCAACAAAAAGCACTTGAGTCCTCCTTCACAATTCTCCCTCCGGCCTGAGCCGTAAAGGCCCATGTGCTTTGAGTTCCAACAGCAACTTGAAGACGCTTTCAATGATACATCAGAAAATTGTACAGCAAGTGAAAAGTGGGGTAAACTTAAGGAAACTCTTATAAAACAGCAGGTAGGGGTTTACGGCACTGTAGATCATAAGAGGCAGGACTGGTTTGCGGCAAACAGCCAGACAGTACAGCCCCTGATGATAAAAAGAAGATATAACAACACGTAACACTCTCAGTGAGCTGAAGCAAGCTAGGAAGGATGTGCAAAAGGCTACCAGGCAGTGTGCAAATGACTAATGGATCAAGTTATGTGAGTCCATTCAAAATGCAAGTGATAAGGGAAATATCAGAAGCATGTATGAAGGGATAATGAATGCCTGTGGTCCAATGATCAAAAGAAGTACACCATTGAAAAACTTGACTGGAGAAATCATCACTGATAAACAGCAGATGGATAGATAGGTAGAGCACTATTTGGAGCTTTACTCAAGTGAGACCAAACTAGCTGATGATGCCCTCAACACCATAGAGGCCCTACCAACTCTTGACCACCTGGACACACTTCCCATCATAACAGAAGTTATTTTTTAAGTTGCATGTCCTTCACAGGACATAGCAGTCAACCCCGGCATTTTCGCTGTTCGTGATTCCTGGGCACATTTTACGTTCAGTAGTTTGCCATTGCTTTCTGAACGACCGGTTCCAATACCTTTTTCGAAAAAACCAGCACCGCTGTGTTTCGAACCCAGGATATACGGGCTCGCAAACCGCTGTTCAGCAAGAGTTAAGTGTGCTATAAATGAACTTGCATCTGGCAAGGCCCCAGTAAGGATGGGATTCCAATAGAGGTTATCAGGAGTGGGCAAGACGCACTCACCCTACAGATCCACCAGCTAACAGAGCTATGCTGGCGAGAAGGACAAGTCCCACAGGATTTCAAAGATTCAAGCATCATAACACTGTACAAGAACAAGGGCGATCGAAGCGACTGTAAAATATTGTAAAGCAACTATTGTAACTACTGTAACAACTTCTGTGTATTGTTGGGAAAGTATTTGCCAGAATTGTTCTAAGCAGACTTCAAGTCCTAGGAGATCAAGTCTAGTGTGGCTTCCAACAGAACAGGTCTATCATTGATATGATATTCTCATTGCGACAAATGCAAGAAAAATTATGTGAACAGAATCAACCACTGTTTATTGCCTTCATCGACCTCACAAAGGCATTTGATTTGGTCAGTCATGAGGGTCTGTTCAAGGCACTAAAGAAGATTGGCTGCCCACCAACTCTTCTGTCCATTGTGGAATCGTTCCACACAGGTATGA
This sequence comes from Cepaea nemoralis, assembly GCA_014155875.1. Taxonomy (NCBI): domain Eukaryota; kingdom Metazoa; phylum Mollusca; class Gastropoda; order Stylommatophora; family Helicidae; genus Cepaea; species Cepaea nemoralis. The sequence continues at coordinate 447,863 of JACEFZ010022233.1, forward strand.
AGGGTATAATCAAGTTTGATGGTGCAACTTCAGAAGAGTTTAAAATCAAGAGTGGAGTTAACCCTACCAGACCGCTTTACCGATTTTTCGGTAATTTCCTACTCTACGGCTATACTGCTGTACCTAATTTTCGGTACTTTGCTTAGTACATGAAAAAAAAAGCAACACAAACTAAAAATAACCAACCAATCATTTTCAAACCATTGTTAGCCATTGCAAATGTCTGCCCCCTATAGGTTTGAATTGACTTTGTGTGATTTAACGTGAATAAATTCTGAAAATTCACAATGAAACGAGCGGCTGATGAACCAAGCACTTCAACAAGAAAGTGAAGTAGGTCTAGGCTTTTCACAGTCCAACAGGTGATCGATACTTTGGTTTATTCAGACTGGATTGGCACACAAAGGTGGAATATTGGCGCTAGATGAAAGGTAGACCTATTTTCTACAATGTCTCCAAGTTACATCTTATTCTAACCACTTGTTTGCATGTAACTAACATTTTTCTATATCATGTTGGTTTTTTTCTCTTTAATGCTCAGGAGCCCAGGTATAGGGGACAGTTAGGTTCAGGGCCTCAGGGCTGGTAGGGTTAAGCAAGGTTGTGTACTAGCTCCCACCCTATTTGGAATATACTTTTCACTTCTACTGAAATATGCCTTTCGTGATCAGGATGGTGGTATATACATTCACTCACGCTCAGATGGCGGCCTCTACAATGCTCAGAGATTGAAGGCCAAGACCAAAATTAGGAGGGTACTGATCAGAGAGTTGCTTTTTGCAGATGATGCTGCAATTACGACCCACTCTGAGGAAGAATTACAACGTCTACTATCTGCATTCTCCAATGCTTGTTCTGAATTTGGTTTAACAATTAGCAAAAAGAAGAGACAGATTATGTCACAAGGTGCACATGGGGTACCATCAATCTTTATTGACGATACCGAACTAGAAATAGTAGACCATTTTACATATCTAGGATCGAGGTAAATAGCAAATTATCCCTAGATCAGGAAATCAACATCAGGATTTGTAAGGCAGCAACAACAATGAACGGGTTATGAAAAAGAATCTGGGAGAACAGGAAGCTTACTGCCAAACCAAAAGTCTTTGTCTATCAAGCTTGTGTCCTTAGTACTCTTCTTTATGGCAGTGAAGCCTGGACAACTTACTCACACCAAGAGAAACGTTTAAACAGCTTTCATATGCGGTGTCTGCGAAGAATACTTGGTATTAAGTGGCAAGACAAAATCACAAATACTGAAGTATTGGAAAGATCAGGTTGTGTGACAGTGTATTCCATGCTCAGTCTTCGTAGTCTTCGATGGATAGGACACGTTTGGAGGATGGATGATGGTAGAATACCAAAGGACATCTTTTTTTGGTGAATTACAAATGGGTAGGAGATCTCAGGGTCGGCCTCTACTACGATACAAGATGTGTGTAAGCGGGACATGATTGATACAGGCAAAGATAATGCACATTGGGGGCAAGTTGCCACTGAACATGTTGCATGGAGGGCAAATATCAATAATGGAATAAAGACAAAGGAGAAAATTATTGCAGATAAGTCACACACAGAGTGTGTGAGATGTAAGATGGTGGACGATGGTGAAAATAACCATGTGTACACATGCATCCACTGTGGATAACATTTACAGCACCAATTAGCCTTATCAGTCACATTCACCACTGCCACAGGTTGTAGTTATTAAGCCTTTTTGAAGCACAATGTACCAAACTATCATCTGTCAAGATGGCAAGGTGCCAATGTAAAAAATATTAATTGACATACAGACTTCAATGTGGTACTAATGAATTTCATTTTGTCAGTTCTTTCCAGCAATTAATCTCTTCTCATACCATTTTTTTTATAATTAGAGACTGGCACATGTCAATCATTTGAAAAGGGCTCAAAAGGGCCCTTGCCTTTACTTTTCTTTCATTCGATACAATACTTTATTACATTACTTATTTATATTTATTACTTATTAAATTAAATTATAATTATAAATAAGTCTAATATTCTATTTCAATTTATGATTAAATTTATTTTGATAATTTAATCGGGTTTGTAAAGAATATAACAGCATTAATAAAATAGTAACAATAACAATAGCAATGTCAGTTGTCTCCCTCTTTGAATATGGGGGGAGGGCTTGGTAGTATTTGTTTTCGCGGAAAATTTCCTGCGACTTCCGGTAATCATGGCGTACGTACCCATGCTTACTTCTGATTTAATGTATTCAAAAACCACATGTCACAGATTGGAGGAAACAACTCTAATAAATGCTACTGTGGTCTGTCTGCTAGGCTGAAAGTGACTGTCGCTTTGAACTTTCTTCTCTTTAAGTTATTAAATTTTTATGATGTTCGGTAAGCTAACTGTAATTTTAACTCATGTTTCTTTTTGTCTCTTGTTACTGTTTATTGCATTTTTGAATTCTGCGTACAATTTTACATATACTTGAAGAGTTTCAATATTAATCTCCTTTAATTGTGTTCCGGAGAAAATATTCAGCAGAGCCATGAAAAAAGAGATTGCACAATTATAACTGAAAATTCAAAATGACGGCGCCCTGACTATACTAATTATTATAGTGGACCTGTATTTATTTATAATAAGAACTGGCAATTTAACTACTAAAATTAAACAGAATACAAGTTCCATTTGTAGCAGTAATTTATCTGTGTACTTGTATAATTCTTCAGCATTTGACATGACTGAAAATAATTTTGAAAGCCAGTTTTTAGACCCGTCTGTAAACCTGTAAGTAGTGTAAGTTAAGGAGTACTTGTTTTCTTAGCAGCGCAACAGTATATAATTATTTAAATTTAAATAAAATACTGTGAAATAAGTTGTGGTTTTTTTTTAAAGTTAGCATATATAATTATTAATTGCTCACTTTTAGATATAGAACAGTGTAATTATAGAGCAGACGTAGAAATCAATTATTAGCAAAAGTGACTGCTTAATTTATGCAGCAGTTACAAACTTATTTACTTACATTAATGCATGATATTTAATCAACAAAAGAAAGCTGTCACAATGCAGTTGGTACATTAAGACAATATGAGTACATTTTCATGAATTGTTCTTTCACTAACGACGAACATTTCACATGACATTTTGGGACGCAGAGGTGTTTCCAAGGCACCAGGGCCGGGTTATATGCTGGCCAAGACCTATTCATGCGTCCTCGTCGAGCGTCCTGGGCAACAGGTCCCTTCGGGGTCCTGGCTGAAGTCAATAGGATCGTCGATTCCTCCGAAGTCGGAGTGTCTGCCTGTACGGCGAGGAACCACCAGTCTGCACACCAATAAGCCAGACATGGGACAACGGATACTCATGCAAACCTCAGGTCCTGTGTGACATCACACTGATGTTGGACAACAGGATGCCTTCATCCGACATACAGGACTTCGCGCTGGAGCTCAAGCCAACGAACACAAACAAGCAAGCACATGACATTTAATTAATATAAATGGGCAGCTATTTTTAACTAGGAAGTGTCTATTCATAGGGCACTATGTGTAAACAAAGTGTCTATTCATAGCGCACTATGTATAAACAAAGCGTCTATGCTTAGTTAACTGTCCCGGCTGGTCACGTGATTTGCCAAGTCACGTGACTTATCGTAAGTTTGTGGCTATATTATACATTTTCGTTGGTTGGAAAACGTGTCGTCAGTAGCATAGTTAATAGTGTGCCCGCCTGATGGGCGGGAGCTCGAGGTTCGTTTCCTTGCCGGATAATTTTTTTTTTAATTGTTCAGCAATTAATTGGGTGAAAGTCAATCCTTTATCTCTTTGGGTATTTAGAATTGTGTTGTTTAAAGTGAGTGTAAGTTAGTTAGTCTTTCTTCTTGAGCCCTGACTTTACTGGACTTAGGTATCAGTACAGAGCAGGGTAGGTGGTTGCTTCTATAATCCCCAAGGACACTCCATTTTATGTCTGATGCCGCCTCTTTTGATACAAGTGCCAGGGTCGATGGCCGTGTCAGGGTGCCCCGGTCTCATTGCCTGCCTAGTTGGTGTCCCATCATTTAGACCAGTGGTTTCTCAACCGGTGGGGAATTCCCCCCCCAGGGGGGAATTTTAGGGTTTCGGGGGGGGGGGGGGGGGGGGGGGGGGGGGGGGGGGGGGGGGGGGGGGGGGGGGGGGGGGGGGGGGGGGATGAAGACCATTTCAAGATCGCGTTAATACAAGAACCGATTACTTGATATTGTTTTTTCTTTCATACTTTACAGTTAAGTACGTCTCATCCTTCTAAAATTCATTTTATAAAGTAAGTAGATCCACAAATCATGTTTTATGTGGATGTCTAGACATGTTTTAGTATGTGCTATAAAATGTACCTTACATTTTTACGTATACTGTGTAGGGGTGGGGGGATTTTTAGATAGGAAATATGAAAGGGGAGAATGACGTTCAGAAAATACGGTGAGGGGGGGGGGGGGGGGCACGGGCCAAATTTTTTATAGGAAAGGGGGGGAGGAAATGACGTTCTGAAAATATGGTGAAGAGGGGCACGGGCCAAAAAAGGTTGAGAACCACTGATTTAGACAGACAACATCCGTCTCACGCGAGGCCTCAGCAAGAGCAGTGCCCTGCGTGTTCTCTCCCGACCTGTCCCACTCTTTGGAGTGTGCACTGAAGTAACCACATAACATAACAGATAGGTAAATGAAGAACAAGTTGAGTTGAGTAAAGAACCGACATCACTGCACTCAAGACATTCCCATACGTGCTCCGTCCCCTCGTTCAACAGCCATTGAAGAGTCATACTACTAATCGTTCCACCTCTATCTGATTAAAAATTCTCCTGGTCTTCCCTCTCAGTTTTGAGATTCTTCCAGAACCCCTGCCGATCCCCCACAATCTCATTCTTTCCACATATGGGTTCTCAATCTTTCTCAATCATTCTACACGAAACATTCCTTTCTCCACCTTGCTAAGCATACACTTTGAATCCGTAATGAATACAACGTGTGTTGCAGTAGTCTCCTTCTAGCCACCGGAATGCCGCTGTTACTGCCTCCACCTCCATTCACCACCCAGGTGTAATAGTACAAGGGTCAGAAGTCCAGGAACCCATGCGCATTGCAACCTTACGCTCATAAAGGACTGCCACAACCCATCTAACAAGGCAAGGGCAGACCTCCATGTCCAACAGTGTGTGTATTAACCGATCATACCTAACCCTGTTATACGCATCCTCCAGGTACCTGGGGTGTCCACTAAACCTCTCAACCAGTCCCAACTCTCTCTGCTTATGCAAGATTCCCCACTCACATATATATTTATCAGGTTCCAGCTGTATCGGCCGATTTGTATCCGCATTCCCTGCACCTCTTTACTCTCCTGACCCCACCCACTCATATCCAGTATTGAATGCTGTAAACCAGTCCTTGACCACCAGAGCCTGTCCATGTCTTCCCTGCCCAGTTGGGTTGATGTAACATGTATAGCCAGGGCACTTAAAAGAGTTCGTATTCAGTTCCTGTAACATCAGGACATCAGAATCGTATACCAGTTTCTCCAGTATTTGTCCTCGTTGCTTTGCACTACGGCAATTCCAATACCCAACCCGTACATTTTTGAGTCCCAAACGATCCGTTTTCCTTCTACCCCTTCTGGCTCCAGCCCTCTTCTTCCTTTTCCTTCCCCCCTCTCCCCTACCTCTTCCTCCTCATTCTCTCCCCGCTGGCTGTTGTCAAAAGTATCGAGCACAAAGCACGTACTCCGTTGCTTCGGCGATAATTCTTTGTATTATTCATAGTTGGTTAGGTAGGTGGGTAGTTAGACACGAAAGTGGTTAAGTAGGCAGGTAGGTGGGTTGTTAGACAGATAGATGGTTAGATAGGCAGATATGTGGGTAGGTAGACATGTAGGTAGTTAAGTAAGCAGGTATGTGGGTAGCTAGGCGGGCAGGTGGATGAGTAGGTACGCAGTTAGATGGGTAGCTAAGATCCAACCCGACACTTGCTCGTCGATCATCTGTGTTCCACCATACCAATTCATACATCTCTTTCAACCTCTCCCTGCAATACTCTGAACAGGCAGGTTGAGCGACCGCGAGAGAGAGAGAGAGAGAGCGAGAGAGAGAGAGAGAGAGAGAGAGAGAGAGAGAGAGAGAAGGGGGGGCAGTCAGAGATACAGACAAATAAACAACGGATATATAAACTGGCAGGCAGACAGCAGACAGATAGAGAGTCAGACACACGCATACATACACAGAGGAGTCAGCTAGACATACATATGGAAATACAGACACACAGTTTGTTAGACAGCGATTCAGATAGACATATATACAAATGGAAAGTCAGACAAATAGACTGACAGAGAACAAGAAATCAGGCAGGCTGTCAGACGGACGGACAGACAGAGAGACATCCAGACAGGCGGACATATAGAGAGACATACAGACAGGTGGACATATAGAGAGGCATACAGACAGGTGGACATATATAGAGGCATACAGACATCTCTCTCTCCCTCTCCTTCTCTATCTCCCTCCCCCTCTCTCTCTTTCTTGTCTTTATCACTTTTTTATGTCTTTCAACACATCTTTCTCGTATCTCTCTCACACTATCTTCATTATCTATCTCTCTCCTCTCTCTTTTCAACCTGCTTCACATATACCAGGTTTTCCTGCACTTTATATGCATAGCATTTCCTTGTTTATTTGTTAATTCATGAGGCCAGTCAGTTGAGAACCTGGTGTTTGTATTGCATAATGACCCTAACCATGTCTCTCTGAGGTGACGCATATTACTGTCAGCTTGGACCAGAATTATCAGGCCATAAATAGTAGGAAATAGTAGGTCGGTAACTTAAACAAAGATCGATGCCTGTAAACCGTAAGTGTACAGAACCGCAAGTCAACAATTCTTAAACTCGCCTGGGACACAATTATTTGTATTGGAGATACCAATCTGAAAAATTATTCTTGATATTTAAACAGCCATACTTCAACTAAGTATAAAGTATCGATTCATAGTGCACTATGTATAAACAAAGTGTCTATTCATAGCACCCTGTGTATAAACTCTCCCTTTTAACTATTAATTAGGTAACACCACATCCTATCGAAAAGTCTTAAAAGTCGAGTGCACTTTAGTCAGAGACTCTGAGACTCTCATGCTTTGCACGATGCTTTCAGCAGGCCACCGTGCAGAAAGAGGCCGAGCCATATGGAGTAAAACAGGAAGTTGATCCTCTCGACATTCTATCAAAAGAGGAATGTGACCTTGACTTTCCTGTTACCAAAACGCACAATAAAATATACATCTTACCAGGTTTGTTAGCAATGTGACAGACTTTTAATTAATAATAAACAATTGGTGGCCATTTTAAATTGTTAATTAGGTCACGGCACATCCTATAGAAAAATAAATATTATGTCAAGTTAGGCCTTGCCACCCCGCACACAATGATATATGTTACTACTACGTTGTCCAATTAAAAATAAACAAGCCACAGTAATAATAGAAGGCAAATAATACACAATTGATGGCCATTTTAAATTGTTAATTAGGTCACGGCACATCCCATCGAAAAATAAATATTATGTCAAGTTAGGCCTCGCCACCCGGGACACAGTGATATATATATATGGTACTACATTGTCCGAAGCCACAGTAATAGAAGGCAGAATTTCTCAGCTTCCAATTTAATGAGCCACGATAAAATCTCCCCTATCTCTTAGGTCATCATTTCATTACACTTCCTGGTATTAAATTACGTCACCGAAGTCGGATGTGTCGGCCTAACAGCGCAAGAACGCAGCTCTGCTGTAAACAGGCACAACGCAATCACGTCCGAAAAAAACAACTTCGGATGAACGTCACCAAAAAATTCATAACTCCGCTTAGAATTAATTAACGTCGTACACTCTTCGTTGAGATACCGTTGGATTCGTCTTGTCAAGCTATATCTAACTGGTATAATTTCATAAGTAAAAACTCAATTTTTAAATATTGACCCAAATTGCTATACGAAAACGATTACTAAAAAATTAAATATAAATTTTTAAATAAATCATCATCTAAAATCTAAATTAAATATTTAAATAATTTAGCAAGCACCGAAGATGTGTACACAAACCTTCATATAATTGTCATCAAACAGGTCTCCGACATTGAAAGACTCATCCTGTATCTCTTTTGTAAAATACAAAGAACAGTGAACAACGTGAACAAGCATTTTATTGTGGTGTTTTGATAAACAAACAAATCACATTCGTCATAAAACAAGAACTCTCCCGCAGTCCAGGAGAATACAGTACCGGAAGTGTGCCACATAATGTTAGCTGTGGCAAGCCAAACACGCATTATGGATCATCTTGGATGTGCATATTGTGCTATAGAGGAAGAAACTTGGGAGTAAATTGTGTCCTAAGCAAACTATTGTTGCACATTAATCACTACAAGGGTGTAAGAAATTTGTCAGACAAAGAAAACCACTCTAAGAATATGTGTCCCACTGCAATTCAATCTGCCCACGTAAGTGGAAAACTTATGGCAGATATATCATATAGGATAGATGACTCCAGAGAGATGCGAGAAAGGTCGCGCAATATTTGAATAGACATAACTAATAATAATATACCAAATGTCCTAAGAAACCCCCGGGAAGATTAACCTGGTCAACAAATGCCCGCTAGAAGTCGGATGAGTGTCGGCCTATCGGCGCAAGAACGCAGCTCTGCTGTAAACAGGCACAACGCAATCACGTCCGAAAAAACTCTCCGGGTGAACGAAGAAGAAGAACTAATAAATAGGGCGTTTATAAAATCTCACTACACTTTGTATGTACAACAAATTTAAAAATTGAAGTTCATTATGTTATCAAAAAATGTGCTAAACGATTCATTAGCATATTTAAAAATAGCCACTGCTATTGTCTGAATCTGTTTTGTGGAAGTTTTTTTTTCGTATATCCTATTTACAGGACATCGCTGTCAACACCAGCATTTTACCGCTGTTGCTGATGTCTTGCCAAGATTACGCTCATTAGTTTGCCATTGCTTTCTGAGCGATCTGCTCACATACCCCCGTAAGTAACCAACGCGACGCGATCAGCTATCGAATCTCGCGCAGCTGTAGTTCCCCTACGTGGATATACGGGATTACGGAGAAAGTCGTTAACACCTTCGCCAGGGAGACGGCTTTGGGGGAGTTAGAAAGTACAAATGAAGTATTCATTATAAGAGGTGTTGGAAATGTCCACCACGGGCTTCAAGACATGGCTGTCCACGTCTTTTCATATTGTCGTATACCTTCTGCAACGTGCCTGTTGTTATTTCTTGAATAAAATTTGGTGGAACTGCGGTAAAGCTGTGAAAGTGTAAACAATATAAAATGACACAAAGTAGTGCAGCTTTACATAACAGAATTAAGACACATACAGGACGTTGCGGTGATTAGCCTTCATCAGCAAACAAACATATTCACAAACACAACATACAGTCAAGGAGATCTCCTGTGACTACATCAGAAGGTGACGACAGGACGAGAAGAACAAAACGATGAAAGAATGAAAGTAATGAAGAGAAAATGAGAATTGAAAAAAATGTTCATACTCAACAGAATTAAGACACATTTTTTTTCAATTCTCATTTTCTCTTCATTACTTTCATTCTTTCATCCTTTTGTTCTTCTCGTCCCGTCGTCACCTTCTGATGTAGTCACAGGAGATCTCCTTGAACTGTATGTTGTGTTTGTGAATGTGTTTGTTTGCTGATGAAGGCTAATCGCCACAACGTCCTGTATGTGTCTTAATTCTGTTATGTAAAGCTGCACTACTTTGTGTCATTTTATACTGTTGTTGTTTCTTGAATGATAATTGTGACTGCCGATCTCCCTAAGCCTAGGCATTAGCGACTTTCTCCGTAATCCCGTATACTCTCGTAAGTAACGCGACGACGGTGAGAATCAGCAGTGGTTCGAATCGCGTCGGTAACTTACGGGGTATATGAGCCGACCGCTCAGAAAGCAATGGCAAACTACTGAGCTTAATCTTGCCAAGAAATCAACAATCAGCTGAAAGATGCTGATGTTGACAGCAATGTCCTGTAAAGGATATGCAAACATATGCCTGGGAAGAGAGGAAGAGGAAGGCAAGCCGTTTGACTCGTGCCCTGAAGGTTGTGGGTTCGATTCCGGGCCGCGTCCTTCGGTTTACGAGTTAAATGTTTCAGAGACTCCTGTGGGTCGTCGCTAAGAGCTACTGAGTTCGTGCTTTGTGCGACGCTTTCCGTGCTGCGGAAAGAGACCGAGCCATATGGGATAAAACCCGGTGCAATGAAGTGGACCCTGTCGACTTTTTAGAGAAGATGGGTGCAGGATGTGGCGGATGATCTCCAGATGGGTGTATCGGACGCGGTACAACTTGCTTATGATAGAGAGGTTTTCCGAACGGTTGTTATGGGAGCGAGGTTCTGCAAAGGACATGCTACTGAATGAATGAATGAATGAATGAATGAATGAATGAATTTAATGTTTAAAATGATGACGTAAACAGCATGTTCAAAGATCGAAACTGCGATGACATTTAACATGGTATGCGATTACTATATATACATGTTTCTGGGCCACTCTGTATTTTATAGTCCATTCCACCTGGAGTTGGTGATCATGGCTGTCCACAGCCTTCTGTCTCTTGTGCTGAGAATAATTTCTGATCCCGACATTCCTCCATGCCATGATGTCAAGATGTTCAGCACCTTCTCTCTTGGTCTCCCCTTGCGTCTCTTCCTCTCCAACCTTTCTGTTGTAACGATATACTCTTCTCATGGCACGCTTGAACAATCTGGACAGTTTTCTAATAATGCGAGTAATCGGTTCTTTTTGTGAGTTAACTTCTTTCAAGATATTTTCATTACTCTTTCTATCCGCTGGTGTTCTCATCATTCTTCTATAAAATCCACAGCTTCCACAGAAGCCCTCACTTGTCTGCGAAATTGTCCACGCACATCAAGATTGACTAATATAGCCATAGCTCTCATCTTGACTGAACAGATCAATTGCAGAGAATATTCCTCATCTTGTGACATCTTGAGCTATTCTATATTTAACTTCGTTAATACATCTTTCATCTGTTGTTATTGAAGTGCTCATATACTTAATCACATTGGCCTATATCAATTTAGTTCTATTCACTTTAATGTCATCATCATCATCAGCATCCAGCGCCTTGCCGGCTGGCGTAGGCAATCATGCCTCTCCACAAATTGTGATCTCCGATGTATGGATCAATTCGTGTGTTGATCTCATCCATGCCGTGACACAAGACTGTCAAGAATCTTCTCACGCTGTCTTCCTCTATCTCTCTTTCCTCAAATCTTTCCGGTTGTCACAGCATGTTCCAGTTTTTGTCTTCTCATAATGTGGCCAAAGAACGATGACTGCCTCCTTCTTATCTTTGTGATAAGTCGTCTTTGCGACACAGCTTCCCTCAAATGTCCAGATTGCTCATTTTGGCTGTCCTTTAATTTTCAACATTCTACTATAAAACCACATCTTTAAGGATTCCATTAATTTTTTCCCCCTGTTTACTGATTGTCCGGGATAAGCAGCCGTGTGATAACATTGGTTCTATGTAACATGCAAAAACCCTTTTCCCAACCTCCAAAGGCAGTGATTTATTGCTCTAAAGTTCTTCGTTAATGTTGTATTTGGGTATAAACTTTATGTTGGTAATAACCATTATTTCTGTTATTCAGACTAAGTCCTTTGTTTTGAATTTAAGTTGCAATTACGTCTATAAATCTATAATTTCTTGAAACTAGGTTTAATTTTCAGCAATCAAAACCATGTCATTAGCATAGCACATATTGTTCATATTATGTCCACCAACCGATATTCCTGTCATATCTTGTATATTCGTCCCTTCATAATATAATATTTTCTTGCTGGAACTTTATTTCAGTCCAAACTGAATCATCCTGACAGATATTGTTTCACCTGCTATCGTGTCTTCAACTAGCAGTCGTTCAAAGATAGTCTTAAAGTCTACAATAACGCTCCTGTGCCAGTCTGGCGTTTTCTAACTACCGACGCTCGTTTCCTCACGCTCCCGCCTGAACCGGAGAATATATCCAGCTTGTAGGAGAGAAACAACCGTGCTTGGTAATCTGTCCTGTCACATCTGGCCATATTGAACCGTACGACATAAGACTGAGAATCAGACACAATAACTGCTCTAGTGACTCATTGCTAGATTTTAAAGTCCACCACAATGAAACGGTGCTGAAAGTCCACCGTCATACATGCGACTGGAGGCGTACAGGCTCAATTCTGCGCAGCGACGACCCGTTCCAATTTCTTTAAATAAAAAAAGCGGTGTAAACTATTTCTGTAATGTCTGTTAGCATTTTCATATATCAATTGTTGGACCTCAAATTCTACCAGCTCGTTACAACATTCTCTGTCCAATCTGATAACTTGATGGAAGTTGCTTTTGTGTCTACCGCTGTCAATCCATTGCCATTACTGCGCCTTCCCTTATCCCCCTATCGTGTATCCACATGACTATGGTAAACTGTCATACAGTATCCACCTCTCTTTATCTGGCATCCTCTGAGAACATTCAGTAGTTGTTTGAAGTGTTTGTCTTTAATTTTGACCCGAATGTAGGCATTGACCTATGCCAGTGCAAGCCTAGTCTTCATCGGTGTAAGCCCAAGCAGAAATCTGGTCGTTCTGATGGGAATAACTCAAGACAATTAGCATTCCTTCAATCTAGATACCTTTCAGTTTTTCACACTGCGAAACAGACAGCGTTATAATACCCAGGTCATAATCAATGACTGAGGACCAAATTATGGATCACTAAAACAAAGTCTACGTTCCATGTAGTAGCCACCAGAATCTTTAGTGCTGCTTAGCCACCGTTGCATTTAATAATTGTCGGCTCTACAAGATTAATGTGTGTGTGACAGGCTACAATGAAGCGTCACTCATAGATATTTTAATGTACTATCACTTGTTTCAATTTACTACCCTTTCTCCACACGCATTGTTCAGCGAGCACCACAGTGACGAGCCTTTCCTGGCTTCATCTTGATTGATCTGTTTACAAGCCGTCTTCTACAAACGCTTTGGTTTGATTTCTAGTAGCTCTATGTTGGTAGCTATTTCACATGCAGCTACAGCCACAGGCATGGATTTCATTTCCCCCACAAATAATTCTGAAACCCTGGTACCGCACTCGGCCCAGAGACGAGAGTTTTATGGCATGAAGGGAAGTTTGTAATCAATCACTGATTTAATATAATATAGCCGATATATAGATGTTTATCTACTCAAGTATTGCCAGAAATCCGCCTGAGCAGACGTAGACATCTGGTTGCTTTGTCCCTGAGAGAGATAGAGAGAAAGAAAGAATCTGGTACCCTCTATCCTCCACTGGGGCACAGGTCCTCAACTAACAAAATCAATTTTGCTATCCCCTGCAGTTCCGTCCATGTTATTCGTCTTTAATTCACTTCGCGCATTTTTAGCTCTTACAGTATTTAGTTCACCTTGTGGGTTCCAAACAATGGACTTTCTAGTGAGTATCCTCGGGTTTTCTAAATGTGTCCCGTCATACCATCTTAGCCTCATTCTGTGAAGGCACTCATGATTGGTGGCGTCCCGTGTTTCTGATCAATATAGTAGTACTAATATAACAATGGAGTTAATTATTCTAAGTTTTGTGCTGTTTAATTTCTTCAGACTTTCACAAATTTCCTAGTACAGTACTATGAAAGTTCTTTTTTCCTTTTACATTTGTATTTTACAATTTATGTTTTCCCCATTTTGGTGTACATTGCTACTAAATGGGTGTATGAATCAACTTATTGAAGTGAGGTTTCACCAGGGAGAATAAGTTTAATCTCATTACGTTTTTCCCCAATGGAGAATTTGACCTGCCTGAAGTGTGTATCTTGCATCTGATTTCATATGTGACAAGAGTGCAATGCTGAAATTCAAATCATCAAGTTGCCTTAAGAGTTCCATTTCTGGTGGTAATTTTCACAATCCATTCAATAGACAGCAAGAATAATGGTGATACAAGACATCCCTGTTTGTATTTCAACAATCTTAATTTCCTCACAGACAATTATTACATTATACAGAAATCATGAAGACACCAAGTGCATTTGAAATATTTAATGAAAACTCCAGCATAATTAATCATCCATTCATTTACAAGGAAATGTACACATCGCTTGGAGAAAAAAATAGAAATATACTCTAACAATAAAGTCCTCATTTTTGAGATAAGTAAAAATGCAAAATATAACATGAACAGACAGAAGAACCAAAGAACAAGTCCTTTAAGAAACAAATGAAAACTGTAAACGATCAAAGACGAAGACAGCAGCATTTTTTTTTAGCACACTATGAGAAGAAATAAACTAGAAAGCTTGGTGACAACTGACAAGATTGATGGTACAAGATCAAGGAAAAGGCAGTGAGATTAATATCTAGATAGCTTAGCCATATGGCATAATGCAAGATAAGAACACAAGAGCTGCTGCTGCTTCTTTCGTTCGCTTGAAATATAGTCTATAACCGCAATGTTGTCTCTTGTATGAAATTAATTTTTTTTAGTTCATTCAGCGGTTCATAGAGTTTATCTTCCAATGTTGTCTCTCTAGGCCAGAAGGTTCGCCTGGATATGTTGCTATTTTGGACAGTCCTGGAGTATGTGCTCTGCTGTCTGTGATGCCAATCCACATGTGCACATGGCTGATTCACCAATCTTGAATTTTGTATACATGTGGTTGCGCAATTTATTGCGTCCTGTTCTGAAGCTCAGAATGATGACTTGTTCTGATCTGTCCATATCGTGGCAGTTTTCTTGAGCAGGTTTTGATGGCTTTCTGACTGATTTGATCATTCTTTTGGTGGTATGTAATGGGCACATCAGGCTGTTTTTCTTTTGTTCCTTCCTTAGCCAATCGATCAGCTCTGTCATTTCTGGGTACTCCACAGTGGGATGGTATGCACTGTATGGTGACCATATGCTGACTATTAAGTTCAGAAAGTAGTGTCCATAATACTGGCAATTTCCCAGACAGGAGCGCCTCGAGAACTGATTTCGCATCTGTCAATAGCACCACAGGTTGTGTACCATTGCTGGTATTTAGTAATTTCTCGGTTGCTATCTTGACTGCCTCAATTTCAGCATCATAGTTAAGGCAGTACTTTCCTGTAGTTTGAACTCTGGCCATGTCCCTAGTATTATTTGGGTATTCTATGTACACTCCCGCTCCTCCATTTCGAACGGCATTTTGTGCTGCCCTACCTATGTAGAGTCGGGTCCAGAGGTCCTGTGGGTATTCATCAAAGAAGCTGAGAGTGGCGGTTCTGCGCTGTACAATGTTGTTTTTCCTTGTCAAATATTCCTTACACTTTTGTCTGGATTTGTAGCGATAGTCTTTCCATGGAGTTTCCTCTGGAATAGTTTTTCAGGAGAATACTAACTGTGGGCAGATCGGTAGTTTCTCTGCAGAGTAGTTTAGCCTGGTGGATAAAATTACTACTTTTCAACTGCCCCTTATCTAAGTTTTAAAATCTGTTCTTCATAAGGTGACCTGGCAAGCTCAGGAACTTTTCTGCTTGTAATAGCGTTTTCGTATCTCTGCGCTCTTTCAGTGCTTGTGTCCTCCCCATCTTCTCCATTTCACTATAGGGTTGATCTCATGCCTCCTGTAGTGACCCTAAGTGCTTGATTTTGCACCTTGTCCAGCTCTTGTAGTGTGGTTTTTTTTTAAATGCTGAACACCACAGTTGACCTGTATTCCAGGTGTGGTCGTATGCTCTGTTGATAAACTTGCTAAGTATTTTCCAACTGGCTCCCCATGTGTTAGGATGGCTATTTTCCTTCTGGCTTTTGCTACTGCTTTGTTGATGTACTTTCTCCATGTCAGCTTGTCATAAAATGTTACTCATGTTGGTTCTTTATCTTCTCTTAGGGGTATTCCATTATCTGGATGATCCCTTCCTTTTGTTTTGGAGAGAGGGTAAATAGAGTGGTGCTGCACTTGTCAGTGCTTTAAATCCATGCGTTAGATTAGCAACAAGATCATTGATGAAGATTAGAAAAAGTTTGGGGGACAAGACTCCGCCCTGGGGAACACCGTGACTGCAGTAGTACTTTCTTGCTCTTGAGTCCGTCTCTATACTCAGGCTCTTCTGTTGTATGCAAGTATGCTTTCACCAATTTGTACATTCTTCTGTTGACTTTAGTTTCTCAGTTTCTTCATCAGACCTTCTTTCCAGACTTTGTCAAAGGTTTTCTTCAGATCTATCCATGCCGCAAGCACCATCTTCTCTTGGAATGCATCCTCAATTTCTTGAGAGGTAGGTTGTCTGACCTTCAACTCAGAGCTAATCCATGACTCTGATGATCATGTGAGATGACGAAACATGACTGTCCACGCTTATCGACATAGGGCACGATGATCAAAAGCACAAGGCTACAATTGTTCAGTAGACTGACAGCAGTATTCCAGAAGTTAAAGAATACTTCAGCAGATTATGTCTGACAGTAAGGCAGCTGAAGAGGAAGAGCTTAGAGTAAGATACTAGACAGCTTGGCAGCTCACAAGACGGGTGGAGGGCAAACATCATGGACCTGACTTGACAGGCTCCCAGACTCTTCCATTCACTGTCTCTCAGTGTTTATCAGAAGTTATAGTTTCTTGCTGGAATGAGGACAGACACTCTCATGGTGTTCATCAGAAGTGATAGTTTCTTGCTGGCATGAGGACAGACACTCTCATGGTGTTCATCAGAAGTGATAGTTTCTTGCTGGCATGAGGACAGACCTTTTAAAAATACTGGTGCATGTCATTTGCAGGACGTAATCAACCCCAGGTGGAATTGCTAGGCAACTTTAGGTTTAGTAGCTTGCCATTGCTACCTTAACTAGAAGTCAATGCGTGCAGAATGAGTCTACTACCTCGCCATCAGCACACAAAGTTTAGTGCAAATTCAATACACCTCTGGACCACACCAACCCTTACAATATAGCTCCTTGAACAAGACAATGTCGTCACCTGTGAGTCCCAAAGTGGGTTTGGTGACGAGATGACAATATGTCATCATTTAGATGCAAGAGATAGTTGTGAATCATCCAGTCTTACTGTTATTCTGATACTCAGTAGCAAGATATGAAGGCAATACAAAGAAATGAAGGAAACACAAACAGAAGAAATGAAGGAAATATAAACAGAATACGATGGATAACCAAGGTCATGTGTCCTGCCCAGTACTTTTCATTGTGAGTGTCTGGTGGTCACTCGGTTTCTTGATCAATGAGTGGTTTCTTCCTCAGTCTGCCAAATCCAGTCTTCACAGGCTGACAAGCCCTAGATGACTTTTGGTGTTTCAAGACCCATCAGCTAAGCTCACTTGTTCTAAGCAGCCATGTCGAGGGAGCTAGCAGTGCCAGGCTATGACCAAGTATGGTCAGATTATCCAATGGGAGTGAAAGTTACAATTCAATTACAAACCATAAAACTATCAATACACAACATAATAAAATGGTGTCAGTGCTACACCCAGGTATTACAATTTCTCACATCAGACAGCACTTAATTACTTCCCCGGCAAAGCCCCAGCTTTGAAATGTTTCTAACAGAAAATCACTGTAAATGGAACTCTTAAAAAGATGAAATCATGAGATTACCATGCTTTCTCACGTCTGCTGAAAGAACATTCTCATAGTGGTTGAAACCTACAGGAACAGCAGTGTAAATAATAAACTAATGTGAAAAATAAAATTTCCAGCTGATGCCTCCTTTAAAATCATCCTGACCCAAGGAAGCAAGCACAAAACAAACATACCAAAGTAAATGAGCACAAAATATTGTGATATAGTGTACAATTACAATTATAATATACGCATGTAGTCAGTTACAATGTGTTTGTTCCCTGATAGTGCAAACTTTGTGCACATCACCATTAGAAGTCCTGTGAAACTCATTTACATGCCATTCAATAACTTGAATAACAAAAAATCCTGTAGGAGAATGATATATTTTACATTTGTCAATGAAAGGCGATTCTTATCTGATGCAGTTTTTCATGATCAATTTTCAGCACATTTGTTGTAACATTTGAAACAATTAGATGAGTTACAGCAGATTTTAAATGGATTTTCTAATAGTATGAAATAATGATCCGTCAGTGGTCTATTGGAGTTAATGGCAACTTGGGGACATGGTGGAGAGTTGATAACTGCCATCCCCAAAGGCCACTCCAGGAGTAATATGGCCAGCATATGCCTGCTGCCACCTACTGGCCTGCTACATCACTGTGTCTGTCTGATGTTGCTGGCTTCACCCTAGAGTTAATTGGGATACAGACATCATCTGGTCACTGCTGGAGGGTTTAAACCCACAGCCAGTGCTGTCTAGCCAGTACAATAATAACTACAGCTATTACAGCTCATTCTGTCCCTGGAGTTTGACTGGAACAACATTTTCATCTGGAAATAGTTAAAACTGCCTGGGACTAAATTAGCTAAAGCAACAGAAACATTGAAAGTAACTAGACCAGAATGGGTACAATTAAAAACCTAGCACTAAAGAGAGAGAGATGAAAATAAGTGAAAAAATCTTGCTCATATAATGAGTACCATGATATGGCAAGTTGCCCTGTACAGAAAGTTAAATTATCAACAATGCACTAGTGTACTGAAGAGGCTAACATGAATCATCAAATGTGTAAGAATAGATACAAGCAACAAAATGGCAGCAAGCAAAAGAAACATTGATCAAATATTATTCACAAGTATCCATGATTTGGGGGTTGAAGGGAACATAAAATGATAGCATGTCATTGTAGTAACTGCCATCATTGTCACCGCCCCCAAAGACAATGATCTCATCTTCCTCCTTGTTCTCGTAGTCTGAGGGTAGACGCAAACAAGCATGTCCTGCTCTGGCTGATGGGGCATTCTCTAAAGCTATGTTCTGCCATGATTTGCTATCTGAAGAACAGAACATAACATGATACAACATTCAACTTGCAAGTACACACAGACAATTGATTATGAAAGCTCTCTGACTTTTCACTTCAGTTGTGTGTGTGTCTCTCTCTCTCTCTCTCTCTCTATATATATATATATAAATCATTGGCACCTTGCCGTCTTGACAGACGATAGTTTGTGCTCTAAAAAGGCATAATAACTTTTAACTATGGTGGTAGCGAGTGTGACTGATAAGGCCAATTTGCGCTGTAAATGTCCGTTCACAGTGGGTGCATGTGAACACGTGGTCATTTCCACCATCATACGTCTCAAACGCTTGGTGTGTGACTTTTCTGCAATAATTTTCTCCTTTGACTTTATTCCATTTCTGATATTTGCCCTCCATGCAACACGTTCAGCAGCAATTTGCTCCCAATGTGCATTATCAATGCCTGTATCAATCATGTCCCGCTTACACACATCTTTGTATCGTAGTAGAGGTTAGACCCTGAGATCTCTTACCCATCTGTAATTCACCAAAAAAGATATCCTTTGGTATTCTACCATCATCCATCCTCCTAAGATGTCCTATCCATCTAAGTCTACGAAGACTGAGCATGGAATAAACTGTCACACAACCTGATCTTTCCAATACTTCAGTATTTGTGATTTTGTCTTGCCACTTAATACCAAGAATTCTTCGCAGACACCGCATATGAAAGCTGTTTAAATTGTTCTCTTGGTGTGAGTAAGTTGTCCAGGTTTCACTGCCATAGAGAAGAGTACTAAGGACACAGGCTTGATAGACAAGGACTTTTGTTTTGGCAGTAAGCTTCCTGTTCTCCCAGACTCTTTTTTCTTAACCTGTTCATTGTTGTTGCTGCCTTACCAATCCGGATGTTGATTTCCTGATCTAGGGATAATTTGCTATTTACCACTGATCCTAGATATGTAAAATGGTCTACTATCTCTAGTTCGGCGTCGTCAATAAAGATTGATGGTACCCCCATGTGCACCTTGTGACATAATCTGTGTCTTCTTTTTGCTAATTGTTAAACCAAATTCAGAACAAGCATTGGAGAATGCAGATAGTAGACATTGCAATTCTTCCTCAGAGTGGGTCGTAACTGCAGCATCATCTGCAAAAAGCAACTCTCTGATCAGTACCCTCCTAATTTTGGTCTTAGCCTTCAATCTCTGAGCATTGTAGAGGCCGCCATCTGAGCGTGAGTGAATGTATATACCACCATCCTGATCACGAAATGCATATTTCAGTAGAAGTGAAAAGTATATTCCAAAGAGGGTGGGAGCTAGTACACAACCTTGCTTAACTCCTCTTGATTTCAAATTCTTCAGAAGTTGCACCATCAAACTTGATTATACCCTTCATGCCTGTGTGGAACGATTCCACAATGGACAGAAGAGTTGGTGGGCAGCCAATCTTCTTTAGTGCCTTGAACAGACCCTCACGACTGACCAAATCAAATGCCTTTGTGAGGTCAATGACGGCATAAGTATATAAACAAGGATATGTTAGTTCACATATCTCAAACTGAAAGAAGAGGTTAGGGGAGTCATCTTAAACATAGCTACCATATCTTAGCAAATACAATTTTCTAGGTTAGACATTTGATCATATCCTGTCATATAAATATCATAGAGAGAAGACATTTAAATGCAAACATGGCCAGCAACAGTGAAGACTAGGACTGCTACTTTCACGTGGCACGAGTGGGTGCCAAACATTGACTCCTCTCTTACAAAGAGACACTGACATACCATCTGGGAGTGTGAGAGTGAACTGGTCTCTTGGCTTAAAGAGTGCCAGTAGTTGCAATACTCATGATGGACAAGGGAGACATTCTGGAGACTATGAACAAACGTTATTTGAAGTTAAAATAAGAAACAGTGTATTTAAAGACACTACCTTCTGGATGTAAGTGTGGTTCCAGCAAGGAGTGACATATAAGGATGAACCCGGCCTATTTACAATCAATAAAATAAGAAACAGTGTATTTAAAGACACTACCTTCTGGATGTAAGTGTGGTTCCAGCAAGGAGTGACATATAAGGATGAACCCGGCCTATTTACAATCAATGACGCTGGAATGATCAGCATTTATGCCTTACAAAGCACGAACTCCGTAGTTCCGACGACGATCCGCCCTAAGAATCTCAGATAAAAGCGCACTCGTGAACCAAATGACGGAGTGTGGTTTTGAACCCACAACCTTCAGAATGTGCGGCAGGCAGCTTAACCACTTCACCTCAAAGACGTTATCAGTGCAACACACGCAAACAAGATGAGCAGAATGTCAGCAAGAAGATATCTCATCTTGAGACAAATAGAGCTACATGGGCTATTTAAACTCCAAGCTGTATGGAACTCAAGAGTAACTTCCAAACACGGCCCAGTTTAACATGAACTCGCCCGATGGTGTAAATACAAAACACAACAATGGCAAGGAGAGTGTCAGCCCAGGTTCCCATGCCTGTCTCTTCATTGTCTACAGTACCCTGATGAGTTTCTGACAAGTTGTAGTGAGCTACATGGCCAAACCCGTGTGATGTTTCACTATGGACAAAAGTGGTTTTTGGAAGCCTGTATTTGTGTTCCTTAACCAAGGTATCTGTTTAATCTCTATAAACAGTATGTGAAGACATTTCACAAAATTTGTATTACATCTGGATCCTTCCTGTACTAATTGTCTGTCTATCACACCCACACAAAGGAATAGATAGCACAAGAGATTTGTATAGTCTGGTTTTCACTTGACAGAACAAAACTAGAAACCACTGCAAATTCTGACAAAAGTAATGTCTAGTAGTGTCACAATGCAGAAATCTACCAGAAATCTTTAGTGTATTGAGCTGACCCAGTGACTGACTTTAAGAGAATTAACTGTGGTCATGGCTCTATATTTCAGATAATAATGTTAAAGAAAAATGAAACGTATAATCTTCATTCATAAGATTGCCTCTGAGCACTAGTCGTGTCTTGACAACGATACACTGGAAGACACCAGCCAGACTATGTGCTGCATCGTGACTTGGTCAAATCTTAATATGCCTCGCCGAAGGTGTGAAGTTTCAGCATCACTTTTGGAAACCACGCTAGTTTCTAAGCTTGGAGAGGGGAAGGACTGGGAGGAAAGTTTCGCTCAGACAATCTGCACACAGATACATCAGGCTTAACCCAGTATTTCATACAATTCACAACTGACCAACCATTTCATAAGATTTTAGTGGCTTTTAATTTGGACATCCCTCACACACAAAAAGTCACCATCAGACTAAACCTTCCTTTAAATTATTCTCAAGCTCTATGTTGTTTCACTTTCTCACAATGGCATGTTTTATAGAGTTCCTTTCTAGCCCTAACCATACCTGACAGATAACACATGGCTAATGACGTAACGTTTATTACCAAGATCAAAGGTGAAGGCATCATGGAGTGCATTATCACCGTCGTAACCACCATGGATGAAAATTCGGTTATTAGACAATGCACAGGAAGCATGCCAGCTGAAACATATATTTGACAAAGTTAAATTATACTGACGTTCATGTTCTGCATTTTGTTTTACTTTAAAGACTTATGTTGTACACAAGAGACATGAAAAACAGCCAGCAGAAGCAATGACTGCCATTTAACATAAAAAATGTGAAATACCAAATGGCTACTTCTTTCTGTCATCTCCCAGTAGAACATTGGTCCTAATCAACTCATGTCAAGCCCTTTGTAGACACACATCATTGGTTGGATTGTGCAGCTACAGTTGTCTAGGAGATGAGGATCATTGGTTGGACTGTGCAGCTACAGTTGTCTAGGAGATGAGGATCATTGGTTGGACTGTGCAGCTACAGTTGTCTAGGAGATGAGGATCATTGGTTGGACTGTGCAGCTACAGTTGTCTAGGAGATGAGGATCATTGGTTGGACTGTGCAGCTACAGTTGTCTAGGAGATGAGGATCATTGGTTGGACTGTGCAGCTACAGTTGTCTAGGAGATGAGGCATTGGTTGGACTGTGCAGCTACAGTTGTCTAGGAGATGAGGATCATTGGTTGGACTGTGCAGCTACATTTGTCTAGGAGATGAGGATCATTGGTTGGATTGTGCAGCTACAGTTGTCTAGGAGATGAGGATCATTAGTTGGATTGTGCAGCTACAGTTGTCTAGGAGATGAGGATCATTAGTTGGATTGTGCAGCTACAGTTGTCTAGGAGATGAGATTGCCTGTCTCATGCCAGCCTCCTCAGTGACCTCTTATGGCATGCATGGTAGGCCAGTGTTACATGTTCTGTGCTTCCCTTATAGGCTCAGTTTACATGCTGCAGATACACAACTAATTCATGATCAATGGGCTTATAGCTGAACACCCATGGTATCATCAAGTGCCTTGACTGGTATGGGTGATCATATTGCTCCACATCCTGCGATCTTCAACTGCATGTATCAGTTCATGTGCTGATATCCTTCCATACCATATCTCGCTTTCTACAGCTGTCACCATATGAAGTAGTTTTTGTCTTTTAATTTGGTCAAAAATGTCTTTTAATGTGGCCTCTTACAAAACATTTATATTGCTCATTTTGGCTGCCAGAGGATTTTCTTCTATAAAACATCTCTAAAGCATTTATGGATATTTTAGGGCTTGTTTATCATCTTCGCAAGATTCCAGCCACAGGTTAGAACTAGTTGGTTATATTTAATTGTACATTTTTTTCCAACTGACAATGGCAAGAATTTATTGCATACAATATTTTATAAAATGCAGTTTTTGCTAGTCCTATTGTGCAAGAACACCTATGTACATTACGTAAATGTTTTAAAGACTTTTTTATGTAAATGTGCTATATTCTCTTCAGACAATATGGCAGATCTTAGACCTGACTAAGACCTGCCTACATGAGCCCTCTCTAAGGCCCCCTACTCAACATTTCAGTGTTTCTCCCACACAAGTTGCAATGCCATTTATGTTAAGTGTCCGCAGGTAATTTGTGTGTGTTTTGTTTGTTGATGAAGACATCCACAGTAAATTGTGACTACGCATACTCTGTGTGTGTGTGTGAGGGAAAGAGGAGGGGAGGGGGGGGGGGGGGGAGGAAAAAAAAAAAAAAAAAAAAAAAGAGAGAGAGAGACCAAAATAGTGTTATTTTTGGAGCATGTCTAGATAACCAAAAAACCTTTGCAACTAGCTTGGGGTATATAATGACTACTAACACATCCAAAAAATAAACAGCCACTGTAGTTGTACCAAACAACCATAGGCAGTCATTAAATAACATAAAATTAGATATCTAATTGCAAATAATCCAACAATTATCCGTTCATGTAAGACAGTACCTTCTTGGCTTGGGTGGCTTCCCATACACTTTCGGTGATGACCAGTCCACAGTTGCTGCAAAAACAGATTGAACTATTACACAGGCAATAACAGAAGACAATTATACAGGCAGGCTGGAGATAATACAGCCATGCAGACGGAACTGTTTAAAATTCACACACACACATTTATAATAATCTAAAGCTTTAATTACTATTTTAAAATAGCTTACATAGATTCAATTGGTAGAAATATCAGATGTAGCACTCCATTCATTGAATTTATAGCCAAACAAATACAGACATCTTGTGAGAATGAAATTCAACTACCACAACTTACAAGAAGACAGAATCAAACTCTCTCAAGGGTATAATTTACACACAACACAGTCCAGACTACACATTTAGCCCAAGATTGAAATCTTCAACTACCTCAAAGTAACAAATCTATAAACAGTCATTAATATAAGGATATAGTATTTCTGTTTGAAGAACTCTATGGCAGACCACTTTTGTCAGAAACAGTTTCTCAGATCACCAAATAATTGACACTGGAAGGCATACATTTTTTTAAAGGTGTTATTTCTGCTTCCTGTATATATAATTGTGTGACATATAGACCATGCAACATAAACTTAGTTTTTTATGAAAGCCCTGTCAATGTTCCGTGACATTTTTTGTCAGAGCCTGAAGATCAAAAGAAATCTTGAAATGCTACCGTCTGTATCGCTTTCATTGTGACAGCTTAGGCCAGCATTCTTTCCTCTTCTTTCGCCCTTTACCATTGGGGCATAGACCCCCCAACAACCCCCTTTAAGCCAGTCCGCCCTGAGCTATCCCGGGTAGCTCAGCTCTGTCCATGCCCCCCCCCCCATATTATTCATGTCTGTCTACTTTTCTCCACGCGTTTTAGGCTATTTCTTTTGCCGTGTGGATTCCAGACAAAGGCCTTTCTAGTTACTGTTCTCTGGTTTACTCAACGTATGCCCCAATCATTTCCAGCATCTTTTTTCACCTCGTCATTCACTGCTATTTATTTTGTTATGGTTGGCTGGATCCAATCCAACTCTTGAGACGAATGGCCCAGTTCAACCATCGACTGTATCGATTTCGCTGTATTTGGGGTCTTTATATTGTAGCTTGTATTTTGTCTTTCGTAGATTGGGTTGCTTGTTGTCAGCTTCCCGGCTTCTGATGGATTGACTGTTGTTGGTTACATTCTTGTTGTGGTTTTTAATGTCTGGACAGAGTCGCACACTTGTTAAGGCCTGGTGTAATTGTGTACCCGCGCCGTCATGTGGTGTTTCCTTCAGAGATGATTATCATTCGTTCTCCAGCTATGTCTTGTGTTTTCGTGTCTTCTCCGTCTTCTTTGATTTCGCGTCATGGGTGGCTCGATAGTTCGATCTAGGTGGGGAGTGACGCCGATTCCTGACCTCCCTATACATTTGGTCTGGGTAGCTGTCGTCTTTTTCCTCCTCCACTATTTCTTCTTCTGTCTGGGATTTTGAGCTTTCTGGTACAGATGTTTCGTTATTTGACTTGAGAAGTTCTATTTGTTTTCTTTCTTCTTGGATCTGTTTCAGAGTTTCTTTTGTCTTTTCTCTCTCTTTTTGTATTTTTGATAGCGTTTCATCTGTCTCGGCTTTTATAGCAGCCATTCAAGCGACATCCTGCTCAATCTTCTGCTGAACTTGCTTCAGTTTTTCCAGGATAAGCTGAATGGCTGTTGTCTGTGTTTCTTGCATCTTTTCTATTTCATTGCTTCCTTGCTGCCTTGGTAGCAGGGGCAGACGAGGTACCTGGCGCTGTGGTTGCCAGGCAGTTGGCATACTTTCTGTTAGGGTTAGGCCTCATGAAGTACTTGTCGATCTTTTCTTGCTGGCATTGACTGTATGGATGGTCCAGAGCAGTATCTACCTACCTCCACCTCATTTTTGTAGGTGGCACGGGCATGCCAAAACTTCTGGCACTTAGAGCACTGCAGCACTCTAGGTATGTAGTGCTCGGGAGCTTAGCCTTTCTTGTCCCACCTAATGTATTGAGGGATCACTTGGTCCTTCGCGTTACGAAGACGACTGTGGAGGGGATGTTATTCTTGCCGATGATCCTCTCAGCACTAATAATCTTGAGTTTCCAGTTCTCTTTTGATAGCATCTCCCTGATCTGGTCGTTGGTGAGATGGGTCTTGACTCATTTAATGACCCATCGTTTCATCATGCAGTGTCGGGTGGCTTCTACTGTGATGCCGTGGGGAAGCTTGATGTCGGCTTTCTCTTTCTGTGATATCTTCTGCATTAGTGCGGTGGTCTTGGAGTTCTCGTTGATATAGACCACTATTCCATCAGGTGTCTTGCACAGGCGGGTGATGCTGTGTCTTCCCAGCTTGTTCAACAGACTCGGATTTTTTTAATGGAATGGGGCAGCCAGTCCCATGCCCAGTGTTACCATTCTTTGCTTCCCTTTAGGATGCCAGTAACACACAGGCACTATTTTAACATATGCAGATTGTTTTAACACGTAGATGTTGCCATTGAAACACTACAAGGCACATCTCTCTATCATCACATCTTAGGACAAGGGCAACAGTGTTAATGTCAACCTGATTTGTTGCTGAAATCCATATGTGTGAAAATAATAATTTTTGTATTGTTTTTCTGCAAACACGTAAAATTAGTCAGTTACCCTACACAATATTTGCTAAATCAAAGCTACAAGACGTATTAAAGCACACACAAATTTAGAACACATTTCTTACTCAAATCCAAGATAAACAAGTCATTGTAGCAGTATGGAAAGTCCCATCCTCCAAAAACGACCAAGAGATCATTGATCAGTGTTGCAGAGTGTCTAGACAAAGAAACCATTCAATTATTAATGTAAAAAGAGTGCACCAGACAACCAATATTTAAAAAATACCCTATTTAAAAAAAAAGAAGTCACTTTTAATTTTTTTTCCCTGTAATATTTTAATATCTGCAGATCACCTGCTAATGAAGTGACAAAAGTGTAATAATGAGCTTATAGCTGGGGGTCACATTTAACATACAGAATATTGCAAACTAAACAACAAACAGTTGTACACTTACCCAGATCTTGGCTGTGGCTTCTCTCCCGTCACAATTGGCTTGTACCAATTCTCCATGACAGGACTGAAAATGTGGACTTCATTGTCGCAGCCATCAGGTTGTGGATCTGGCCTGGGAAACACGCCACCAAATATCCACAGCTCATGCCTGTACAGTGTGGTGCTGTGATATGCTCGAGTAGGAGCCTTCCCACTGGCCTGAAAATGAAAGGTTAAACATCCTTCTACCATGTTTCATTTATATAACACAGTTAAGCAGTAATCTGATTTGGTTAGTAATTGGCGATTATCTCTAATACAGTAGGAATTCACTATCTGCTTTCATTCTCCACTCACAAGTGTTATTGTAATTTAGCTTAATAGATATTTTAAGTATCCTATTTGTAAAACTGAATCCTGGACAATTAGTAGTTAATTGACAGATCATCCTCATTGCAAATCAAACCATTCAGTCCATAAGTACTCAGATCCCCGTCTCAGTAAATCCTGCAGTGTGTAGCAGCTCATGACACCAGTTCTGTGTTGGTTTATTAATCTTCTTTGGCTTCCTGCGTAGTGTTGTTGTTTGGCCACGCCTCTTTTAACTTGCAGTTCTCGCAAGTCTGACTATGGTTGTAGATTCAGTCATCACTTGGTTCTCGCAAACAACTTACTTCTCGTAGAGCATTCAGTAAGGACAATTAGTAAACAAGCAAAAAAATCCCTTGAGGCCAGAGATGTTTGGCTTTACACACACAATGCTGACAATTTCTTACATAGCTAGAATGAGTAATCTAAATGATTTGAAATAGAACATGACACAGAGACAACTTATCACAAACAGAAAAAACATATGTTTGCCACATTATGAGAAGAGTAAAACTGAAACATGTAACAATGATAACCTGATAGATTTGTGACCAGAGAGATAGAGGAAGACAGCCAGAGAAGATTCTTGACAGCATTGTGTCATGGCACCGAAAGGTTTCAGCACAAAAACTGACACATGCTGTTGGAGATTTGGAGCATTATTGTCCACGACGGTTAACCAAGCACTTGATGATTCGTAAAATGTAACAGTGTGGACATACACGCTATTCAACCACTACAAAGGAGACATGGAAAAGAGCTGAATGTACAGATACGATCACAATGTACAGATGAAAATAAACTTTCTGAATATAACTGAACTAATGTATTTTTTTTAAACAAACAAAGCTTTCCACATATCTTATAAAGTAAATATGTTCTCAACATGAGCCATGCAGTAAATGTAATAGCAATGTCAAAAATGATGAGACCAGAAACAAAGTTTTGGTGGAAATCCAACTCCAGATATGCAGATGACATGGTCTTCCTCTCAAATAATGTTACAGGATTCGAAAAGCTGATCATGTCTGTCATGAGATGAAAATGAAAATCTTTTTCTGTGCGTAAAAACAAGAAAGTTTTACACATGGACAAACCTCATTAACCAAAAACCAAACAATGAAAAAATTGAAAATACTATAAACTCTGAAACAACAATAAGGACTGTTTTAAAAAAGTCAGACGTGGACTGGCCATGACAATGCAGAGATTAAACAGTATTAAGAACCTGTCACACCACACCAGCCATCAAAGTAAAATTGTGGAGACATTGAATCTTTCTTGTGACAACTAACAGATGTGAGTCATGGGCCAGTATACAATCACTAAAGAAGGCTTCTAACTCATGGCACAGAACATTTCTTAGAATACCATGGACCAACCAAGAAGGCACAAATAGTGACATTACACAAAATGTGATCATAAAAGAAATCTGGCTCATACAGCAACATGTCACGCAAACTGACATACTTTGGCTATATTCAACATCAGTGGTTTGGAGATCAGTTATGGAAGGCATGGTTGCTGGAAGATAAGACAGGGCTTAATGAGCGTAAATATGGACAGGTCATTACAGAATCCCTGGGCATGAAAATGCATGAGGCAGACGGACTGTCAATGAATTTAGTCATTTCAGCGGGTTGTAATGAGAGATGTTCTGCATAGGACTTGCTATATAATGATAACATTACAGAACCCACCTTAACGAGAGTCCATTTGTGCTCGTCTAAGTCAAACATGTACACATCATGAAACCATCTAGCATTTTTAGAACCTCCATAAATGTAGATACACCGCATGGTTGGATCATATGTGGCACTATGGCCAATTCTAAACTCTGGCTTGGATCCTTCTGTTGTGACACTAGGACACTTCCAAGTCCTCATTTCTGCAGATATGTAATAGCAAATATAGATGTTCCTTGGTACATATTAACAAAATATAATATATGCTAATTTTATGTGACAATAACAGTGTCTATCTTTCTACTCACTAGAATATGAAATCTAGAATCATCATTGCACTCTGGACATTCCCACAAATGCTCCGCCCCGTCTTCAGTAGAGTTCCCATGCCGATGGTATGAGTGGCAGCCTACATTTACCTCCACAGGTTCAGTGTTGTCCAAGGACACACCCCCCTCCCCCGACTAAATTAGCTTCTCCAAGTGTGGGTGCTTTGTTTTGTTGCACTGTTCACAAGACTCCAGGAAGTCTTCCTCACCTGGCCTGTCATAAAGAAGTGGCAGCAGGCCAGTCTATAAGCCTGTTCATAACCGCATACACCCACATGCCGAGGGCAGAAAATCCATGTTCTTGATAGTTTTTCAAGCCACTCCTAGTGAAACATACTAGTTCTATTTTACATAGCTTTCGTTCTGTACAATTATCCAGCCATGGGAAGGGCACCATTACAGCCTCCACCACCATTATCATGCTGGAAGTTGTTATATCATACTCCAGACTCTCCCTTTTAACAGATGCTTGGTATATTCTATGAGCATGTAAAACCTCTTCAGTGTCTAAACTCTTCAGCATAGTAACTGAATCGGATGTTAGGAAATAGGTGAAGGTTGGACATGGCTAAATGAGAGTTTGGAGGGTAAGGATTCAATGTTATGTTTTCTTGCACAAAAATGTGGTCTGTGCATGTGTCTTGGATTGGAGTTATGTGCATGTGTGTCCTGGGAAGAGATCTATGTATGTGCCTTGGGCAGAGATGAGATTGTACACATTCTTTGGGAAGAAATGAGTTCTGTGCATCTCAGGCAAACATTAGCTTTATGCATATGTTCCAGGCAGAGATAAGTTCTGACTGTACAAGGTAAAGATAGTCCTATGATGCTACTGCTGCTGAAGCATAAATCTAAGCCCTTCACATATATAAAACTACAGTATGAGATGGAATGGCTAGCTCCCTTCGGATATCCCTAAGGATAGAGAGCAGGTTGCTGTGGAACAACAAACCGAACTCAATCGCATAAGTACTTGGTGTGATGAAGCTGGGGCAATGGTCAACCCAACAAAGGCAACAGTGACGTGGTTCTCGTTGAATAATCATATTGTCAACACTCCAACACCAACTGTAAAGCTGTGTTCAGAGACGGTGGAAAGAACGCAGGCAATGAATTACCTGGGGACACGGTTTGATCGAAGCCTTGCTTATAATGAGCACATAGACCAGGTGAAACAAAGGCCAAGCGGGGTTTGGCTGCGATGCAGGTGATGGTGGCAGCAAACTGTGAGCAGCGCCATCTATGTCTTCTGTATCGCTTCCGGGGTACCCGTGCATGATTCCCAGCTCTCGGGAACTTATGCGGGAGCTCCTCTATGAGGCCGCGAGGTCTAAAGAGGTCAGTTCTTAAACGGCTGACCCGCCCTCTGGCCTTCTCTTGTTGCCTTTGACGTCCCCGGGAAGGTTAACCCGGTCAACAAATGCGGATGTGTCGACCTAACGGCGCAAGAACGCAGCTCTGCTGTAAACAGGCACAACGCAATCACATCCAAAAAAAAAACTCCGGATGAACGAAGAAGAGGAAGTATCGCTTCCTTTGTGCTCGATGCCATAGGTATTTTGTCTTCTTGGGCAACTACATTGTGATATGATGCATTGTCCATAATTAGACAAGACAGTCTATCTAGGGATAGAAGCACTGTCAGCCCGCTGACAAGCTCGCAGGTGAGGCTACTGTGGAGGGTGGACGCGCCATGGACCAGGCTGACATTCTGAATACTCTACGAGAAGTAAGACTTGCGTGAACCAAGTGATGACTGTGAATCTACAACCATGGCCAGACTGCGAGAACAGCAAATTAAAAGAGGGGTGGCCAAACAAGAACACTACTCAGGAAGCCAAAGAAGATTGATAAACCAACCCAGAACTGGTGTCATTAGCCGCTACACGCTGCGGGATTTGCTGAGGGGGGGATCCGAGCACTTATGGACTGAATGGTTCGATATGCAATGAGGATGATCTTTCGACTAACTAGCTCCCTTCATTCTAAGCGTGGAAGGTCTGTGTTTGCCATCTCACAAAATTACTAACCTCGGATCAGGTTTGTTCTTGCTCCAATTATATCACATGGCCAAATTATCTAGATGTTTTATCTCTTGCTTTCTCCTTGCTCTTTTACCATCAATGTCTAAATTTGCAAGATTGCTTCTTGTCATACTCCCCAAATAATAACTGTCTAATTTCTTTGATCAATTTTTGATTAGTTTTTCTGTCCATCCATAGTATTCTTTGTATTTTCCTCATAAAACACATTGACATCACCAATAGATGTTTCTCAGGCTGGCTTACTGTCCATGTCTTATGTGCATACGATCCCATTCATACACTGTTTCTCACTAAAATTGGTAGCTTTTTATTGCTGAGTACAAACAGTAGTTATAACAAACACAAGTATGGTTCCACAAGTAAGTTTAACTTGACCAACAAACCTGGATCCAGAAACCAAATGGAATCACGGCTTAGCTGCTTCTCCCCCTGACCACCAATAAGTACAGCCTGTTTACTATTGACCAAAGACATTGTATGGCCCCATCTGTTGCTAGGTTTAGGAGCTGTAATACAGAAAAAGCTTATTTACTGTCAAATATTTGCTATTTCATCAGGATACCTTGACATGTGTCCAGTCATTTTACCAATTACCAGCTGCCACAAAAAGTAAAGACAGACTTTGACGCTGAATATTTTATCGTAAATCACACAAGGTCAAGAACTAGTGGGCGTTGCCATTTCTAAAATTTAAAAAAAATTAATCACAATTTAACAAGAGATTCCTTCTGTTTTGAGAACTTGACTCTTCATTTCCGATAATTTGGAAAGATCTTCTTCCAGTGTAAATTTATAGGAAACACTACATATATGTGTTAATTTTTTGTTTACAGAATCTACTGCAGCTTTGTTTTACACACACATGCATGCACACAATGAAACAGTGATGCAGTATACTTGTATCACAAATTAGTAAAATATAATTTTTTTCTGCTACAAGAACTGTTTAAATCATTACAATGTTACATATATCATCACCTGAAAATGTAAGTACTGTATTAAAAGACTCATGATCCTAAGTTAAATGCCAAGGACACTATCGTGAAGGAAGCTTTCCCTGAAGTATATTGAGCAATGTTTCTAAAAGATTTACTGAGAACATCCCTTTTAAATGACAGATTAAATTTATGCTGAGGTGTGAACAATAATTGTTATTTCATTTTGTGGACACATTTTCAGAAACAGACCAGTCAATGTCACACAACAAGCCTAACATCATCATCATCCAGAGAATAACCAATATTAAGGTATATTCAATACCAAATAAACATCAGTTTGGACCCTGCAAAGGTTAGGGTGGGTACTGGAGATGAAACGAACGTTTCTTGCAACTGAACAACACAGACCTCCCTATATCTGTTTTATTTACTGTAAAAAGGCATTTGACATGAGATATTCCATTCACAAAAGCACGTTCCAAAGACTCAACATTCACTGAGGAATAAGAAGTGAAACTCTGTAGTAATGTTACAGTTAGTTGCTTGTCCTTTACAGGACCCTGCACTCAACCCCAGCATGATTTGGCTATTTGTGATTTACTAGGCAATGTGAGCTCAGTAGTTTGCCATTGCTGCTTGAATGGCCTGTGCCTTTGAGATGAACTTGGTTTAGCGGATCACGACAGCACATGCCTAAGGTTTTTAAAAAATAAAAAAAAACTAAACTTGTGTAGAGTAGGAATTTAGAATAAATAAACACAGCAACTACTTCTTATTTAAGCAAAGGCCTAGTCACATTTGATACAGATCTACATTCTTTTTCTTCTTTTGCGTTCAGCAGGAGTGTTTATTTCAGATGTGATTGCGGTGTGTCTGGTTAGGCACCTTTGGGCCAAAACCCTTAGGCCAACACATCCGACTTTTAGCGTGCATTTTTATCAGGTTAGCATTCTTGGGAGACTCACTTTTGTGGTTAGTTAGTTAGTTAGTCGACAGATCATCCTCGTTGCACATCGAACCATTCAGTCCATAAGTGCTCGGATCCCCTCCTCAGCAAATCCCGCAGCGTGTAGCGGCTAACGACGCCAGTTCTGTGTTGGTTTATCAATCTTCTTTGGCTTCCTGCGTAGTGTTCTTGTTTGGCCACCCCTCTTTTAATTTGCTGCTCCCGCAGTCTGGCCATTGTTGTAGATTCAGTCATCACTTGGTTCTTGCAAAAGTCTCACTTCTCGTAGAGCATTCAGAATGTCAGCCTGGTCCAGGGCGCGTCCGCCCTCCACAGTAGCCTCACCTGCGAGCTTGTCAGCCCGCTCATTTCCTTGTACTCCCGCATGACCTGGCACGAAGATGAAACTAATCTTTGCCAGCCGAGACCGCTTCAGAGGCAGCAACCATTCTCTTCGGATCGACCCCTCCTCTATCCTCTTGATCATGTTCATTGAGTCGCTAAGGAAACAAGCCCTAGTGAACGTCTGTGTCTCGAGCCATGTTATTGCTTTACTTACTGCCATGACTTCCATGGTCAGGCTACTTGTGGTTTCAGTGAAAGCACCAGAGTCCTCCTTCACAATTCTCCCTCCGGCCCGAGCTGTAAAGGCCCATGAGCTTCTCACATGTCGGACGACCGACCCATCTGTGTAGATGACCGCGTCACCGTCTAGCGAATTCTCGAAAATCAACGCTTGTACTTCAGCCTCCACAGCAGCCGGATTTTCTTGTCTGCATTTTCTATCTAGTTGGATGCAAACTGAAAAGGATGTGCAGAAGTCTGTTGGCACTTGCACCCACTCCTCGCCAGGTTCTAAGTCCTCAAGTGAACACACCTGTTGAAGAATGTCTTCGGCTTGACCCATCCACGACCGTCCTTTTTTAACCTGCTGCCCTTCACCTTCCTAATTTCACTATGCAGTGGATGTTGTGTGTTTGCGTTAATTCTGAGGTAGGCGCGTGCCCTGCAAACTTGTACTCTCTCTTCAATGGTCGGAAAATCAAGAAGGTAGCGCATCGCCCTGCATGCTGTATCTCTTGTACATCCAAGAATAATGCGCATAGCTTCATTCTGTATCCTTTCCATCCTTTCTATCTGCTTATGGCTGAGAGTCAGGATTGCCATTGCATACTCCAAAACAGACATGACCAGCCCCTCGTACAGAAGACATAGATGGCGCTGCTCACAGTTTGCTGCCGCCATCACCCGCATCGCTGCCAAACCCCGCTTGGCCTTTGTTATACTTTTTGTGTACAGTCCACATCCCAGCTGGTCAAGTTAGAACGGTCGAATACTTCACATTCAGCCCTCAATGGAAGGCAGGGTCAGTCCATGGGCATTATCCGCCATCCAAGGGAGGCTTCCATAGTTGAAGGGCCGAGACATAGCGCTCTGGTGCTGGGCTTACCTTGGGAATCGTCACATCCTGCTCATGGCTGCTTTAATTCCTCACTTCAGTGTATTGAGCCTTTCGTTTGCTACGGGCCGCTCTCTGCACAAACCAGGGACGGTCAGACTGCAGACGGTATCCACTCAGCGAGCTTTCGATTCAGACATGTGCTTGTTGCTGTGCCCGGAAAACAAAATAGTTTGAGCTGTTCCGGGCACAACGGACGTTTGGAAAACTATCTAGTCAGAGCTGTTCCTAGCACGAGGGTCATTTGGAAAACTAGCTAGTCAGCGCTGTTCCAGACATTCGGAAAACTAGCTAATCAGAGCTGTTCAGGGCACGATCGACATTTCACTCGGATGTAATTGCGTAGTTTTTATTTTGCCACCCGTAGGCCGGCACTTCCGACTTTGGCTGGCATTTTTTAACGAGGTTAGCATTCCTCGGGTTTCGAGGCACGTTAGACTCTTACTGTTGTGTCGCACACATCTCAGCTGGTCAGGGTAGAATGGTCAAAGACATCACGGTCGACTCTCAAGGGAAGGCATGGGCAGACCATGGGCATTCCCAGTTATCCAAGGAGGCTTCCATAATTGCAGAGCCGGCACATATTGCTCGGAGACTGGGCTCACCCAACAAATTGCCACGTCCTGCTCATGGCTGCTTTAATTCGTCACTTCCATGTATTGGGTATTTTGCTTGCCACTGGTTGTTCAAGCACAAACCAGGAACGGTCAGTCTGCGGACGACATCCACTAGGTAAGCTTTTGCTTCGAACTTCCACGCAATGGATTCGCTAGCCAAGTGTTCCATTTCGTGGTAATGAGACGTTTTTCCACCTTTGACTACAGTCACTATGAGTATAGATACAGACTTTCTTCGTAACCATTTCGTGCGACTGGGGCACTTTTTCCACCCTTAGTACTCGCTCACGAGGTAGGCTACATGTGCTGCCGGCTCAGCAACTTACCTCCGTGGATTGGTGAGCGAGAAACGGCCAGGCCCTCTCATCCGGGGATCCCTCATAGCCTTTGTACAAGTATCTGAACTAAGCATGTAGTGTGCTCAGCATCTCACCTTCATTTTGCGGTATGTGGGTATCAGCCCGGCTCTCACATCCAGGGGTTTATGGCTTAGAGGCGTTCAGCCATACCCCTCAGATGGAAGCCTTAGAGTATGTGTCTGGACCAGGTATTAGTGGCTTTGTGTGCCCAGTTTGAGCTTTTGACTGCTATCCTCAGTCTACATGCAGAGCAGCATGTTGTCTCTTAGTCTGCTGTCCGACATGTAGTTGTACTTTCGTCGGCATAGCGCTTGGGGTCACTGGGACCACCACGGCAAAGCTTAGAGACATGGGGGGGGGGAAGAGGGGGGGGAGAGAGAGAGAGAGAGAGAGAGAGAGAGAGAGAGAGAGAGAGAGAGAGAGAGAGAGAGAGAGAGAGAGAGAGAGAGAGAGAGAGAGAGAGAGAGAGAGAGAGAGAGAGGGAGGGAGGAGAAGAGGTGAGGGGCGGCTACATTCCAAAACTTGAAAGAACATTTACAATTCAATTGTGCACTGAAACTGCCATTAACATACCTCGCGCTGACAAATCAACACAGCGAGTTATCTTGGAAATTGATC
Source organism: Cepaea nemoralis (assembly GCA_014155875.1). NCBI lineage: Eukaryota > Metazoa > Mollusca > Gastropoda > Stylommatophora > Helicidae > Cepaea > Cepaea nemoralis. The sequence goes on from JACEFZ010022233.1 coordinate 484,593, forward strand.
CCTTTGGATCGACATCGGTATTGGAGTCTGTGAATTCTTTAAGTGCCAGCTTAGATGGTGGTGTTTTCATTAGATTCTGATTCAGCACCCTCATTGCCATTTTTTGTCGTCTAGCTTTGGGCTTGGGAGTAGTTTCTTCATTCTGTTTTCTCTTCCTAGGAGTTTTAGCTGGCAATGGTGATTTTACTTCACAGGATATCTGCACATGAGAATGCATAATTATTCCAACAATTTAGCACTATTATACAAATTTTGTTATTGCACTGGTAAGGAAGGAATGAAGAATAATTTACAAATGATTTCTACCTTTAAAACAATGAAAAGTGAAAGATTAAATTATAGACAACTCATATACTGACAATGAGACTATATCCCCTATGAACACTTCCTCTAGGAAGTTTATTTGTAGGGTCTGTTGGTCAGATGTCTTGACAAGCAAAGAAATTAACTGACATAGTCAGTAAATAGAGCAGTTCTAGTTTCCATATTTGATAAGTGGGTAAATGTTGAAAACCCAACTCAGGATTGAATAATGCAAAGAATTATTAACTGTATTTGGCAAAGAAAACCCTAACCTGTACAGTTCACAGCGACTGCACTAGCCAGGTGGCCTTAATTTCTCAGGCTCAAGTCCCCTGTCCTACACCGCAAGGTATTATAGGCAGTAAATGACAGTTTTGACCCCTTAGTACAGTGCAATAAAATGTGAATAGTAAGTTCTGTTGCACAATGTGAACACTTAGTTATGTGGAACAAGCGTCTGTTAACAATATCTCATTGCTCATCAAACAAGCACCCCCGCCAACATCAATGATTTGAAACGAATGTTAAAGCCTATTAGTGATTATTCTGCAGTATTAAATATTTTGTCCTGCTTCAGTAGTACTTTCTAGCATATGAGAGAAAACTCAACACTTTGCAGGTAAGGATAAGATGATAACCTAAATTATTGCTTTCAGTCTACCAGTTGATTGACAAGACAAGACAAACTAGGCCACTCTTAAGAATACCATGGTTAAACAGAAAACAGCATACATTTAACCAAACATTACCAGTGTGGCTGGTGTTTTTTCATTCATTTGCTTCATTTGTTGACTTTCTATTCTGGTAAAGGATGGACTGGTCACACGGCTTTTTTCAGCAATTTCACTTGAGATTAGTTCATCATCTGGACTGGATACAGAGGCCTCTAAAGTAATCTTACTCGAATGGGGTATTTTCACGCTGTCATCTGTGTTTGTCCACTGGAAGCAACTGTTACAGAATGCAAACAAATAAGATAAATTGCACATTACAAATACTTCACTGACTACTGACAATTGTATGTACTCTCCATTTCACACTGGATGTCTCTGGGACTGGTTTTCGCCACGATCTAAATTCACTGTCCTTAAATCAGTTGCCGGATTGGGAAGTATGTTAAAAGCTATACACGCTGCTTCCAGATGATAGTCACATGCCATTAGGCAAACTGTTAAATGATGTCATGCCCATATTATTTTTTTTATACAAAAGTTCAGCACATGAGTGGTAATAAGTTCAATGTTACCTCCACTACCCCAGGGAAATGGCAACCGTGTTAGACTGAATCCACCCCAGAGAACAAACTTTCTATCAGTTTCTACTGGGGATCAGATCAGGACTACTGGTTGATTAAGTGAGCTAACTACTACAGCCTTCTGGATGAAAACAAGACAAACACAAGAATAAGGCAGAGCAAATTACCGACGACAGAGTATGACTTGGCAAGATCACATGTCTGAAACACTTTGAATATTGTGCATTAACCCTTTACAAGGCATAGCGTCTGATTCCGGCCGATGCGAGAAAACGATCGTAGCGGCCAACACTATTATGCGTTGTAAAATCGCGATCTCTCGGCTTTCCGACACTTCCGACGGCTACTTTCGCTTTCGCCTACAGCTTGACAACGTGGCCGCCATTTGTAAACGCGATAGTATCAATTTAAACGGACTTTTAAGGACAATTTTTGATAGTTTTCGGGATTTTTACGCTGTTTTTCAAAATGGATTTTGGCGATTCTTCAAGTGATAGCCGAGATTTCGCTAGGTTCATTTTAAATGACATTAAAGGGCACGAAGTTGACTATTAATCGGAGCTAGATATCAGTGCAAAGCGTTACTTTGTATTAGCAGTCGTGAGTCGGACTTTAAAGAAAGTGATTATGATTCTGAAAATGTGTTTGTATATTGCCGTATAGGTGACGGAAAATCACAAACAACGTGCCGTATTTCGTAAATATTTGTGTTCATGTATGGATTACCGGCAACAATCACGTGAGTAACATATTCTGCATGCTTTTCCCTTCATTGTGTTGTTTATTTAACTAAAATCGGTTGACTAACACCTTATTTGTGATGTTTTTACTAACGCGACCCGAACTTTTTCCAAACCTGAAAAAATCTTGCCCGTTCAGGGCTACAAAATGGACAAGCGTCTGCCCTGTAAAGGGTTAACAAACAAATTGCTATTTAACATTGTTCATATTATTAAAGAAAGGTACCAAGACAAACCAATTATATTCTAATTTCCAACATGTGTGTGCACTGCATGTAAGCATTTATTTAACTACATTCATGACATCCACTGAAAATTACAAGAAACAGTATTAAAAGATACTGCCATAAAAAAGGTGTATATGTAACGAGGCTCATATTTCCCTAACCACTACAAATCTGTCAGAAACAAGTGAAAGAGTTCCATGACAGAACATCTGATATTGCTATATAACTGTCAACAGTGTAGTGCAGTGATTCTGTCAAGAGTAGAAGTTGAAGACAACCAACAAGATAATGAAGGAAACCAATTCTTTCTGTCCATTTTACAACAATCCACAACCTGTTCAGGGTAGTCTTTAAAAAAAGTTATCTGATATTATTCATACTGATTATTGGTTAGTTTAGTTTAATATAGTTTAAATAAACTTAAACTAAACTATCTGATATTTATTATTCATACTGATTATTGGTTAACAGAAGCCATGTCACGGCACAATGAACATGCTCACGGGCACACAGCCTCATTCTGCAGATACTGGAGTGTATGGGTGCTAACTATTGTGGTCACACAGTGGTTGGACACATCGAACACTTTCATGTATCGACATGTGGTACTAGTACCAGTTTGTGTTTTATGTTCCTTTTGTGTGTGTGTGTGGTTTTTTTTTTTTTTTTAAATATATATATATTGTTGCTGGCCGAGAGGCTAGAACGCCGGACTCTCATTCGGGAGGCCCTGGTTCGATCCCTCGGTAAGGTGTCGGATTTTTTTCTGTCGGGGGCAAAAAGAAAATCCTACCCTGCACAGTTCGCGGCGACTGCACTAGCCAGGCGGCCTTTATTCCTCAGGCTCAAAGACCCCTCTGCCATACACCGCAAGGTACTATACTGGCAGTAAATGACAGCAAGCTTATTACACAGCAATCTTCCATCTATCCCTAATGGAGACATTTTCATTTGAAAATTGCCAAATAAAGCTAGCCTGTCTGCTTCATTACAAATACACACAAGTTATACATATTCAAGTTCCTACCTCTACGGTGTGTAACTTATTCACTTTATACTGTTTGCAATTGCAGTGGCTTTACAGCAGCAACATTCAATTTGTTGTAAAGTACATGACTGTACAAATGAGACAAATGAGCATGAACAATTTCAAAGGGGTGAACACCAAACCAATTTGTAACTGAACTGAATACTGACACTCGGTCATAAAACTGAAGAATTCAGCTAGGTTCCAGAATGATTATTCTGACTCAGTGGTTGGGGTTACAATAGAAAATAGAATTGTGAATAGTTGGAACAAGCAAGAGCCATTCTGTTTAAATCTATTAAGTGCTATGTAACTATAAAATTGTATTGTGCATAGACTAGCCATTAAAAGAATAATCAGCATAGAAATATGCACATAAATACTGTGAATAACATAGAAAACCAAAATAAGGAATACAAACTAAGAATTTTCTTCCTTGCTAGCTCTCAGACCATATCTAATAAAAGCAGTTAGTATATGTAGAGTTCTTGGTGAAATGAAGTCAGTTAACTAGGAATGAAAAGAGAAGTACTGAACAAGAGTACTTGTAAACATGTTGAGGCATATTCATCATCATCATGTGCATGCAGATAAGTGTGGGCGGTCATGTTTCACCATCTCACTCGATCACCAGAGTCGTGGATCAGCTCAGTGTTCCTGTCACAACCATGCCACGTGGCCAAGCCATCGAGGTATTTAATTCTCTGCCTTCCCCTTGTTCTCTTCCCCTCAGTCTTGCCAGCTGTCACCAAGTTCTCCAATTTATTTCTTCTCATTACGTGACCAAACAATGTTGACTGTCAACGTCTAATTTCTCTAATCAGTTTACGATTTTCATTTGTTTTTTGTGGGACTTGGTCATTGGTTTTTCTGTCTGTCCATGGTATTCTTTGCATTTTCCCCAGAAACCAAATTTCCACAGCAATCAGATATGTCTTTCAGCTTTGCTCATTGTCCATGCTTCACATCCATACAAAAGCACAGGGTCTAGGTAGCACCTCGACACTTTTTCTCGTTGCAATGACATAATTTTATTGGTCAGTATGTTTTCCATGTTGCAAAAGGCTACCTTTGCCATGGAGATTCTTGTTTTAATCTCTTCCAGATGCCATGACTGTACTGAGATAAGTTGTACTGATTCAGTTGTTTAAGAATATCCCCATTTACTTGTATATTACATTGTGGTATTTCCTTTTTCCCAAAGACAACCATAATCCATGTCTTCTTACAATTTAATTCTAACCCTAGTTGCTCACTGTGTACAACAGCCGCACCTACTAAATGTTGCAGATTCTGTTCATTGTCTGCAATCAAGACTGTATCATCTGCATATCTAATGTTATTGATGTTTCTTCCTCCAATTAGGCATACTGGGTGTAGGATGATCGCCATATTTTTAGACCAACTGGCACTCAATGGAAGATGTGATCAATGTCAAGCCGGACACCTTTACTTCCCAGATAAATTCCTGGTCTATTTTAGAATGGGTCAATGAGGAAAATATAAATGACAAATCACAGGGAGGCAAACACATGACCACCAGGCAAGCATTTTAGCCAGTGTGCTACTGTAGCTCCCGGGGAAGTCTCAATGGGAAGATATAACAGTTAGACCGGACAGAAGATAAATATCACTATAGGATACACTCAGTAACTCATGAAGATCCACTGCAGCTCCGGGGAAGTCTCAATGGGAAGATATAACAGTTAGACCGGACAGAAGATAAATATCACTATAGGATACACTCAGTAACTCATGAAGATCCACTGCAGCTAATTTTTGTGAAGATGGCAACTGGTTTAATCAACACCAGGCTTAGCTCTCTAGTGAATGACTTCAGATGCATACAAATGTCATTGACAAATCAGACTGATGACCTGGATTTCGCTATACTGTCCTGTCTCACAAATGAAATCAGATGCAATATACACTAAACACACTTGATGGGAGGTCACAATGATTATATATACAAATATGTAGGCAACAAACAATGAGTAAAATCTAGCAAATTACAACTATCTCCCATTGTGAAACCTCACTTCAAGAAGTTGAAGCAAACACCTATTTAGGCTGCGATATAGACAAAGTTGGGGGAAAAGATGGAGATATTAAAATAAGACCACAAAAAGCAAGAGGAGATTTCATAGCACAAGGAAACTTGAAGTCAAATAAAAGTAAAACTAGTATCCAACTTAGAATATTTAAATCTAATGTTAAACCAGTACTGCTAAATGGATATGAAAAATGGAGAACTAACACAATTACAAACTACAATCATTCGTTAACTGATCAGAATAGATGGGCTAAAATGAATTACCAATGCAAAGCTTATGATAATGAGAGAAGCAGACAAGATTCCAGCAAATCTAGAAAAAGATGTGGGTTTTAATACACACAAAGTAAACTTGACAAAGGTATAGCCAGGAAGTCTTTTCACTGGAACCCATAGGACAAATGAAAGAGAGGGAGACATAAGAACTACAGACAAAGATTGGAGGACATGACGCATGGTGCAGTAGGCAGCAAGAGAGACAAATAATATTGGAAGGACATGACACGAGGTGCAGTAGGCAGCAAGAGAGACAAATAATATTGGAAGGACATGACGCGAGGTGCAGTAGGCAGCAACAGAGACAAATAATATTGGAAGGACAAGACGCGAGGTGCAGTAGGCAGCAACAGAGACAAATAATATTGGAAGGACATGACACGAGGTGCAGTAGGCAGCAAGAGAGACAAATAATATTGGAAGGACATGACGCGAGGTGCAGTAGGCAGCAACAGAGACAAATAATATTGGAAGGACAAGACGCGAGGTGCAGTAGGCAGCAACAGAGACAAATAATATTGGAAGGACATGACACGAGGTGCAGTAGGCAGCAAGAGAGACAAATAATATTGGAAGGACATGACACGAGATGCAGTAGGCAACAAGAGAGACAAATAATATTGGAAGGACAAGACGCGAGGTGCAGTAGGCAGCAACAGAGACAAATAATATTGGAAGGACAAGACGCGAGGTGCAGTAGGCAGCAACAGAGACAGACAATATTGAAGGACATGACGCGAGGTGCAGTAGGCAGCAACAGGAGACAGACAATATTGGAAAGGACAATGACACGAGGTGCAGTAGGCAGCAACAGAGACAATAATATTGGAAGGACATGACAACGAGGTCTGCCAGTAGGCAGCAACAGAGACAATAATATTGGAAGGACAATGACGCGAGTGCAGTAGGCAGCAACATAGACAAACTAATATTGGAAGGAACATGACGGGAGGTGCAGTAGGCAGCAACAGGAGACAGCCAATATTGGGCACGGACATGATGCGAGGTGCAGTAGGCAGCAACAGAGACAAATTAATCTTGGAAGGACATGACGCGAGGTGCAGTAAGGCAGCAACAGAGACACAACAATATTGGAAGGACATGACGCGAAGGTGCAGTAGCCAGCAACAGAGACAGGACAAATTGGAAGGACATGACACGAGTTGCAGTAGGCAGCAAACAGCGACAGACATATTGGAAGGACATGACACGAGGTGCAGTAGGCAGCAACAAGACAAAATATTGGAAGGACATGACGCGAGGTGCAGTAGGCAGCAACAGAGACAAAAATATTGGAAGGACATGACCAAAGGGGCAGTAGGCAGCAACAGAGACAGACAATATTGGAAGGACATGACCGAGGTGCAGTAGGCAGCAACAGAGACAACAATATTGGAAGGACATGACCGGGTGCAGTGGCAGCAACAAGACAAAATATTGGAAGGACATGACACGAGGTGCAGTAGGCAGCAACGGAAAGAAATTTGGAAGGACATGACGGGGTGGTAGGCAGCAACAGAGACAAAAATATTGGAAGGACATGACACGAGGTGCAGTAGGCAGCAACAGAGACAAAATATTGGAAGGACATGAACCCAGGTGCAGTAGGCAGCAACAGAGACAAACAATATTGGAAGGACGACGGGGTGCAGTAGGCAGCAACAGAGAAAATAATATTTGGGAAAGGGCATGACACGAGGTGCAGTAGGCAGCAACAGAGACAGACAATATTGGAGGACATGACGCGAGGTGCAGTAGGCAGCAACAGAGACAGAATATTGGAAGGACATGACGCGAGGTGCAGTAGGCAGCAACAGAGAAATAATTGGAAGGACATGACCGAGGTGCAGTAAGCAGCAACAGAGACAAATAATATTGGAAGGACATGACGAGGTGCAGTAGCAGCAACAGAAACAAAAATATTGGAAGGACATGACGAGGTGCAGTAGGCAGCAAAGAGACAAATAATATTGGAAGGACATGACACGAGGTGCAGTAGGCAGCAACAGAGACAAATAATATTGGAAGGACATGACGCGAGGTGCAGTAGGCAGCAACAGAGACAAATAATATTGGAAGGACAAGACGCGAGGTGCAGTAGGCAGCAACAGAGACAAATAATATTGGAAGGACATGACACGAGGTGCAGTAGGCAGCAAGAGAGACAAATAATATTGGAAGGACATGACGCGAGGTGCAGTAGGCAGCAACAGAGACAAATAATATTGGAAGGACATGACGCGAGGTGCAGTAGGCAGCAACAGAGACAAATAATATTGGAAGGACATGACACGAGGTGCAGTAGGCAGCAACAGAGACAGAAATATTGGAAGGACATGACACGAGGTGCAGTAGGCAGCAAGAGAGACAAATATATTGGAAGGACAAGACGCGAGGTGCAGTAGGCAGCAACAGAGACAACATATATTGGCAAGGACAAGACGCGAGGTGCAGTAGGCAGCAACAGAGACAGACAATATTGGAAGGACATGACGCGAGGTGCAGTAGGCAGCAACAGAGACAGACAATATTGGAAAGGACATGACACGAGGTGCAGTAGGCAGCAACAGAGACAAATAATATTGGAAGGACATGACACGAGGTGCAGTAGGCAGCAACAGAGACAAATAATATTGGAAGGACATGACGCGAGGTGCAGTAGGCAGCAACAGAGACAAATAATATTGGAAGGACATGACGCGAGGTGCAGTAGGCAGCAACAGAGACAGACAATATTGGAAGGACATGACTGCGAGGTGCAGTAGGCAGCAACAGAGACAAATAATATTGGAAGGACATGACGCGAGGTGCAGTAAGCAGCAACAGAGACAAACAATATTGGAAGGACATGACGCGAGGTGCAGTAGGCAGCAACAGAGACAGACAATACATATGGGAAGGACATGACACGAGGTGCAGTAGGCAGCAACAGAGACAGACAATATTGGAAGGACAATGGACACGAGGTGCAGTAGGCAGCACAGAGACAGACAATATTGGAAGGACAATGACACGAGGTGCAGTAGGCAGCAACAGAGACAGACAATATTGGAAGGACATGACACGAGGTGCAGTAGGCAGCAACAGAGACAAACAATATTGGAAGGACATGACACGAGGTGCAGTAGGCAGCAACAGAGACAAATAATATGGAAGGACAGGACGTGAGGTGCAGTAGCAGCAACATAGACAGACAATATTGGAAGGACATGACGCGAGGTGCAGTCAGGCAGCAACAGAGACACATAATATTGGAAGGACATGACACGAAGGTGCAGTAGGCAGCAACAGAGACAGACAATATTGGAAGGACATGACGCGAGGTGCAGTAGGCAGCAACAGAGACAGACAATATTGGAAAGGACATGACGCGAGGGGGATGCAGGGTGCATTGAAGGCCACAGAGACAAATAATATTGGAAGGACATGACACGAGGTGCAGTATGGCAGCAACGGAGACAGACAAGATTGGAATGACATGACGCGAGGTGCAGTAGGCAGCAACAGAGACAAAAAATATTGGAAGACATGACACGAGGTGCAGTAGGCAGCAACAGAGACAGACAATATTGGAAGGACATGACACGAGGTGCAGTAGGCAGCAACAGAGACAAACAATATTGGAAGGACATGACGCGAGGGTGCAGTAGGCAGCAACAGGAGACCAAATAATATTGGAAGGACATGACACGAGGTGCAGTAGGCAGCAACAGAGACAGACAATATTGGAAGGACAATGACGCGAGGTGCAGTAGGCAGCAACAGAGACAACAATATTGGAAGGGACATGACGCGAGGTTGCAGTAGGCAGCAACAGAGACAAATAATATTGGAAGGACATGACACGAGGTGCAGTAGGCAGCAACAGAGACAAATAATATTGGAAGGACATGACGCGAGGTGCAGTAGGCAGCAACAGAGACAAATAATATTGGAAGGACATGACGCGAGGTGCAGTAGGCAGCAACAGAGACAATAATATTGGAAGGACATGACACGAGGTGCAGTAGGCAGCAACAGAGACAGACAATATTGGAAGGACATGACACGAGGTGCAGTAGGCAGCAACAGAGACAGACAATATTGGAAGGACATGACACGAGGTGCAGTAGGCAGCAACAGAGACAGACAATATTGGAAGGACATGACACGAGGTGCAGTAGGCAGCAACAGAGACAGACAATATTGGAAGGACATGACGCGAGGTGCAGTAGGCAGCAACAGAGACAATAATATTGGAAGGACATGACACGAGGGTGCAGTAGGCAGCAACAGAGACAAATAATATTGGAAGGACATGACGCGAGGTGCAGTAGGCAGCAACAGAGACAAATAATATTGGAAGGACATGACACGAGGTGCAGTAGGCAGCAACAGAGACAAATAATATTGGAAGGACATGACACGAGGTGCAGTAGGCAGCAACAGAGACAAATAATATTGGAAGGACATGACGCGAGGTGCAGTAGGCAGCAACAGAGACAGACTAATATTGGAAGGACATGACGCGAGGTGCAGTAGGCAGCAACAGAGACAGACTAATATTGGAAGGACATGACGCGAGGTGCAGTAGGCAGCAACAGAGACAGACAATATTGGAAGGACATGACACGAGGTGCAGTAGGCAGCAACAGAGACAAATAATATTGGAAGGACATGACACGAGGTGCAGTAGGCAGCAACAGAGACAAATAATATTGGAAGGACATGACACGAGGTGCAGTAGGCAGCAACAGAGACAGACAATATTGGAAGGACATGACACGAGGTGCAGTAGGCAGCAACAGAGACAGACAATATTGGAAGGACATGACACGAGGTGCAGTAGGCAGCAACAGAGACAACTAATATTGGAAAGGACATGACGCGAGGTGCAGTAGGCAGCAACAGAGACAACAATATTGGAAGGTACATGACACGAGGTGCAGTAGGCAGCAACAGAGACAACTAATATTGGAAGGACATGACACGAGGTGCAGTAGGCAGCAACAGAGACAAATAATATGGAAGGACATGACGCGAGGTGCAGTAGGCAGCAACAGAGACAGACAATATTGGAAGGACATGACGCGAGGTGCAGTAGGCAGCAACAGAGACAGACAATATTGGAAGGACATGACGCGAGGTGCAGTAGGCAGCAACAGAGACAGACAATATTGGAAGGACATGACGCGAGGTGCAGTAGGCAGCAACAGAGACAACTAATATTGGAAGGACATGACGCGAGGTGCAGTAAGCAGCAACAGAGACAAAATATTGGAAGGACATGACACGAGGTGCAGTAGGCAGCAACAGAGACAAATAATATTGGAAGGACATGACGCGAGGTGCAGTAGGCAGCAACAGAGACAAATAATATTGGAAAGGACATGACACGAGGGTGCAGTAGGCAGCAACAGAGACAGACAATATTGGAAGGACATGACACGAGGTGCAGTAGGCAGCAACAGAGACAGACAATATTGGAAGGACATGAACGCGAGGTGCAGTAGGCAGCAACAGAGACAGACAATATTGGAAGGACATGAACGCGAGGTGCAGTAGGCAGCAACAGAGACAAATAATATTGGAAGGACATGACAGCGAGGTGCAGTAGGCAGCAACAGAGACAAATAATATTGGAAGGACATGACCGAGGTGCAGTAGGCAGCAACAGAGACAGACAATATGGAAGGACATGACACGAGGTGCAGTAGGCAGCAACAGAGACAAATAATATTGGAAGGACATGACACGAGGTGCAGTAGGCAGCAACAGAGACAGACAATATTAGTAAGGACCATGACACGAGGTGCAGTAGGCAGCACAGAGACAGACAATATTGGAAGGACATGACACGAGGTGCAGTAGGCAGCAACAGAGACAGACAATAGTTAGGGGAAGGGACATGACGCGAGGTGCAGTAGGCAGCAACAGAGACAACAATATTGAAGGACATGACGCGAGGTGCAGTAGGCCAGCACAGAGACAGACAATATTGGAAGGACATGACGCGAGGTGCAGTAGCAGCAGCAGAGACAGACAATATTGGAAGGACATGACCGCGAGGTGCATTAGGCAGCAACAGAGACAGAATATTGGAAGGACATGACACGAGGTGCAGTAGGCAGCAACAGAGACAAATAATATTGGACAGGACATGACACGAGGTGCAGTAGGCAGCAAGCAGAGACAGACAATATTGGAAGGACATGAACGCGAGGTGCAGTAGGCAGCACAGAGACAAGACAATATTGGAAGGACATGACCGCGAGGTGCAGTAGGCAGCACAGAGACAGACAATATTGGAAGGACATGACGCGAGGTGCAGTAGGCAGCAACAGAGACAGACAATATTGGAAGGACATGACGCGAGGTGCAGTAGGCAGCAACAGAGACAAATAATATTGGAAGGACATGACACGAGGTGCAGTAGGCAGCAACAGAGACAAATAATATTGGGAAGGACATGACGCGAGTGCAGTAGGCAGCAACAGAGACAAATAATATTGGAAGGAAGACACGAGTGCAGTAGGCAGCAACAGAGACAATAATATTGGAAGGACATGACACGAGGTGCAGTAGGCAGCAACAGAGACAGACAATATTGGAAGGACATGACACGAGGTGCAGTAGGCAGCAACAGAGACAAATAATATTGGAAGGACATTGACACGAGTGCATTAGGCAGCAACAGAGACAAATAATATTGGAAGGACATGACCCGAGGTTCAGTAAGGCAAGCAACAGAGACAGACAATATTGGAAGGACATGACACGAGGTGCAGTAGGCAGCAACAGAGACAAATAATATTGGAAGGACATGACCGAGGTGCAGTAGGCAGCAAGAGAGACAAATAATATTGGAAGGACATGACACGAGGTGCAGTAGGCAGCAACAGAGACAGACAATATTGGAAGGACAATGACACGAGGTGCAGTAGGCAGCAACAGAGACAGACAATATTGGAAGGACATGACGCGAGGTACAGTAGGCCGCAACAGAGACAGAACAATATTGGAAGGACATGACGCGAGGTGCAGTAGGCAGCACAGAGACAACAATATTGGAAGGACATGACGCGAGGTGCTAGTAGCAGCAACAGAGACAGATCAATATTGGAAGGACATGACGCGAGGTGCAGTAGGCAGCAACAGAGACAAATATTGGAAGGACATGACACGAGGTGCAGTAGGCAGCAACAGAGAACAAACAATATTGGAAGGAATGACGCGAGGTGCAGTGGAATAAAAACCGCGAGTGCAGTAGGCAGCAGCAGAGACAGACAATATTGGAAGGACATGACACGAGGTGCGTAGGCCAGCAACAGAGACAGACAATATTGGAAGGACATGACCGAGGTGCAGTATGCAGCAACAGAGACAGACAATATTGGAAAGGACATGAGCGAGGTGCAGTAGGCAGCAAAGCAGCGACAGAAGTGAAGGACAGAGAGGAGAGACAATGAAGACAAACATATTGGAAGGACAGACACGAGGGCAGAACAGGAAGGACAAAATAGAGGACATGACGCGAGGTGCAGTAGGAGCAACAGACGCAAGTATAGGAGACAGGAGACAGTAGGCAGAACAGACAAAATATTGGAAGGACATGCAGAGGCAGTAGGCAGAACAGACAAAATGAGGCATGACACGAGAGCAGTAGGCAAACAAGACAAAATGAGGCATGAAGCGAGGTGCAGTAGGCAAACAAGACAAAATAGAGGCATGACGCGAGAAGTAGGCAAACAAGACACAAATTGAGGAGAACGAGAGGTCAGTAGGCAGCAACAGAGACAGATAATATTGGAAGGACATGACACGAGGTGCAGTAGGCAGACAGAGACAATAATATGGAAGGACAAGAGGAATAGGCAGAAGAACAGACAATATTGGAAGGACATGAGAGGTGCATATGGAAGCAACAGAGCAGGTAATGGAAGGACATGAACCACGAGGTGCAGTAGGCAGCAACAGAGACAGAAAATATTGGAAGGACATGAAGCGAGGTGCAGTAGGCAGCAACAGAGACAGACTATTGGAAGGACATGACACGAGGTGCAGTAGGCAGCAACAGAGACAAATAATATTGGAAGGACATGACACGAGGTGCAGTAGGCAGCAACAGAGACAAGACAATATTGGAAAGGACATGACGTGAGGTGCAGTAGGCAGCAACAGAGACAAGACATATTGGAAGGACAATGACGCGAGGTGCAGTAGGCAGCAACAGAGACAATATATGGAAGGACATGACGCGAGGTGCAGTAGGCAGCAACAGAGACAATATATTGAAGGACATGACCGAGGTGCAGTAGGCAGCAACAGAGACAGACAATATTGGAAGGACATGACACGAGGGTGCAGTAGGCAGCAACAGAGACAGACAATATTGAAGGCCATGAACGAGGTGCAGTAGGCAGCAACAGAGACAGACAATATTGGAAGGACATGACACTGAGGTGCAGTAGGCAGCAACAGAGACAAATAATATTGGAAGGACATGACACGAGTGCAGTAGGCAGCAACAGAGACAAACAATATTGGAAGGACATGACGCGAGGTGCAGTAGGCAGCAAGCAGAGACAAGACAATATTGGAAGGACATGACACGAGGCTGCAGTAGGCAGCAACAGAGACAGACAATATTGGAAGGACATGACGCGAGGTGCAGTAGGCAGCAACAGAGACAGACAATATTGGAAGGACATGACGCGAGGTGCACGTAGGCAGCCAACAGCGACAAATAATATTGGAAGGACAATGACACGAGGTGCAGTAGGCAGCAACAGAGACAATATAATATTGGAAGGACATGACCCGAGGTGCAGTAGGCAGCAACAGAGTACAAAAATATGGAAGGACATGACGCGAGGGCTAGTAGGCAGCAACAGAGAACAAATAATACTGGAAGGACATGACAGCGGAGGCTGCAGTAGGCAGCAACAGAGACAGACAATATTGGAAGGACATGACGCGAGGTGCAGTAGGCAGCAACAGACAGACAAATATTGGAAGGACATGACACGAGGTGCAGTAGGCAGCAACAGAGACAAATAATATGGAAGGACATGACACGAGGTGCAGTAGGCAGCAACAGAGACAAACAATATTGAAAGGACATGACGTGAGGTGCAGTAGGCAGCAACAGAGACAGACAATATTGGAAGGACATGACACGAGGTGCAGTAGGCAGCAACAGAGACAAACAATATTGGAAGGACATGACGCGAGGTGCAGTAGGCAGCAACAGAGACAAATAATATTGGAAGGACATGACACGAGGTGCAGTAGGCAGCAACAGAGACAGACAATATTGGAAGGACATGACGCGAGGTGCAGTAGGCAGCAACAGAGACAGACAATATTGGAAGGACATGACGCGAGGTGCAGTAGGCAGCAACAGAGACAGACAATATTGGAAGGACATGACGCGAGGTGCAGTAGGCAGCAACAGAGACAAATAATATTGGAAGGACATGACACGAGGTGCAGTAAGCAGCAACAGAGACAAATAATATTGGAAGGACATGACGCGAGGTGCAGTAGGCAGCAACAGAAACAAATAATATTGGAAGGACATGACAGCGAGGTGCAGTATGCAGCAACAGGAGACAAATAATATTGGAAGGACAATGACAGCGAGCGTGCAGTAGGCAGCAACAGAGACAAGATCAATATTGGAAGGACATAGACAGCGAGGGTGCAGTAGGCAGCAACAGAGACAGACAATATTGGAAGGACATGACGCGAGGTGCAGTAGGCAGCAACTAGAGACAGACAATATTGGAAAGGACATGACACGAGGTGCATTAGGCAGCAACAGAGACAGACTAATATTGGAAGGACATGACGCGAGGTGCAGTAGGCAGCAACAGAGACAATCAATATTGGAAGGACATGACGCGAGGTGCAGTAGGCAGCAACAGAGACAAATAATATTGGAAGGACATGACGCGAGGTGCAGTAGGCAGCAACAGAGACAGACTAATATTGGAAGGACATGACACGAGGTGCAGTAGGCAGCAACAGAGACAAATAATATTGGAAGGACATGACACGAGGTGCAGTAGGCAGCAAGAGAGACAAATAATATTGGAAGGACAAGACGCGAGGTGCAGTAGGCAGCAACAGAGACAAATAATATTGGAAGGACAAGACGCGAGGTGCAGTAGGCAGCAACAGAGACAGACAATATTGGAAGGACATGACGCGAGGTGCAGTAGGCAGCAACAGAGACAGACAATATTGGAAAGGACATGACACGAGGTGCAGTAGGCAGCAACAGAGACAAATAATATTGGAAGGACATGACACGAGGTGCAGTAGGCAGCAACAGAGACAAATAATATTGGAAGGACATGACACGAGGTGCAGTAGGCAGCAACAGAGACAAATATTGGAAGGACATGACACGAGGTGCAGTCGGCAGCAACAGAGACAAATAATATTGGAAGGACATGACGCGAGGTGCAGTAGGCAGCAACAGAGACAAATAATATTGGAAGGACATGACACGAGGTGCAGTAGGCAGCAACAGAGACAGACAATATTGGAAGGACATGACACGAGGTGCAGTAGGCAGCAACAGAGACAGACAATATTGGAAGGACATGACACGAGGTACAGTAGGCAGCAACAGAGACAGACAATATTGGAAGGACATGACGCGAGGTGCAGTAGGCAGCAGCAGAGACAGACAATATTGGAAGGACATGACGCGAGGTGCAGTAGGCAGCAACAGAGACAGACAATATTGGAAGGACATGACGCGAGGTGCAGTAGGCAGCAACAGAGACAAATATTGGAAGGACATGACGCGAGGTGCAGTAGGCAGCAACAGAGACAAACAATATTGGAAGGACATGACGCGAGGTGCAGTAGGCAGCAGCAGAGACAGACAATATTGGAAGGACATGACACGAGGTGCAGTAGGCAGCAACAGAGACAGACAATATTGGAAGGACATGACGCGAGGTGCAGTAGGCAGCAACAGAGACAGACAATATTGGAAGGACATGACGCGAGGTGCAGTAGGCAGCAACAGCGACAAATAATATTGGAAGGACATGACACGAGGTGCAGTAGGCAGCAACAGAGACAAATAATATTGGAAGGACATGACACGAGGTGCAGTAGGCAGCAACAGAGACAAATAATATTGGAAGGACATGACGCGAGGTGTGTAACAGTGTAGATATAATTGGGGTCTATTGGAAAACTCCGATACAGCACGATTGAGCATTGAGACTGAAAGGGGTGGGAGGTGCTCAATCGTGACGTATTATGTTGTTATAGGCAGTTAACATCTAAGAAACCAGCTGAAAGGACGCGGCTTGTAAACCTTGACAAATAAACAACGTTTTATGCAGTTGGCGTTTTGTTACTCCTTCCAACACTACAACAGGAGTAATTATGGAGCCGTAAGTCCAGGATTTTGAATCGAGTCGTCCGGCTAACTACGCGAAGTACGATGAAACTCAGAAGATAATTTTATCAAGAGGCTTTTCTGGAGCCGTGGCCGAATTGATAATGGCCGTTAACTGAACTTCAGTCTTCAAGGTTTTCCGGAGCCGAGATCTGAACTCTGGAGTTTCAAAAGAAAGGGCTTCTATTTTAAAGCGCCAGCCACTGAAAGTTATCAATAACAAGGGGCTTCTCATAGCCGTTGCATGAAACTTATCGTTTTTTTGAGAAGAGCCATCCTGTCCTAGAACTTTGAGAAAACCAGAATTTCAAGCTGAACCTGTCAGACAAAAGAAGAAAAATAAGTCAAGAACTCTTCTAGGCTCAAGTAATAATGGACAAAGCCTTGTAATTTCGTGATTGGGTTTTTTGAACACATAAATATCACTGGGCTTCGGTTAACTGTGATAAATTTTTGGGGCCACGTCATTACTACGACCCCTATCAAGACGCCGATGATGTACTTCACTCAGAATCAAGGAAGGGACCCAACCAGGGGTTGAAATCTATCCAGGCATCCCATGAGACGTGACCCAACCAGGAAGAGTATCTGGCAGCTACAAAATTTACCTGAGGGAAGAGAACTCCGTCACCTGAGCTTCTGAACTCCGCCACCTGAGCTTCTGGACTCCGCCACTTGAACTCGAGACTAGGTTTCACTTGATGCGAACTCTGGTTAGTGGAACTAGATCCGTCAGCTAATAAAAGAAGGTAACTGTGTAACTCCGGTGATGTGCCATAAATTCTTGGTTAGAGCAGAGTCTAAAAACATTATTATATTATTAGAAACAGGTATGAGGATTTATAGCGAACTTTTTGGTTTCAAACAGGACTTATTGAAGACAGGGTTTTTCCTCCCTCTACGCTGACAGAATATTGATGCTAATTACAACTTGTGCTCTTTAGGGATTAACCAAGGGAAATTTGTGCGATTCTGGAACTAAATAACTAATGGAACAGTTTATGAACTGGGGGAATTATGTGTTGTAAATTAGTAAATTTAGGAAATTATAATTGTGTGATTGGTTGCTTGCTTGTTTTAGTATTTTTTTCAGCATAGCGGAACAGGATACCTTAGGAATATTTCAGCAGAGCAGATTCATCACGACACAGTTGAGAATTATTTCGGCTGAGATAGCGTAAAGAGTAAAAATGTACTTGAGCAGAGACTTAGAACACGTGACTGCATGGTTAGGAGAATTAAAGGTGGCAGTCAGCGAGGTAGAATGTTTTGTACACTGGTTACAGAGCAATGTAAGAGGTAAGGAGAACAAGAATAGCCGAGGACAGCCACTAGTTGATGAAAATAGAGGGCAATATAGAAGCATTTATGTTAGTCCAAGGATGACTAAGGCTAGGAGCTGGTACAATGATCAGAGATACAGAAATGGGCATGAGAAAGACTGTTATAGGAGTTGGCCATCCTATACTGTAAGCGCTAGGAAAAAACGTGATGAATGGTTTGAAAAAAGACAAAGACAATATCTAAACTCAGGTGTAAGAGACAGAGTTGAACCTGTAAATAAAATACAGACTAGTCCTAAAATGGTTGCGAATGTGACTAGTAGACAGGAAAAGAAGACGACGGTGTTAGTAAAGAAAAGAAATAGAGAGACGCAGACACAAGCAGGTAATACAATAGAAAGTAGTACGCAGACTCAGGTACAACCAGTCAGCAAGATGACAAAGGGAACTCAAACTGATTTCATAGAGAATCAGTCAAAACCTACTCATTTGACTAAGAGAGACAAGGTTGAAGTTGGGAAAGATGGACAGACAAGGGCCAAGGACGAAAGGAAATCAATGAAGAAAAGTGTTAGTATGGTTGTAAATAGAGGTAGTACCATGTCAACTTCTTCAGCTATAGACAAGAAACTAATTCCCAAATGGTGTAGGAATATTAGCTGTCAGAGTTCAAGCTACGGAGAAGATATTCCCACACCTGAATATTATAGTGATGCTGAATCAGATATTATTACAGATGATTCGGAGAAGGAGAGTGTTACATTACGGGCAGGTCCTGAATCGAGGCGTGATCTTCCATCATATGGAGTAGTTGCTGGTAGACAGACGGACAGAGTTTTGGGTAGTGACTCTTTGAAACAAAATACGGGTTTATATGACAAGACAGTAGGGAAAGCTAAGGGACGAAGACCGAGAAAGAGAAAGAAAGTCAGACGTTTTAGGGACGACTATAGGAATAGAGCCGACGTGTTTGCAGTAAACCATGGTGAGTCTGATGAGGGAACTATTGTTAGTGTGTCATCGGAAGACGAGATGGGAAGGTACAAACGTTACGTAAGGTACACAGAAAACAGTGAACAGACTAACGTAAATAAGAAATTTAAGAAGAAGAATAGTGGTAGACAGTTAGCGGAAATTTATTCAACGACAGAAAGTGACTTAAGTAAAATAGAAGATCTTAGGACCTTAAGACCTGAGTACTTTAGTAACTTGACAGTAGATAGTGAAGATGACATTATAAGTGAAAGACGGGTTAATGTATTGAGAGACAGTGAAGTGTTCAACTTGGACACACTATATGACTAAAATAGAGTAGATACAGCATAGAATTAGTAGAGGGTGAGAGATAAAATAAGTATTAGAAATAGTTTGACTCAGAGCTATGACGTGATGTCCAAGATAGTTTTGTTTGTTGGTTTGAGAAGAAAGAATAATATTGTTGATAGGTGAACCGAGACTGACTGGTAAAGAGATATAGATTGAGAAAGTACTGAATATCCTGTGTGTAAAGTAGACAGTTGAATGTGACAGTTAAGATAGTTACGAGATTAGGGATCTGTTGGAATGAGGTTTGTTTTGAAGAGATAGTAGATAGTGCTGTGAAAACAATATAACTTGCGAGAGTGTCATGTATAGGGTCTGACCTTCGTATAGAAATAGAGATGTAAGAAAGTAGTGAATTGAGAGAGTCCTTTGGAATAATTCGTCTAGTTGTGCGGCGTTCATACGTGAGTATAACCGTAGTCAGACAGGTGTTCGTCGTGATGAAGGAAGTTAGAGAGAGGTGTGATGACGTCGCATAAGTAAAATACATAGATAAAATATAAGAGTGGCGTTAACATGTCTTGTGTCAATGTGTTTTGAAGAGATCAATACGTGTTGATATGTGGAGAATGATTGATGGAATGTTGAGGTGGCGTCTAAAGAGCTTTTTGTAGTAATAGAAGAGACATGTTAGATTTGTCGTGATGCAAAAGTAGTCGTGAGATGAGAGCGAGGTTGTGTATCATTGTCCGTGTGAATATGAGAAGAGTGATTGATAAGTCCAGAGAATTGAACAGCCTGGTTACACCTGTTGTCAATATCATTTGTTTCGTTTCGTTTAGCTGAATTGTTGTTTTTCTTCTTTAGCTATAGTCGTCGCCTCTGTTTTGTTTGTGCTAAACTGTGATGTCTTTTGTTTGGAATGTGTGATCTTGGAAGGAAATTATAGAAGTCGTATGACAGAGAGTTAATATTCTGACTGACAATTCACAAAACATCTTTAGTATTTTTGACAGGAACATGCCGAAGCAGGAGTGCCTAATACGGAGATGTGAGAAAAATGAGGTCCGTTGTCAGTTATCAGGACATGAGTTGCTGTTCCGAAAGAATCCTGATAAATAGGAGTGAAAGATACGAAGGTAAACAAGGTGAGGTAAATGAAAATTAGAAAGGGTGTTTCGACTGGTTTGACTGTCGTCACGATGTGAAAAGGATAGGAGAGAATTGAGGTAATGGTGCTGAGATACAGAAAGTACTGATGCAAAAGAATGAAATATAAATTGCGTCGGATAGATGAGAAACTTAAAAGTTGAATTAGTTGTCAGGACAGGAAGTAGATGTGTTGGTGAGAGGTCTATACTAGGTAGACAAAGTTTTGTTGGACATAGGAGGATGAAGATACTGTAGTTAACAGTAGTGATTAAGAAGTTTGGTACAAAGCCAAGGGAAACAATTAGTGTATCGAGCCACAGGTACAGTTTATATTGACGGCTGGTACATTGAGATGACATTGGAATAATCCCCACATAATAGAATAAATGTGTCGACCTGTAGTTTACAGTGCTGGATTAAGAGGATATTTTGGATGTGATGACGTATTAGGAGTGAAACTGGAACAGGATAGAAAATTGTGAGGGGAGATAATCAATGTTGGACTTCCAGAAAAAGGAATGGTCAGTTGTTGAGTAGTGATTTTGCTTGGAGGGGAACAAGTATGGTTCCGCATTATGATGGTCTGTAGATAACAGATAGATATTTGTATATATCTATATACGGATTTTGGCATTAATGCTTGGTATTGAATTGTTTTGACTTGCCTAAAATAGATAGGTGTTACATTTGTTAGCAAAGGAGGCCAATGTTGCTGGGTCACTTTACGTAATAATTTGAAGGAAATTATATTTTTTTTTGAAAACCTTCCCTTTAGTGAGAAGACAGTTGTATTTATTGTAATTGAGCTTACAATGCCTCATATATATAAAGTTAATTTTGCTTGATTTGGTCCTGTAAAATTGATTGTAATTATTTTAGAGTAGGGATATTGTGTCCTTAGACTTTCATGTGTAAACTACTGGTTCGTAAAAGAGACCAGTAGTAGTAGAAAAAAAAATAGATTAGGATGTATGTTGTATTATTTTAATCATCGTCACCATCATCATCACTATCATCATCATACTTTTAGTTGAATTGCGGGGAAACATAAATGAATGTTACAAAAATTTGGGGGGGATTTGATGTCCTGTTGTGATTTTATTTCAATGTTTTGTGTGTTAAATAGTAATTAATTAAGTTATGTTTAAATTATAGGGTTTTTGTCGAGAATAAAGACAATACAGGGGGCTGTAATTAGGACCCTTCGTTCAGAAAGTTATAATAAACTACTGTGAGCTAATAGAGAGACACATTCTCTTTGTGAAGAATAACTTCATGGGTGTATATTACTGGGATAATCAGCATAGTGAGGTTGATGGGCTTATGAAGAAGTGGAAACATATACCGGGGATGGTTATGGGAAAGGTTAGAGATACACTAAAGTAAGCATTAATTAGAAAAATATGGGATTAGAAACCACATGGGAGAAGAAAAGATTAATGAATATATTCAGTGGGGTAAAGCTGAGAAAAGTTTTGAACATAGTTTCCGGGGGTTCAGAAGAACCATGATATACACGAGATTGCGGGGTTATAGAAGAATAAGAAAATTACCCCAGACAAAGAGTAAACATGAATTGGATCCATGTTTGACTAAACACTGTGGATAACAGTACAATAATAAAAGGGTGTTAGGGTGTAAATGAGAAATGAACATAGGGGAGACATAAGGACATGGAGTGTTTATGGGTCAGTAATAAAAGGACTGAGATTAAAGTTGATTACAAGCAGTCACAGACATGAGTGGTTATTTTCGCTGCTGTAGATTACGGCATGAATTATGAATTGAGAGGTGGAAGATTTTAGAGAGACATTGGGCAGGAGGTAAATGTTTATAAGTGGGTCAGATTACAATGTTGTGTTTGATGGTTAATATTTAAGGGGAGATTTCAAGGTTACTAGGTTGCTGTTGATAACGGCATAAGTGGAGCATTTTAGTAAATATGCCCATAAGAAATGGACATTAAGTGTGAACCTGAGGTATTGGAGAAGATTACTTATACGAGGTGATGAGGTTATGTGAGGTGTTGTGTTGGAGGAGGTCTTAAGGGATAATAGACCTTTTTAATTGTGTCTTCGGGATGTGTTTTATGGTTTACATTACAATGTAAGGTTGAGGGTAGGTAGTGTATGTTATACAGACACTTAGAAGTGAAGAATATTTTTGGATGATGGTTGGTAATTGATGCTGTAGATAGCAGCGTAAACTGTTACCATAATGAGTGGTACTGGAGATATAGTGGTTTAGAATTTATTGCATAAATTCTCAAGAAACATGGGGGTGTAAAGGGGTGTGGGATTTAGGTGAATGTTGTTTTTTTTGAAAGAGTTCTATTTCTTCTTTTTAAATTCCGGTGGCCACCGATTCTTTATCTTCCTATCGTATGAAAGTGATTTCAGGTTAGTTGAAAGTGGGGAATTTGTAGTATTGGTGGTAAGAATAAGGAGTTGGTATCAGCGTTTGAAGTGGAAAGCGGATTGCTTATTGAAGTGGAGAAGGAGTATTTAAGAAAACGTGTTATGGAGTTATGATGTATTATAAAGTGAATTTGAAATGTTATATGTAAATATGTTATGTTTGGTTGAAGAACGAAGAAGAAGTGGGTTAACTATAAAATGTTGGGGAAATAAAAAGGAAAGAAGGACTGGTTGGATTAACCGTAGTATTATATAAATAAAAGCGAAGAAGAAGTATATGGGGAGGTTGTAGACAGACCATAGCACTGGGAGAAGAGTAAAAGATGTATTGGCGAAGGTTAAAAGACAAGTAGGGAATAGAGTATGGGGATTAGGAGTAAAGATTTTTCCTTTAAAAGGAAAATTCTTTAAGTAACATGGGGAGGTGTAACAGTGTAGATATAATTGGGGTCTATTGGAAAACTCCGATACAGCACGATTGAGCATTGAGACTGAAAGGGGTGGGAGGTGCTCAATCGTGACGTATTATGTTGTTATAGGCAGTTAACATCTAAGAAACCAGCTGAAAGGACGCGGCTTGTAAACCTTGACAAATAAACAACGTTTTATGCAGTTGGCGTTTTGTTACTCCTTCCAACACTACAACAGGTGCAGTAGGCAGCAACAGAGACAAATAATACTGGAAGGACATGACGCGAGGTGCAGTAGGCAGCAACAGAGACAGACAATATTGGAAGGACATGACGCGAGGTGCAGTAGGCAGCAACAGACAAATATTGGAAGGACATGACACGAGGTGCAGTAGGCAGCAACAGAGACAAATAATATTGGAAGGACATGACACGAGGTGCAGTAGGCAGCAACAGAGACAAACAATATTGAAAGGACATGACGTGAGGTGCAGTAGGCAGCAACAGAGACAGACAATATTGGAAGGACATGACGCGAGGTGCAGTAGGCAGCAACAGAGACAAATAATATTGGAAGGACATGACACGAGGTGCAGTAGGCAGCAACAGAGACAAATAATATTGGAAGGACATGACGCGAGGTGCAGTAGGCAGCAACAGAGACAGACAATATTGGAAGGACATGACGCGAGGTGCAGTAGGCAGCAACAGAGACAAATAATATTGGAAGGACATGACACGAGGTGCAGTAGGCAGCAACAGAGACAGACAATATTAGAAGGACATGACGTGAGGTGCAGTAGGCAGCAACAGAGACAAATAATATTGGAAGGACATGACACGAGGTGCAGTAGGCAGCAACAGAGACAGACAATATTGGAAGGACATGACGCGAGGTGCAGTAGGCAGCAACAGAGACAGACAATATTGGAAGGACATGACGCGAGGTGCAGTAGGCAGCAACAGAGACAGACAATATTGGAAGGACATGACACGAGGTGCAGTAGGCAGCAACAGAGACAAATAATATTGGAAGGACATGACACGAGGTGCAGTAGGCAGCAACAGAGACAGACAATATTGGAAGGACATGACGCGAGGTGCAGTAGGCAGCAACAGAGACAAGACAATATTGGAAGGACATGACGCGAGGTGCAGTAGGCAGCAACAGAGACAAATAATATTGGAAGGACATGACGCGAGGTGCAGTAGGCAGCAACAGAGACAGACAATATTGGAAGGACATGACGCGAGGTGCAGTAGGCAGCAACAGAGACAAATAATATTGGAAGGACATGACACGAGGTGCAGTAGGCAGCAACAGAGACAGACAATATTAGAAGGACATGACGCGAGGTGCAGTAGGCAGCAACAGAGACAGACAATATTGGAAGGACATGACACGAGGTGCAGTAGGCAGCAACAGAGACAAATAATATTGGAAGGACATGACACGAACTGCAGTAGGCAGCAACAGAGACAGACAATATTGGAAGGACATGACACGAGGTGCAGTAGGCAGCAACAGAGACAGACAATATTGGAAGGACATGACACGAGGTGCAGTAGGCAGCAACAGAGACAGACAATATTGGAAGGACATGACACGAGGTGCAGTAGGCAGCAACAGAGACAGACAATATTGGAAGGACATGACACGAGGTGCAGTAGGCAGCAACAGAGACAGACAATATTGGAAGGACATGACACGAGGTGCAGTAGGCAGCAACAGAGACAGACAATATTGGAAGGACATGACGCGAGGTGCAGTAGGCAGCAACAGAGACAGACAATATTGGAAGGACATGACACGAGGTGCAGTAGGCAGCAACAGAGACAGACAATATTGGAAGGACATGACACGAGGTGCAGTAGGCAGCAACAGAGACAGACAATATTGGAAGGACATGACACGAGGTGCAGTAGGCAGCAACAGAGACAAATAATATTGGAAGGACATGACACGAGGTGCAGTAGGCAGCAACAGAGACAGACAATATTGGAAGGACATGACGCGAGGTGCAGTAGGCAGCAACAGAGACAAATAATATTGGAAGGCCTTACGCGAGGTGCAGTAGGCAGCAACAGAGATTTGAGTTAGATGTTATACCAATAGGGGATAAAAGGCAGCAGCAGAAGAAGATGCAGATGTAATGTTCAAAGAAATTAATATATTTTGCTTGCTGTCATACCTGTTAGTTTTATTCAAAGTACACAGTTTCTGTTTTTCACTTGTTGTTCCATTCACAATGTTAATGTCAATATCACCTTCATCTGTCCACTGTCCCTGAGTAAACAACAAAATGTGTTCAAGCTGTTTACTGTTGGGTAGCTTACAGGTGTATGTTGCTGAATTCTTGGAGTCAGAATCCCTGAAATATGTACAATTGATCACCTCGACAATTAAGAAAATAAAGACAAAACAATAATAAACAAATGAATAAGATGAAGCTAGTGTGGGTTATAGAAGGACTCTTGAGGATGAAAGTATAAAATAAAATTCAAAACAATGTTCTCCCCGTTGTGAATGTGAATAATGTAGGATCTATTGTACACTGGCTACCACATTTCATAAAATAATGTAAGATCTATTGCACACTGGCTACCACATTCCATAAAAAGTAGTTGCAAAATGCAAACAGTCATGAGCAAGTCTACGAAGAGCTTGGCATGAACTAGTTAAAGGCCTATGTTCCATTGGGGAGATGAAAGGCAGAAGAATAAATGGCAAATTTTTGGACAATGACAAATATGTGACTGCTGTAATTTGAAATGGGATTGAAGAATGACAAGCATAATAATAGTATACATATGACTGCTGTAATTTTCTTTGGACTAAAGATGATAACATCTTGAAAGCAGTTTATTTGTATACATACATTGTCCCATTATTTCTCAACATAATTTCCACCAACATTGATGCTCTTATCCCATCGTTTTATCAGTCCCCCCCCCCCCCCCCCAAACCGACTGCATAGAACTGCGCGCTCTGTTTTCTAAACCATGTTTTCACTTCACATTCAACTTCGGCGTCATTCACAAAATGTCTCCCACCAAGGTGGGTTTCCTGTTTATGCTGACAAATGTTTGTCCCGTAAAGCGGTGCTTAGCTGGGTAGAAAAAGTTACGAGGGCGAGTCGATAAGTCACACAGTTCTGTGGAATGGCAGGTAAATGAAGAAAAGCACACAGCTCTATGCAGCGGTTTGGGAGGACTGATAAAACAATGGGATAAGTGTATCAATGTTGGTGGAAATTATGTTGAGAAATAAAGGGACAATGTATGTATAAAAATGTACTGGTTTCAAGTTGTTATCTTTAGTTATTATTCTACAGCCATTTGTGACATTAACTTACCCTCGTATATGACTGCAGTAATTTAATTTGCAATGGAAAAAAATGACAAGTATGTATGAGACTGCTATAATTTGGAATTGAATTGAAGAATAATATAGATAATATAAATCTCAGCTGTGCCAGCTCAGTGGCGTAGGGGTTACGGACACAGTTCATAATCCTGCATACCCTGTATTCAAAACACAGCTGCGGGCAATTTGGCAGCAGACCGCCTTGCGTTGGGTTTTTACAAAATGATATGGGTGCTGGTCGTTCAGAAAGCAATGGCAAACTACTGAACGTAAACTTGCCAACAGATAACAGCAGAAAATGCTGGTGTTGACTGTGATGTCCTGTAAAGGATATCAACTAACTATAACCATATCTTTGACACAAGTACTATGGCTCTTGTACAGCTGTAATTTGAAATTTAATAGATGAATTACATCCACGCGGGCTGTTGCAATTTAGAATGGAATATAAGAATAAAGTATGTGACTGATGTAATCTGGAATGGAATAAAAGATGGACAAGTAGTTTAAATGAAACTGGGCATCCCTGAATTAGGCAATTTGCAACTTCTGATCTGTAATTTCACCATCATTAAGTGCCATCCCAGCTGGCTTAGGTGTTCATGGCTCTCCACATATCTCAGTCTTTGGTGTTCTCGGCCAACTCTGCTGCTGATATTCCTCCATGCCACAGTCTCAATTCATCCAGCATTATTTCTCTTGGTTGGCCTTCGCCTCTCTTCCCCTCGATCTTTCCAGTCGCCACGGTGTTCCCCAATGCCTCTCTTCTCATCACATGACCGAAGACAAGAAGAGAAAATGTAGAGTCTTCTGAAGCGAAGCCAATCGACGGTGGTAGTAAATACAAATTTGTGTGATTAGTGTCTCATACTATTCACAAAATTTTGTGAATAGGGGCTCCCAACTAAAATATAGAACTGAGAAACTCGAAGCTTATGAATAAAGTGTGTTCTATGGATCTGCGGCAACCCCCAGGCAGCGACGGACGGAGTTAAGTTATGGAGTGTCGGAATCGATGGATCCAATAGATGTCTTTGTTTAACATGAATTTTATTTGCCACATGCCCCTGAATCAGCATATTATTATTCGCAATTCGATTGTGAATAACGCCTCCTATTAATAAATTCTTTATTATTTACAACCTGGCGATTTCCCTTTTTGGAGATTTATTTAAATGTTTTACACACTCAACATCCTCTTGACCCTTCTGCTGGTTCTGGCTCTTTCTTTGCTGGCATTCCATTTATTTTTGTCTATAATATCTTTATTTTATATATTTCGCTACTTTTGATATATTTCCATCAGTTGATAATTTCCTGTATGTTTTGTACTGACTACTGCCTACTTAGTGCTAAGTTAGACTCACTTTTTTAGCTTAGCTTCCGGTCGGTAACTACCTTGAGTTCTTTAAATATTTCTGAATCAGAAAACACTTCAAATCAACCGAAATAAGAAAAATATGTATAGCACTTACACTTGCTGGAAGGCAACTGGAGCATGTTTGACATCATGCACGCAAAATATCTGAAGCTCCATGTCATCCAGTGAGCTGTTGGATGAAAACAAAAACCGACAAGTTTATAGTTGGCGCGAACTTCATCACATGACGTCACACTGTCGTCTGATAACCTGGATCGAACACGCTACAAGTAATAAGGAACATGTTTATTTTGTAGTAAAGATGCCCACATTAAGTCTGTTATTCCATTAGCTAAATCCTTATAACTTAGATAAACTTTCTAAAGAACTGAAAAGTATATATCTCAGTTGTGCTGTTTAAATAACAAAAGCACGATAATTTATAGAGTAATTGATATACTTCGATTACGCATGTTGGATGTTCGTGACCTCGGGGAAACCTTGACATTGACCAGAGAAGAGAAAGTCCGGTCTCGGGAATTGAGGGGTTCTCATTGTCAACATCATCAAGGGCCGTGCCGACTGATGTCTCTTCATCGCCACCGCTATCTAGGTCTATTTATGTTTTTTTTTTTTTGCATTCACTTTGAACTCAAGCTTAGACCAAACACATATTACTATTGCTAGTGCACTGGACTGATTTTTTTTTTTTCACCTGGATTAATTTACCCTATTACTAATGTCCCTCTCCATCAGGCGAACCCACTCCGACTTCTAAGGTAATTGTAATTTACGTCCCCAAGTCAAGGACGAGGAAGTAAAATTTTAGTCCAACTGACAGGTGTAGAGGTTTAACCCGCTACCTCGGCAACAGCACACCGGAAGTTTAAGAGCGAGTGCTCATTTTTATCCATTCGTCCATGCTGACCTCCATTTATCGATTTGTTTACTGTAATCTTTCAAGCCCAAAATATTGAACTATTAAATACGAAAGCTTTATGATTCAAAGTGGGTGGATTGCACATTGCGTTGAATTTCAAATTTCGCTACATCTCGGCAGATGCATATTGATTGCAGATATCATGAAGTAGATCCAGTAATCCCATTTCAGGCTGAAATACCCAACGCACACAGTCACTAATACTTTCCATTCCAAATGCGGAGTAAGGTTATCCCCGTAGTAATCGCAGACCCACGACTGAATATGTGCACAACATTGGTTTGAAACAAGTAATGGCTCCATCATCAACAACACTGAGAACCTCAAAGACAGGCTTGCCATCGTAATGCAGAGGTAATACAGTATTCAGAACCGATGTATCAGCACCAGCAAATGAAAGTCACGGGCCATTTTTGCAATTACGAAAGAATAAAATTAAGGCTTTTGAGTTTATAAGTTATATATAAGTACTTAGATTGTCGTGGACCAAGAAGAGGAAAAATACTGACAGACTACACCATAATAGATGACTGGCTCACAAACAGTGGTTTCTGAGAAATTGAAATACTTTGTTCATGTTAAACATCACAGTAGCTTGGAAAGAATAGTAACGGAAGGTGTTATTCCCGGAGGCAGAGGCAGGGGTCGACGGACACGGGACATTACAGAAACCTTGGGCATGAGAGTGCACGAATGCAGGAGATCGAGACACATTTCTGCGGGCTCTTGTGAGAGCGACGTTCTGCAAAGGACTTGCTAAATGATGAATAACAGAAGCTTCGTGGAATTTGAGTATTCGTTTTAGTTTAGTTTAGTTTAGTCGTTGGATCAACATCACGGCACACGGGTTTAACCTATAAGTGCTCCGTTTTCCTCCTAACTCAAACCCGAGTCTGGAGAAACTCAGCTCAATGAACGAACTCCATAGCATCGGCGAGGATCCTGAAATACTTGGGTAGATTTTTAACTCGAAATTTTGCCAGGGCAGCGCCGTTAGGCTACTCTTTTTTCGATTTCCAACTGTCAAGGGATTTTTTACGTGCGCAACAATACACACGGGCGTCCGATCTCACTACCCAGAGACCAGGGGGAAATTTTATTACTGGAAGTCCACGTGGATTTTTAAAAATAAATCCCTGTCCTCACCGGGGCCTGAACCCAGGACCTCCAGCACTCGAGGCGGACACCATACCTCGAGACCACTCAACTCCCCGTATAGTGTTGTATACTGTTGTATACTCGTATACTGTTGAGTTGAGTCAAGAACTGACATCATAACATACGGGATATGCCCAAATGTGCCCCGTCCTCATCTGCAACAGCCAATACTAATGCCACTAATGCTGCCAGGAGCCGTCTGAATATGTGTCGTCTACCATTTCCTCTGAGTTTTGAGTGTCAGCCATATTCTCTGGTCAATCCCTGCAACACCGTTCTTTCCAAGCAGTGATGATCTACATGTTATTCTGCAATATACAATCAACCAATCAGGTGCCTCCTCCATAATGAAGATTATCTGCAATGTATTTCTAACACTGTCTCGCCCTGATTGTACATTCTGTCAGATTGCTGTTCTTCCATCTCTTGAT
The DNA here is from genome assembly GCA_014155875.1 of Cepaea nemoralis. NCBI lineage: Eukaryota > Metazoa > Mollusca > Gastropoda > Stylommatophora > Helicidae > Cepaea > Cepaea nemoralis. The sequence continues at coordinate 515,662 of JACEFZ010022233.1, forward strand.
GTTATCGTCCCACTTGTATCTTGTCTACCTCTTGCTCGCTTGCCTTCGACCTTAACCCCAGTACGGTTTTAATAAGAGTGTTTTGTTTTCCAACTTGGCCGGAATATTTAGCTTGTCTCCTTTTTATTATTATTATTTCTTTTTTAAATCAACTGTCTTTTTATTCCCAGTTTTTCTAGAACCTATGTATTTGATTGTTTTTGTTTCCATTAAATACGACACATTCTTTTGCATATCTACATCCCCAGGGCCTTTTTTAAAAAACTTTCTAACTGCTTGTTTAATGTCCAGGCTTCCGCACCATATAACAGTGTTTAATACACATAACACATAGTTGGTGGTAGTTTGCCTATAGACAAGGGGGAGGTGATCGTGCGCTTGTGGGATCAGGTGGAGAAGGCGGAGGAACAGATTGAGAACCCATATGTGGAAAGAATGAGATTGCAGGGGATCGGCAGGGGTTCTGGAAGAATCTCAAAACTGAGAGGGAAGACCAGGAGAACTTTTAATCAGATAGCGGTGGGAACGATTAGTAGTAGGACTCTTCGCTGGCTGTTGAACGAGGGGACGGAGCACGTATGGGAATGTCCTGAGTGCAGTGATGTCGGTTCTTAACTCAACTCAACTCAACATACACATAACATTTGACAATTCTCATTTTTAATGCATTGTTAATCTATCTAGATGTTAATACTGATTTCTGATATCATACACACGATTCCAAAGGGCCCCGAGCACCTCTTCCTTATGATGCACCTATACCCACCACGGAGTGCAGACCCGGCCAATATGTCCAACCACATCAGCATGTCCCAGGGGGAACAAAATCCAGCAGATGCTCTCTATTTTTTTTTATTGTTGAATGGAAGCCTCCCACTCTGCCAGAAGCATGCCCGACTTCACCCTTTACATCATACTTTGTGAGTCCCTTGCAATCACCACATGCATATGCTGTTTGTCCTTCATCCAGTGCCGCTCTTACTGCCTTCACCTCTCTATTCTCAGACTTGATGCGGTATCAAATGCCAGGCTCTCCTGCACCAAACACCAACCTTCGCCACGAACCCCAGGAACTTCTTTTATCTCTTAGCACATAGCCATCATGGTCGCGAGTTGTCGTGGTTCAGTTATGCACCTCCCATTCCTGCCGGCCAATCCCTGCATTCCCGACTATTTGTCATTATGAATGGCTGCAGACACGGAACACTCCCTGCATGAAGCTTTGGAGTTAAGGGCCACAGGCTGATCAGAGGAAAATCATGGATGGCTCAGCAGAGGACACAATTAGAGAACTGTGTATGTTTGAGAACATAGGGAGAGGAGAGGAGTGGGTTAGAATGCCAGTGGAAATATCGGTGTCATTATATATATATATATATATATATATATATATATATATATATATATATATATATATATATATATATATATTATATATTACACTGGTGATCGAGTGAAATGGCGAGTCATGACCGCCCACGCTTTCCGGCATGGCACATGATTTATATATATATATATATATATATATATATATATATATATATATATATATATATATATATATATATATATATAATTGCAAATGATGCTGCAGTTACGACCCACTCTGAGGAAGAATTACAACGTCTACTAATACTATCTGCATTCTCAAATGCTTGTTTTTAATTTCGTTTAACAATTAGCAAAATGAGAATTATGTAACAAGGTGCACATGAGGTACCATCAATCTTTATTGACGACTCCGAACTAGAGGTAGTAGACCATTTTACATATCTAGGATCAGAGGTAAATAGCAAATTATCCCTATATCAGGAAATCAACATCACGATTGGTAAGGCAGCAACAACAATTAACAGGTTAAGAAAAAGTCTGGGAGAACAGGAAGCTTACTACCAAAACAAAAGTCCATGTCTATTAAGCATGTGTCCTCAGTACTCTTCTTTACAGCAGTGAAGCCTGGACAACTTACTCACACCATGAGAAACGTTTAAACAGCTTTCATATGCGGTGTCTGCGAAGAATTCTTGGTATTAAGTGGCAAGACAAAATCACAAATACAGAAGTATTGGAAAGATCAGCAGGGCCGGATTTAGACTTGATAAGGCCCTAAGCTATTTGAAATATGGGGCCCTTTATAAGTCCAGATATTCTATGTCAGTGACAAATTGCTCACTCGGACAATATTTTTTGGGGCCCCCCACTTTCTTGGGGGCCCCAAGCTATAGCTTATGTAGCTTATACGTAAATCCTGCACTGAAGATCAGGTTGTGTGACGGTGTATTCCATGCTCAGTCTTCGTAGACTTAGATGGGTAGGACACGTTAGGCGTATGGATCAGTGGCGTCACTGGGGTTGGTGTCACCCAGTGCGGTAAACTCTTGGTGTCACCCCTCTAGACTTTCACCATGGTCTTCTTCTGAGTGTTCCTGTACCATATATAATCGCATATAGTAATGTTTGTAAAATAAGTCAAAAAGTTAATAAGGACATAAGAAAGAAAACAAATTGAACAATATAACCCCCTCTGCTGTGTGTCCACCGTGACGAGGTAGAGGGGCTTGTGCGTCCCAATGACCCCAAGAGCTATGCCGACGGTAGCACAGCTACTGGTAGGGCCACCCATGTCGGACAGGTCAAGGGAGAGGGACCAGACGAAGAGACACACAAACCTGCTGCCTTGTAGGTAGACTGGGGACAGTCAAAGGCTAGGGAAAGCACCCCGAATACTTGCTTGTCAAAATCGGATGTACTGAGCCACAGGCTTGACAAAGCAGTGCAACGTAAAACCTGCTGCCTTGTAGGTACACTGGGGACAGTCAAAGGCTAGGGAAAGCATCCCAAATAAATGCTTGTCGAAATCGGATGTACTGAGCCACAGGCTTGACAAAGCAGTTCAACGTAACTTAATTCATGATGTCACAAATCAAAATTAATCGTTATGGTGCTAATCCCGTGAAGTCCCATCAGGCGGCGATAGTGCCGGGCCCCCTGCCTCGAGGGGGTCCACCCATGACTACTGGTGGTCACCTTCCCCTGTGCTGTGGAGTCAAGGCACAGAGGAGTAGGTTAAGAGCTATTGACCAAATACCCCGGACACTCAACATACTACAGTGGAATGCCGAAGGAGTTTACAAGAAGAAAGGCTCCCTAACACAGCGTCTTCATAAAGATAGAATAGATGTGGCATGCATTCAAGAGACACACCTCAACGCCAATCACAAATTCTCAGTCAGAGGATATCAGGCCACACGTTTCGACCGCGAAGGACACAAAGGAGGAGTTCTAATACTTACACGAAATACAATACCTTGCAGCGAAGTATCTGTGATCTCTGACAACCAAACGGAAATTATAGGTGTTGATATAATGATAAAGGACGTGAAAATAAGAATCTACAATCTGTATAGCCCAGCAGATAAGGACCTTACACTCTCAAACATGAAAATAACTGACACAAACTGCATTATTGTCGGAGACTTTAATAGCCGTTCAGAAAGATGGGGATACCCAGATACTGACAAAAGAGGAGATGAATTGGAGGACTGGGAAATAGACTCAAATCTCCATCTACTCAACAAAGCGGATGACACACCGAGCTTCTACTCCAGAAGATGGCTTACCACTTCTACTCCAGACCTAGCTTTCTGCACAGGAGACATCCTCCACAAAATCGATCGCCATGTGCTGGACCAATTAGCAGGTAGTGACCACAGACCAATCAAGCTTGTAATGAATATGGAGTATGTTCCACAGGAGCAAAAGCTCTTGCCCCGATGGAATTACAAACGAGCAGATTGGGACAGATTTGCCATACTAACAGACAAATATTGTGAAAACATAAATACACGATATGGCAACATAAAGCAAATGGTGGAAAGTCTAAACAGAGCGATAATACAGGCAGCCACTGAGTCCATTCCTAGAGGAGCGAGGAAAAATTACAAACCATACTGGACTGAAGAACTACAAAGTTTGGAGGACAAAGTTGAAGATGCCAGGAAGACAGCAGAGAGAGAACAAACAATTGAAGCGAATATCTCTCTCAAAGCCATCTCAGCAAAATACAAAAGAACAGTAAATCAAACAACAAGAGATTGTTGGAGGGAAAAAACAGAAAACCTGAATTTTGACAGGGATGGAAACAAACTATGGAAACTAGTGAAAGCCATGAACAATGAAGGACCTAGAAACAAACAAATAACAATTAAACAAAGGAAATGCCTTGCTTACAGGGAAAAAGGCTGCAAATGCACTAATGGAACACTATGCAAATGCAAATCACATTGATATTACAACCGAACAGAAGAAAGCAATCAAAGACAAACAGATACATCATAGAATTACAGAGACAGCAGCAGAATATATGATGGCAAATCTAACAATGGAAGAAATGGAACAGGCAATGAATACCCTAAAAAAGAAGAAATCACCAGGAAAGGATGGAATCACAAATGAAATGCTAATAGGACTAGGCACCAAGGCAAAGAAGAAACTACTAGCAGTCCTAAATAACAGCTGGAAGAGAGGAATAGTCCCACAGGCATGGAAGGAAGCTATACTAATACCAGTCCCAAAGAAAGGAAAAGACCTGGAAGAACCAAATGGCTATCGACCTATCAGTCTACTTAGCTGTGTAGGAAAATTAATGGAACGCATTATCAATGGCAGGCTATCATGGCATCTGGAAGAAAACAAACTCTTAACACCACACCAAGCAGGATTCAGAAAGTACAGATCCGCTGAAGATCAAATAACCTATATAGCTCAGGAAATAGAGGATGCCTTCCAAGAGAAAATGCACACACTAGCAGTCTGGATAGATTTAGAAAAAGCATTTGATAAAGTATGGAAGGAAGGACTGAAAGTAAAACTGCAAAACATGCATGCTTGTGGAAAAATGTATAAATGGATCAGCCACTACCTTGAGAACAGAACTGCCAGGACAAAAGTACAAGGACAAACAAGCAAAATGATGCTGCTGGAGCAAGGTGTCCCCCAAGGAGGAGTTCTTTCACCAACATTATTCCTAGCATATATAAATGACATCACAGAAAATTTTCCAGCCAGAGTACACACATCATCCTTTGCAGATGACCTAGCCATATGGACATCTGAAGAATATATTAGTACAGCTAACAGCAGAATACAGCAAGCCTTATTAGCGCTAGAGGACTGGTCAAAATCATGGCTAGTGAAGATAAGTGAGGAGAAAACAACATGCACAGTGTTCTCCCTCTCAAATAAAACTCAGCAACCGAAACTGGTATTGAATGGAAAAATATTGCGCCATGAAGAAAATCCAAACTATCTAGGAGTCACATTTGATCGTCGCCTGACATGGAAGACACAGGTTGAGAAAAATCGAACAAGAGCAAGGCAGAGAATGGCAATCATGAAAAAGCTTGCTGGTACAACGTGGGGAGCAGATGAGAAAGTTCTCAAGAAGTTATATACTGGACGGGTGAGGCCAGTACTGGAATATGGCATTGCAGCTTGGTGTCGTGTCCTCCTTTAAAGTGTCGTCCCTGGAGTGAGGAGATCCGACACCCACATTATAATATTATTTTTTTTCCCCTCAATATTCTGGAGAATCCACCAGCTTCCGTCCAACACACTCCATCAGCCTATGGACACCTTTTCCTATCACTCTCACACTGTCGTACTATGCCCCCTTCTCATACTTCCCCAACGCAACATACTCAACAACTCTTGCTTCTAGAAATTAATAAAGATTAATTTATTAAAATAAAAGTGTAACGTGTATGAGACGTGTATGCGAAGAAAATGTGTGACGTGTTCTATAAAGTGTGTAGACTCTGTCTCTCAGACATCAACTCAGTCAGCTGATCACAGCAAAGATAGACCACAGCACGTTACGTCAGAACAAGTACGTCTCACCCGTTGCCGGAACCATCTTGCCGGATAATGCTTTGCCTCTGTAGACCTCTGGTAATCCAATTTCATGAACATCCGAAATAGACACCGGTGGTATTAAGAGTTAATCAGGGACCGGTTACACTCTACACAATGTCCGTTCCTAATGTTCCTAAACAAACTGCACAAGTCTTTTGCAGTGTGTACGCAGTTAGTTAGTTAGTTAGTTAGTCGACAGATCATCCTCGTTGCACATCGAACCATTCAGTCCATAAGTGCTAATTACTAATGTTAATTGTTACTGTACTAACACTAGGTACTCTTAGCCGGTTCTCGGTTCGTTACTACTGTCTGATGCTGTGTGGTGCATCAGTATGCATCACTCTCTTTGATGAATCAATTTCCTTCTAGCGTAAGTTACGTTTCTGTATGCAACTTTATTGACTCTTGAACTGGTGTTCTTCAGAATGGGTTTTTTAATTCTTTCCCAAAACTTGTAGAGTTTCCTTGGATCTGGTAGGGAACCTAGGATAGAAACAACACATCTGGTGATAGTACTAGTCACTGATCCCTTCGGCTGAGTGTAAGCCTATCACCTTGCTTAATGATCTTTAGCTAACTAGACTTAGTCATAGAGCAGATTAGCTACCCACCTAGAGTCGAATCAGGCTATGACAAAGAAAAAATATCAGCAAACAGAATGCGGAACCCCGCCCACCAGGGACACCTACGGGAAGATCCCAATTATCCTTCATTACTCAACTAGTAAAGCTTATCAACTCTTCACTAATCTATTCTAGCTAACAGAGCCAAGTATCACTTCACTACTCTAGCTAGTTTCCACTAACAGTGCTAATCATCACACTATAGTTTAACAAGGCCACAGTCTATAGTAATTATAACGAATATATTATAATAAGTTATACCTTAAATGGCACTACTGCAGTCCTATAAATCATATCCACATCTGCCATATAGGCACGTGTAAAATTAAGTCACTAATTAACACACGGTAGATATTATTTCCACTGGCACTGCAGTGCCCTGCACTCTAACTAAAGCATTATTCAAGTCCACCCTAGTTGATCTCAACTCGAGTTTATATGGCAAACTACCAAAGTTGTCCACGTGACGTTATCCTTTACTCCCCCACACAGGTGGCACAGTGGCAACTCATCCCCTGTCAAGAACTATTTTCCTGGCTTAAATCCTGTCAAAGTTGTCAGTAATTGCCTAGATTCTCAAAACAAGCCAGCTAGTTTCTGTAAACTCCCAACAAAGAGTTTCAAATAACCCCGTCAACTTCTCGATGTGCCGGAAACCAAGAATTGACAGATGCACTGTTTTCCTGTCTCTCGCTGCCAATTCCGGTTTGTCTCTGACTGTTGACAAACTGTCAATCTTCTGTTCAGTGGTGACAATCCCAGCAGCCATTTCCGTCTGATGTCCGGCAGTATAAGTGACAGACAGGGCTGTTCCATCTACTGCGCCGGGCAAGGCTATGTAATTCTAAATGTTTACAAACTGCCAACGCGGTGTATCCATTCCTTTTCACTCACCACCAAATGTGTATATGGGCTGACCTGATGTAACCTGTGCAGCTGTGTTTACTCTGTTAGTACGACTGTTGTGGGCCTAGAAAATATACGCCCAGCAAACGTCGGTAAATTTATCTGTTTAACTCATGGCAATCTCGCGACATAGGCCCCCTCTTAAGAGAGTAGTCCATCTCACTCTCCTCCACCATGAGTTAAATCCAGATAATTCATTCCTCTTCTTCAGGAGCTGGGTGTCTTGACAAGAAATCCGCTCCAACATTCTCCTTCCCAGGAATGTACTCTACTGTGAAATTATACGGTTGAAGTAACAACGACCACCGCATCAAACGTGCGTTGAGCTTCTGAGAAGTCGCCAGGAACATCAGGGGCTGATGATCTGACTGGACCCGAAACTTAACTCCATACAAATATGGCTGAAATTTTTGCACTGCCCATACGAGGGACAAGCATTCTCTCTCGACGGTTGAATAATTCCTCTCCGCCTGTAGAAGTTTCTTACTTGCGTATGCCACAGGTTTCAAAACCGAAGCATCGTCTTTTCCTTCCTGTAACAAAGCGGCTCCAATTCCAATCGCACTCGCATCCGTTCTCAACACAAATGGTTTGGAAAGGTCAGGGAGCTGTAATACAGGTTTGCTGACCAAGGCCTCCTTTAACTGACTATAGGCATTCTCACATTCTGGTGTCCAAATGATTTGATCCGGTAATCCCTTTTTCAAGGTTTCCGTCAACGGAGCTCCCAGTTCAGTGAAATGTGGGATAAATTTGTGGTAGAACCCACACAACGAGAGAAAAGATCGCACATCCTTCTTCGTTTTTGGCCTTGGTGCATTTCTGATTTTCTCCAGGTTCTTCTCTTCTGGAACAATGTGTCCTGGAGTGATGGTGTGACCTAGAAATTCCAGAGTCTGGTAACCAATCATGCACTTGGTTGGACGAGCAGTAAGCCCTGCTTCCTTGAGTCTATTAAACACTCTCTCCAAGGATTGTAAGTGGTCATCCAAGCTGTCACTGGAAATCAGAATATCATCCATGAATGAGATGATGGACGGATCCTGTAACGGATCTAGTAAAGTCCTCATCATGCGTGTAAACACACTAGGTGCATTGCTGAGTCCAAAGGGCATGACCTTGAATTCGTAGTGTCCACTGGGTGTACTGAAAGCTAACAGTGGTCGAATCTCCGGTTTGACTGGTATCTGATAATACCCCCGACTCAGATCCACCTTTGAAAAGTACCGAGCCTTATGGAGCCTAGCGAATAACTGAGTTGGATTCGGCAAAGGTTCCACCTGAAACTGTGTATGACTGTTCAGCAGTCGGTAATCTATACACAACCTGTGTTCTCCACTTGGTTTGCGTAACAAAACTACCCCCGCATTGTATGGGGATGTGGATGGTGCAATCACGTCATCCTCCAGCAGTTTTTTTATTTCCTCCTCCAGGGCCTTTTCTTTAGAGAATGGCACTGGGTAAACCTTTTGGCGAACAGGCTCCTGTGTGGTCAAAGTCATCTCGAACTCAACCAACCTCGTTCGTCCTGGTTTATCAGTCAGTATCTCCTTATGAGACTTGAGAACCTGGGTTATCCTTTCCCTCTCCTGGGAGGTCAGATCAGGGTTCACTTGCACATCCCTATAGGTTTCCTGGTGTACCAAGGGATATTCCCTGCCCTCGCTGGTTCCCACTTCTGTCTCCACTGCAACTGCCATTGCCATGAGGTGAGCTGCCTTGTCTCCTGGTCTCTCTTCGTATTTCCGCAAGAGATTGATATGGAAAATCTTCGACTTTCCCCGGATCCGGATCTGATAGTTGGTTCTGGATATCACCCTTTCCACGGGAAATGGTCCTTGCCAACCTATCTCCAGTTTGTTGTTTCCCGTTGTAAGTAACAACAAGACTTTATCTCCTACCTCTAGAGATCTTTCTTTAGACCTACGGTTGTAGTAAGCCGCATGTCTTTTCCTGGCCTTTTTCAAGTTTTGATTTGCCAGAGTCCATCCCTTGATGGAGTTTTTCTTTCAGTTCCTCCACGTATTGATAGGATGAGATCACTTCTTCTGACGTCCCCTCTTCAGTCCAACTCCTCAACATGGCTTCCAACGGTCCTTTGATTGGACGACCAAACAGCAACGTAGCGGGTGGTAGTCCTGTTGAGCCATGAGGAACTTCCCGATAGGCAAAGAGTGCTGCTGGGATATATTCATCCCACCTATCAGGTTTTTCCTGCGCTAATTTCCTGAGCATTGTCATCAACGTGCCGTTGAAACGCTCTACTTGTCCATTGGCTTGAGGGTGGTAAGGGCTGGTATGTATGTGGTTAGAGTGAAACACCCTAAATACCTCCTCCATGAGTTTTCCACAAAACTGAGATCCATTGTCCGTCAGAATTTGATCCGGAAAGCCTAATCTGGTAAAGGCCTCCATCAGTGCGTCCGCCACTCTTTTCGAGTCAATCGTGGTCAACGGTATAGCCTCACCCCACATTATACAGCAATCCACCATTGTGAGTATATACATGTTCCTCTTCCTAGTCCTGGGAAGTGGACCCACGATATCGATGGCTACCCTCTCGAAAGGAGAGTTCATGATGGGCATCTCACCCAACATCACCGGTGCTGTCCAGTGTTTCGGTGCCACCCTCTGGCACTCAGGGCATGACTTCACATATAACGACGCACATCATCTGTCATTCCCGGCCAATAGTAGTGGCAGGAAATCCGCTGCATGGTGGCGGCAATACCCATGTGTCCACTAAAGGAGATGGTATGCCCCATATGAAGAATCTGGGACCGATGAGCTTTCGGGACGACCAACTGACCGTATAGGTTGTCTCCCCTTCCTGCTCTCCTGTAGAGTATCCTATTCTTCATGTAGTACTGCCCCCGTCCTGGTGGATCAGCACTTTTCTGCAGCTTTTTGTAGCAAGGACGTAAAGTATCATCCTTACTCTTGGCAGTTCGTAGCTCCCCCGGCATTGGGTTAGTCACAATTGCGTCTGCCTCTTCCGTTTTCGTCTGAGAGCGAGTCTGCATTGCTCCCATATGGATTGGCTCCCTGGGCATTCCCAGAAAGACATACCGGCAACCTAGGATGACTGGAAAAATGGGATCGGTCAATACAGCGGCCTTGATGGTGCCGGTGACGTACCTTGACCGAATCTCCACATTAGCAATGGGCAACTTCATGACTACAGCACTCTTCTGTGCAGGCTGTATATCCAATGTCTCACCTGTGAATTGTTCTGGATGTACCAGATCCGCAGAAATCACGGCCTCCCCGTCCAGTCCTGTGTCGTATAAACACTCCACTTGACGACCGTTAACCTCTACCAATTCCACTACAGGTGGTTTTTCCTGGTCTGGAGTCTCTTCCTCGGCCTCGACCTGTTCGGTGGGCTCCACCTTAGGTTTCCCTGAGCACACGACGAATTGAGTGTCTCCTGACTTTCCCCTGCAGTCAATAGCATTGTGCGTGTTTGACTGACATTGGTTGCACCATTTCCCTGTCATAGATTTTCTATTGTCGGACTTGAATGAGCTCTCCTGGTGGCGAGCTTCCTTGTTGACCTTGGCATTTTCCGTGACAACCTCCTTGGAAGTCACACATGCTGCAAAGTGAGGGTTCTTAGCCTTCGATTTGCAGTCCCTCGTATTGTGAGAGGGTGACTTACAAATTGAACACCACTTCTCCGACCACGGTCGTTTAGGTGTAGAGCTTGAAGTGCTCTTGCTTCCCTCCTTCTTCTTCTCTGAACTATCCTCTGATTTTTGCACATAAGGTTCCCACTTTTTTGTTCCTGAGTTTTTGGCTTTCTTCTTGTCATGTTTCTCTTGACTTTTGGAGTTGGTTGAAAGGTTTTCCCCTGCCTCCCCATGTACCTCGACGAACCGTTCTGCTAATTTATTCACGAGGTCAATACGTTCCGCTCCTTGTTCTCCCAGGAACGTCCTGAGAGGTTTAGACATTTGCTTCTTCAGCTGGTCGACCACCATGAGCTCTTCCAGACTCTCATAGTCATGTGCGAACCCAGCCAAATCCATCCACTTATGGAGATAAGATTTAAGACGCAAACTGTAGGCGGCAAACAACTCTCCCGGTTCTCGGTTCGCTGCTCGAAATTTTTTTCAGGTAGGTATGTGACGTAACCTCGAATCGTTTCAGCAGAGCCGTCTTTAACTCATCATAATTGTTCTCATGTCCTGGTGGCAGGCGAGTATAAACCTCGTATCCCGTCCCGCGTAATCCCTGGGATAGCTTAAGATTCCATTTGTTACGCTCCAGACCCATAGCAACTGACATAGCCTCGAAGCGTTGAAGGTATTGGTCAATCTTCTCTTTGTCCTCCTCGTAAACCGCTAAAGGAAACTTCATAGCATGGTACCCATGCCCACCTACTGGTGTTGATCCTGGGATGGAGGAACCTCCAACTGCTCCCTCAGTTTCTCCATTAGATTGACTCTTCAACTCGAGTTCCCTCATCCGGTACTCGTGCTCCCTTTTCTGTGCTTCCTGTTCAGCTTCTAATTTCCTAGCTGCTTGCTCAGCTTCAAATTTCCTAGCTGCTTGCTCAGCTTCCAATTTCCTAGCTGCTTGCTCAGCTTCCAATTTCTTAGCTGCTTGCTCAGCTTCCAATTCCATCCTTCTCAATTCCAGCTCGGCCTTTCGATCATCCCTTTCTGCTTGACGATACTCTCTCTCCACTTCCTGTATGTAATCCGTTAGAGCAGACCCAGCCAATCCCATTTCTTCCCCCCTTGCCTTTAATTCTGCGGTGCTAAGTTTAGGGGTGGCCATTATACAGAGAGGTAAGCTAGCAGGTCTAGTACAATATAACTGCAAATTACTATACCGATATATGAACAAGTACTATAAATCTAGATATTACCACACACAGCACATTCACTCAGTGACAAGAGTAGAATCAGGACCACAGACCTATGCAGACGTGTGAAGTGTGAACAGGTAAGATATAAATCCTAAACCCTATCCACATTCACTGTAGCTGGATTCTCCAAAATGATATCTCCCTCTTATAACTAAGGATCCCGTGTCAAAAGACCCCGTTTACGAGAGATCCCACTGTCCAAATATCCCGGACGAGCCCCCAATAATGTCGTGTCCTCCTTTAAAGTGTCGTCCCTGGAGTGAGGAGATCCGACACCCACATTATAATATTATTTTTTTTCCCCTCAATATTCTGGAGAATCCACCAGCTTCCGTCCAACACACTCCATCAGCCTATGGACACCTTTTCCTATCACTCTCACACTGTCGTACTATGCCCCCTTCTCATACTTCCCCAACGCAACATACTCAACAACTCTTGCTTCTAGAAATTAATAAAGATTAATTTATTAAAATAAAAGTGTAACGTGTATGAGACGTGTATGCGAAGAAAATGTGTGACGTGTTCTATAAAGTGTGTAGACTCTGTCTCTCAGACATCAACTCAGTCAGCTGATCACAGCAAAGATAGACCACAGCACGTTACGTCAGAACAAGTACGTCTCACCCGTTGCCGGAACCATCTTGCCGGATAATGCTTTGCCTCTGTAGACCTCTGGTAATCCAATTTCATGAACATCCGAAATAGACACCGGTGGTATTAAGAGTTAATCAGGGACCGGTTGCACTCTACACAATGTCCGTTCCTAATGTTCCTAAACAAACTGCACAAGTCTTTTGCAGTGTGTACGCAGTTAGTTAGTTAGTTAGTTAGTCGACAGATCATCCTCGTTGCACATCGAACCATTCAGTCCATAAGTGCTAATTACTAATGTTAATTGTTACTGTACTAACACTAGGTACTCTTAGCCGGTTCTCGGTTCGTTACTACTGTCTGATGCTGTGTGGTGCATCAGTATGCATCACTCTCTTTGATGAATCAATTTCCTTCTAGCGTAAGTTACGTTTCTGTATGCAACTTTATTGACTCTTGAACTGGTGTTCTTCAGAATGGGTTTTTTAATTCTTTCCCAAAACTTGTAGAGTTTCCTTGGATCTGGTAGGGAACCTAGGATAGAAACAACACATCTGGTGATAGTACTAGTCACTGATCCCTTCGGCTGAGTGTAAGCCTATCACCTTGCTTAATGATCTTTAGCTAACTAGACTTAGTCATAGAGCAGATTAGCTACCCACCTAGAGTCGAATCAGGCTATGACAAAGAAAAAATATCAGCAAACAGAATGCGGAACCCCGCCCACCAGGGACACCTACGGGAAGATCCCAATTATCCTTCATTACTCAACTAGTAAAGCTTATCAACACTTCACTAATCTATTCTAGCTAACAGAGCCAAGTATCACTTCACTACTCTAGCTAGTTTCCACTAACAGTGCTAATCATCACACTATAGTTTAACAAGGCCACAGTCTATAGTAATTATAACGAATATATTATAATAAGTTATACCTTAAATGGCACTACTGCAGTCCTATAAATCATATCCACATCTGCCATATAGGCACGTGTAAAATTAAGTCACTAATTAACACACGGTAGATATTATTTCCACTGGCACTGCAGTGCCCTGCACTCTAACTAAAGCATTATTCAAGTCCACCCTAGTTGATCTCAACTCGAGTTTATATGGCAAACTACCAAAGTTGTCCACGTGACGTTATCCTTTACTCCCCCACACAGGTGGCACAGTGGCAACTCATCCCCTGTCAAGAACTATTTTCCTGGCTTAAATCCTGTCAAAGTTGTCAGTAATTGCCTAGATTCTCAAAACAAGCCAGCTAGTTTCTGTAAACTCCCAACAAAGAGTTTCAAATAACCCCGTCAACTTCTCGATGTGCCGGAAACCAAGAATTGACAGATGCACTGTTTTCCTGTCTCTCGCTGCCAATTCCGGTTTGTCTCTGACTGTTGACAAACTGTCAATCTTCTGTTCAGTGGTGACAATCCCAGCAGCCATTTCCGTCTGATGTCCGGCAGTATAAGTGACAGACAGGGCTGTTCCATCTACTGCGCCGGGCAAGGCTATGTAATTCTAAATGTTTACAAACTGCCAACGCGGTGTATCCATTCCTTTTCACTCACCACCAAATGTGTATATGGGCTGACCTGATGTAACCTGTGCAGCTGTGTTTACTCTGTTAGTACGACTGTTGTGGGCCTAGAAAATATACGCCCAGCAAACGTCGGTAAATTTATCTGTTTAACTCATGGCAATCTCGCGACACTTGGGCAACAGCAGCTAAGTCAAACTTTAACAAAATAAGTAGAGTCCAAAACCAAGGAATGCGAATCATAACTGGAAGCCTGAAGACAACGCCTATTAATGAACTAGAAAAGATCACTTGTTTACAACCAATGCAGGATAGAAGAGATAGCAGTGCCCAGCAACAAGCAGAAAAATTTAGAAGATTGACAGACCACCCTATGTACAACAGATTTAATGGTTTTGGAAAGGGAAGACTGAAGCGTAGCAACTTTGTAGAAACTGCAAAACGAAGGATTAGGGCAGATCCTATACTAAACATATCAACAGTCAAGCCCATACACAATGCACACAAGTTCCCAGCCTGGAGACAGCAGCAACTGCCTGAGATGATAGAAAACATTCCTGGTATTGAGAAAAAGAACACTCAGCATGAAACCGAAAGAAGAGAAATAACCCTAAACTACATAAAAGAACATTACCCAAGCAGGAATTGGACCCATGCATATACAGATGGATCAGCCAAAAATTCAATAGAGAATGGAGGAGGAGGAATTCTCCTAAATTTAAAAAATGGAGTGAAAAAAACACATTCAATGGCAACTGGAAAATTTTCAAGTAACTTCAAAGCGGAGGTAGAGGCTCTGAAAACTGCAGCAGAAATGCTCCTGATGGAGGAAAATAAAGAGAAGCAAATAGCTATCTTCACAGATGCAAAGTCAGCTGTCTCAATACTGAAGAGCAATAACAGCACAGAACTAACTGACCTAAGAGCAGCACTCCATAGTCTATGCCAGAAATCCAAAAAAGTTGTAATACAGTGGATCCCATCACATTGCAGTATACCTGGAAACGAAGAGGCTGACAGACTGGCAAAAGAGGGCGGACGACTACCACAGCCTGACATAGACATAACCTATAATGAGGCAAAGAGGTTGATAAAAAGCACTTATAGAACCAAATGGGAATCAGAGCATCCAGGCCATCAGAAGGATGATGCATATTACAAACTCGACCGAAGAGAACAAGTAGCAATCTTCAGACTCCGCACAGGACATAACAGGCTGAAATACCACTTGTTCAATAAACTAAAGATAGGAGATACCGATGAATGTAATTGTAGAACTGGAAAAATGACAGCAAAACATTTGCTGCAGGATTGCCCAACGTATGCAGAACAGAGAAAGATATTTTGGCCCACACCTGCTCCATTTGAGGACAAGCTCTATGGAGATATTAACAAGCTCAAGTTGACCGCAGTTTACTTAAACTACATACAGGTTGACATTTAAAGGTGCATGAAGACCCAGAGGCATGAAATGGAATATTGCTTGGATAGCAAATCCATTACGAGGAAAGTCTGAATCAAAAGCCCATTGTGTGGGCTTCATAAAAGGTGGAAAAGTGTCCTAGTGGCATGAAATGGAATATTGCTTGGATAGCAAATCCATTACGAGGAAAGTCCGAATCAAAAGCCCATTGTGTGGGCTTCATAAAAGGTGGAAAAGTGTCCTAGTGGCACAAAATGGAATATTGCTTGGATAGCAAATCCATTACATGGAAAGTCTGAATCGAAAGCTCACTGTGTGGATGTCATCTGCAGACTGCATACTTCTGGTTTCCGGAAGAACAGCCTATGGTGAACGGAAGGCCCAATATACGGAAGTGAGGCTAAGCAGCCATGTGCAGGACGTGACGATTCCTTGGGTGAGCCCAGTATCAGAGCGCTATGTATCGGCTCTGCAAGTATGGAAGCCTCCTTGGATGGCGGGGAATGCCCATGGTCTGCCCCTGCCTTCCCTTGAGGGTTGACCAGGATCTTTGGCTGTTCTATATGGGCCAGCTAGGATGGGGGATAACACCACAACAGTGAGAGTCAAACGTCCTAAGAAACTCCGGGAAGGTTAACCCGGTCAACAAATGCCCGCAGAAGTCGGATGTGTCGGCCTACCGGCGCAAGAACGCAGCTCTGCTGTAAACAGGCACAACGCAATCACATCCGAAAAAAAACTCCGGATGAACGAAGAAGAAGAAGAACAATATAACTTCAATACTTCAGGTAAAACATAAAAAAAGAACTTCGACAAACTCGGACAAAGTTAAATTTTTGTTATTTAACATTAAAATTTCTGTTATTTAAAATTAAAAGTTTCCCATCCTGGTCTTCAAAGCTGCAAACCTGTCAATCACATCATCAAAATCAATATCTTTCACCATATCACTTTCAATTGATAATATAGCCAGATCAGAAATTCTTGACTGTCCCATGGTTGATCGCAAATAGTTCTTTATAAGTTTCAGTTTTGAAAAGCTCCTCTCACATGAAACCACAGACACACAGATCGTAAGAAATAGTTGTAGGCTTAGTGAGAGTATTGGGAGAGATTCAAGGAAATCCCAGTCAACTATGAATTTTAAAATATCAAATATTGACCAGTCTTTGGCTTTGTGGATATCAATATCTGCTGCCTTCAGGTGTCTTCTCAGCCTTGGTATTTCTTTTAAAAGCTCTACTTCGGATAGCTCATCATAGAAAGTGGTCAATTTTGGAACTGACACCAACTTCTTCAGTTGCTGATAGAAGACTCTTGGCTTGAACAGCCTCAAACATATTTGCTACTTCCTTGATCGCTGTTGATCTGGTCTGGAGTTCAGAATGAAAACGATCAATACACTCCAGCATCGCCCTATTGTTTTCTTCTTGCATAGTGAGTCCAGCATCTGAAGCATCTCTGAGTTGTTCCCCTGCCATTCTCTTCTGTTCTTGAACCTTAATCTTCTCTCTACTGTTATTCCAAATTGGTCTGCTTTTAAAAGTGCCTGTTCAATTGCATGCTCCACTAAGTGACTGCGCTTCTCCTGCAGAAAAAGTCTTAATGCCTCTAACTTGGTCACTACTTTGTCAAGAGTTAAGCCTTTAGTCTGCAGATACTGCTGTGTCAAATTAACTTCCTCAAGTACAGCAGCCCAAAAGTAAAGGTAGCACAGAAACGTGAAATCACAGACACGGATGGCAAATGCTGCAAGGCACAATTAATGGATTCATATACAAATGTAACCGGCGGTCAACAATATTCGTTGCAACACTTCTTCTTAACTTTTATCAGGAAGTTTTGTCGCCAATGCACGACTGTCATTTCATGACATATATTTTATTATTTTATATTGCGAATTGCTGGCAAATGTCAGTAACCGCATCAATTATTGGGGGGATCTGCGTGTGGCAGTCTCAGCAGTGACTCGTTGGTTAGAAAAATTACACAACAGTTATTTATTTTTCTATTTCCATCTTTTTAATTAAAAAATTTAATTAAAAAATTAAAAAATATATTTTTCAGACAGATAGAAAAACGTGTGGATGCCGTAATTATTAATTTATTGTAGTAGTAAACTACTAGTCTACTATAGTTTGGTAACACTAACCTTTTTAAGTGGAAGCCTGCCGCTGTTTTTCTCCTTTAAAATTTATGCCCTGTCCTAATTAATTTACTTTAAAATATTTATATTTTAGTGATATTGATAAAATTTAAAATTTCGAAAAAATAATTATTTACTTAAAAAACGAACCATGTAAACAACGTCTGTCATTTTCTCCAACCACGTGACTCCACACGTCATTAATTGGCGCGTTTGCAAATGACCCACGATTCTACTCCGACTCCGAGGCTCCGAGCAGCTCTGGGCTCTGAGTCTTATTCATTTAAGCACCAGACGCTCTGCATGGTGGCACCCTGTGCCTGCTCATGTATTTAACAATGAACGGTTATGAAACCCGGACTAGACAGAGCTATGTCTGCTTTGTCAAATTTGCAATTTTTTTATTTTGGTGTCACCCCTTGATGGTGTCACCCGGTGCGGCCCGCACCCCCCTAGTGACGCCCCTGGTATGGATGATGGTAGAATACCAAAGGACATCTTTATTTGGTGAATTACAGGTGGGTAAGAGATCTTAGGGTCGGCCTCTACTACGATACAAAGATGTGTATAAGCGGGAAACGATTGATAAATACAGGCATTGATAATACAGGTTGATAATACACAATGGGAGCAAGTCGCCGCTGGTCGTCACTACAGTCTGTTCAGAAATGAATGCCTTTATTCACGATCAATTTTTATGAAAACTGTCTGTTGCATCATTATGAAAGTTTTCTTGCCGTCTTATATTTACCCCCACACAAGGAATATGTCTTTCATAGGTCCAAAGGCAACTTAAATCATCGAAAGCGGCGACATTTCTTTGATGTTTTGGCGAAAATGTAGTGAAATAACGCTAACAAAGTAGTTTTACAGTAACGCACGTCATTTCGGGTAACGACACAAGTACAAGGCATAGTCAGTTTCGTATGGGAGTGGGTGCAATAAAAAAAAAGTCGCTTAAAAGTCGACTGCATTGCACCGGGTTTTTGTCCCATATGGCTCTGTCTCTTTCCGCAGCGCGGAAAGCGTCGCACAAAGCACGAACTCCGTAGCTACAACGACGACCCTCGGGAGTCTCCGAAAAAAATGCACTCGTGAAATGAGGACGTGGCCCGGAATCGAACATGAAACCTTCGGAGACCGAGTCAGACTGCTTGACTACTTCGCCACGGAGAATCCCGAGAGGGGTGCAATGTGTAATATTAATAAAGACATAGAATTTAAAGAGGCATGGGGTAAATAATTAGTAAAATGACAGGAAAGTAGAAGGAGTATATATATTTCTTACCTTATTTTTCATTTCCTTCTTGTTTCTTCAGCTGCTGGTTAATAATGTGTACACAAGGAGTCATGTTACTAGGATGCATTTAGATTTTTGTATTGAGCTCGTGAAAGCTTCCAAATAGCTGTGCGTTAATGTGCGTATGGCGTTACCAGAAATGATACCGCAATTTAGTCATCATGTATCAATTTTTAAGGATCTGTTCAGCTGTCTGTGTAGTTTGTTCACACGTAATCATGGGTGACAGGCCCGCTTTGAATCTTCGTGAAAGATTGTCTACTCTGCTGTGTTTACTGTTCAGAGACGGAACATGATTACATGTTTTGCACTATGAAAATAGTTGTCAGTGTCTCTGTAGTGGGTTTTCTTCTTAACGACCAAAATGTTGGTCCTCTTTTCATTGAAGTTTATAGATTGATTTGTATGTACGTGTGTTGTCCTCTAATTTGACAACGTGTCTGCTCTCACTTTTCTTGTTATGCCACATTATGTCAGTTTCCACCGCAATATTACTCTTCTGTTGGTGTTCAATGCGTTTAATGTTGTTGTTGTTGTTGTTGTTGTTTTTCAACGCCAGTTGTTTGTCACCTTTGAGGGCTTGCGGAACTGAAAATTCATCACTATGGAATGCAAACTGTTGCCATTGACAAGTTGTATTGTTTGTGCCGATGCTGTAATGTTCAGGGCCTGCAATTCTTCTGAATAGTTGGAGCAAAATATCCCAGTTGGAGTGCATGTGGATCAATGTCTGCGATCTGCCCAGACCTTAATCTGTGTCGGACGATTCCAATAGGTTGATGACTGCTCTCGGTTGCATAAAATTCAATCCAACCTTTCTGCAATAGTCATCTTCCTCTTTCAACACACGGTCCTCACATTTTTTCTCAGAAACTTTTATCAATTTTTAATAGCGCGGTCTGGGTTAGTATCTTTACCTCAGACATTTTTAATGTAGTATTGTGAGCTGCCACATGTCCTTTAATTTTAACCCACTGTCATGAAATGCAGCCTTTACTTCCCAGAACAATTTTCGGTTCACCATGTAGAGAAGTTACAGAAGAACAAATGCAATTCTCTATAATAAAGGAGGAGAAATGGAAGACAGAACAATCAGGCCTGCACACATAGAGGCATAAAATGTTGTAGCAAAAGGAACCCATTCAACTGTGAAGTGTCAGAACAGATGGCTGCTGGCCACTAAAACAGGACAGTGGGAATTGCAATAAACCCAGAATGAAATCACACAGACCATCAGACTAGGGTTGTAAAACCAGGCAGTCCAGCTTAAAGGTGTTACAGGTCAAACTGACAATTACACCCACTGCAGGGCAGACTGTAAAACTGATCTGGGGCTGGCAACTCAAAACCATCCAGGTGTGACACTATGGTGAGGGTTAGTTGTTCAGAATGCATTTATGACTGCCAGGGGGAGATAAGTCAGCCTGCATGGGAAAAGAGGCGTGAACTGGCCCAACACTTGAATAGAATTAATTACCTATAGGAGGTCAGCATGTTTCTGTCATACCAGACAGAAAGGTGCCAAGGAGCTAATACTGTCTGCTGGACTCAGCTTAAATAAGGGTCCCTAGCCTGTTTCATGTCAGAAAATGTTTTACTTCTGAACAGGTGAGACAGCCAGCTCAATGTTTGTAGTCATATGTATGATTCTTATGTTGCTAGATTTCACTAGGAGAATTATTTCTTAGTAACTAGTCAGTCTATATCTGATCTAGGGTATCGCAAGAACTATCATTGTCGTAGGTTACTTGAGTGTTCTTTCTAAGTTCTGTGTTCAATATCATTGTGCTTCATGTATTACTCTTCTGAGAAGGAGAAACTTGTGAAAAGCAGATCTTGTCTAGATATACTTGAGGTGTCGTAGCAGATGCTTGCCATTTCTTTCTAAACTAGACTAGTCTCCTTTTTGGTGTGTGCATTTGTTGTACAGAATATAGTCAACTGACTATTTATTTAATTCTTACAACAGCAGTAACTAAGTGGTGATTAAACCGGGCAGATCAGCAAATATGGCTGGTCTGTGTGGTCACTTCAATTAGACTTGTTGTATATCTCATTTTGCAGCTATACAATATTAGTACTCATTAATAATGCCTGATGCTATTATGTTGAGTATCATTATATGTCTATCTTGAAGTAATATAATGTTTACGGATATGTTGGATGTATGTATGTGTAATTTCATATGAATATACGATGCTAGGAATATGGTATATACGTCTCATTTCGTATACATACAAACTAACTAGTGCATTATGCTATGATGTTAAATTATCATAATATGTCTAGTTTAATCAATATGTTTATGTGTATTGGATGTTTGATATATTGATTTGTCATATGCAAACCTACCAATATGAAGTGTTATGCTATTGTCTGCGCATTGGCACATTGGCCAACGATTGTGTTGGAAGCAGAGGTGTAATGGTACAGACATTACCCACAATTGGTATAGGGTATATGGTGCTAAACTTTCTCAGTGTATTGTGGGCGTGCGTTCACGGTAATGCATGGGAACCTGGCACAGCTACTGGTCCCGGCTTGTAAGCCCGGATGACCCGGTACTATTATAATACCATTACCGATCCTGTGAGCTGCTAAACCAACTTTGGACGGAGCGGCTGTACGACAGAATTTCTGTATTAGCGACGTGGACATGGGCGGCAGAAATGTAATCATTACAGGCGTGTGAGACAATTGAAAAGCCCGTCCCAGACTAAAGACAGTAGGGAGAAGGAGGATGGTGAACGCAGTAGAGCTGGAAGATAAACTTGGCCAGACTGGTCATTGTATGTGTTTGTGTTATGATATGTTTTAATTAGGATTGCGCTGATGTAGAATTAGATATAACACATTCTCGACTTTCTTTCAAGCTCTCACAAGGAGCACCTATGCTACAGATCTCAAGAACGAGTGAAGACTAGGTAGAGCTAGGACTGGCATGAGTCAGAATACCGGCAAGCTGTTTCTTTTTTGAGTCTACTGGAGAGTGGGGATCTGGACCACAGATCCAGATAGATAGATCAAGTAACAAGTAAAGTTACGTAATGTTTGTCATCAATATCAATATGTATATGATTTTATCATCCTCATATTGACAATCATCCTATGTCTATTGTTATGATTAGTAAATAAATGTTGTAGTATTGTAACTCATAGTTCTGTCATTATAATTTTTTCCAATTGTGCATACGTGTTGTTGTGTACATTGGTGGGGGTTCACTTACACACCAAGGAAAGGAGCAGTCAGGGAGAAAAACCTGTACTAGGATAGTTGTCCTTAAACTTTAATTCTTCTTCTTCTTCTTCGTTCATCCGGAGTTTTTTTCGGACGTGATTGCGTTGTGCCTGTTTACAGCAGAGCTGCATTCTTGCGCCGTTAGGCCGACACATCCGACTTATGCGGGCATTTGTTGACCGGGTTAACCTTCCCGGGGAAACTTTAATTCAGACTTAAAAGTCTATCCTAGCTAACCTTCTCTTTCCTATTCCTTGGCGAATATTCAGCACAGTTCATTTCAATTTTGTAACGAGTCACTTGGAGCTGTACGTTGGGTATTCATGGGCTTAATATGTAGTTCAGCCATATAGATTTTGTCCCTAGTCAGTTTCTGAATATTTGGGGCTGCTCGCCATTGAATTTTTCCAAATTGCTGTATGTAGCCGGGGCACAGTGTTGGTGTGAGCGCCCAACATTGCTTAAATACCCCAGTGGCTCGTGAATACATTACCTCTGCAGCAAAAGTCCAACTCCTGGCCTTCACGTGGCGGAACTGTTTTAACTAACAGGAGAAGGGGCGACGGCGAGTATCTGGCGCCGGAAAATAACCAGTGTGCTCTAGATGTGTATACACATACATGCATGTGCAGACACGTGTGTGCGTGTGTACACATCTAAACTCGAGTGAGACCACAGTCTGCTCTAGCAAAGGAAAGGTGCTGAAGACGGAGGCAACCAGCCAGGAGGCGCACCACAGAAATCAGGATGCCACGCAATTACGCAAAATGGAATATGTCGACTGCTGCTAAACGTTATGGTGCTCGCCCTGCTTTGGACCCCCAGGCAGGTGCAGTGCCGGGCCCTATGTCTCGAAAGGGTCCAACCCCAACTACTGGAGGTCCTTCTCAGATGTCCTGTGGAGCCAGGGGACATGAGAATAGAACAGCTGGCCATACTAAACTAAGACTTAAAATAATGCACTGGAATGCGGAGGGAGTCAGCAACAAAAAAGTAGAATTAGAAAACATCCTGGACAAAGAAAAAGTAAGCATATGTTGCTTGCAAGAAACTCACCTCAACGAAAATATAGCCTTCAAAATCAGAGGCTACCAGTGTTACCGATCTGACCGAAAGGACAGGCGAAAAGGTGGGATACTTACCCTTGTAAAAAATAACATCACTGCTTCCCAAATCGAAGTCTATATGGAAGGGGCTGAGTATCAGACACTTAAACTTAAAACAGACTATACAGACCTACATCTGATCAATTACTACTGTCCAAGTGACCGTCCACAGGCACTGGACACACTACCATTAACAGAAAAAATGATTGTGTGCGGCGATTTCAACAGCCACTCGCAGAGTTGGGGCTATGATCACATGGACCAGAGAGGAGAGAGACTGGAAGACTGGCAGGATGAGAATAGATTCATCTTGGTTAACAAGCCGTCCGACCCACATACTTTCTACTCGAGATTCATGGCACTCTACAACTACACCTGACCTGGCTTTTCATTCACCAGACCTGGAGTGGAACATTACACGAATTGTTGGGAAACAACTAGGTGGCAGTGACCATCGACCAGTCTTTCTAACTGTAGAAAATGAGCTTGTAAGTGAAAGCATCACCCTCTCGAGGTGGAACTACAAGAAAGCAGACTGGGCAGTGTACAAGCATCGCACCAGCATACTGGTTAGAAACATGAACACTGAGAAAGACATAAATAAAGTAGTTGAAGAGTTTGGGAAATGCATACTACAGGCAGCGCGAGAAACAGTACCAAGAGGAGCCCGTAAACAATATAAACCCTACTGGAGTAGTGAACTGGAACAGTTGCATAATGATGTGGAAGTATGTAGAAAGCAAGCAGAGGCCACACCCAGCCAAGAGCACCACAATAAATTCCAGCATGCAAAAGCCAAATTTCAAAGGGCCAAGCTGCAGGCTAGACGGAAAAGCTGGCAGGAAAAAACAGAGTCTCTGAACTTTGAAAGAGACACAAGGAAATTGTGGAAGCTAATAAAACAACTTAACGATGAGGGCACAGGGAGAAACTCAAAAATTGCACTACATAAAGATGGAAACATCTTAACAAGAAAGCAAGCAGCTGACCATTTTGCGGACTCATTCGCACAAGATAACAATATCAAAATTGGTCCAGAGAAACAACAAGAGATTCGAGAGAAACGGCAACATACAGGACAGAAGGAAATAGTACATGAGGTTCTGGAGGCACCCATCACAATCAGAGAACTGGAGCTAGCCATATCAAAACTGAAAATGAGAAAGTCACCAGGAGCTGATGGTATCTCCAATGAAATGATCAGGAACCTAGGAACAGAGGCCAAAGCAAAGCTGTTGCAGATCTTCAATAACAGTTGGACCTTAGGCAGTGTTCCACAAGCCTGGAGAGAAGCAATCATGATACCCCTCCTAAAATCAGGGAAAGATAGTTCCATTGCCTCTAGCTACAGACCAATTAGCCTCACCAGCTGTCTCTGCAAAACACTGGAGCGCATCATCAATCACAGACTGCAGTGGTACATTGAAAGTAAAAACATCCTTGTGCCACAGCAGGCTGGCTTTAGGCAGTGCTACTCTACGGAAGATCAGACAACCTACCTCTCTCAAGAAATTGAGGATGCATTCCAAGAGAAGAAGCTGGTGCTTGCGGCATGGATAGATTTGAAGAAAGCCTTTGACAAAGTCTGGAAAGAAGGTCTGATGAATAAACTGAGAAACTGCAAAGTCAATGGAAGAATGTACAAATGGGTGAAAGCATACTTGCACAACAGAAGAGCCCGAGTACAGATAGACGGACTAAAGAGCAAGAAAGTACTACTGCGTCACGGAGTTCCCCAGGGCGGAGTATTGTCCCCCACACTCTTTCTAATCTTCATCAATGATCTCGTTGCTAATCTACCGCATGGAATTAAAGCCGCAATGTATGCCGATGACCTGGTTCTATGGAGCACAAATGAACATGCATCAGTGGCCACCAGATTACTACAAAGAGCTGTAGATACATTTGTTGCATGGGCAAATAGATGGTGTGTCAGCATAAACACTGACAAGTGCAGCACCACCCTATTTACCCTCTCTCCAAAACAAAAGGCAGGGACCATCCAGATAAATGGAACACCCCTACGAGAAGATAAAGAACCAACATACCTTGGAGTAACATTTGATGGCAGGCTGACATGGAGAAAGCACATCAACAAAGCAGTAGCAAAAGCCAGAAGGAAAATAGCCATCCTGAGAAAGCTAAGTGGAACCACATGGGGAGCCAGTGGGAAAATACTTAGCAAAGTTTATCAACAGAGCATACGACCACACCTGGAATACGGGTCAACTGCATGGTGTTCGGCAGCAAAAACCACACTACAAGAGCTGGACAAAGTGCAAAATCAAGCACTTAGAGTCACCACAGGAGGGATGAGATCAACCCCTATAGTGGAAATGGAGAAGATGGGGAGGACACAAGCACTGAGTGAGCGCAGAGATACGAAAACGCTAATACAAGCAGAAAAGTTCCTCAGCTTGCCAGGCCACCCTATGAAGAACAGATTTGAAAACCTAGCTATGGGGCGGTTGAAAAGAAGTAGTTTTATCCACCAGGCCAAACGACTCTGCAGAGAAACCACCGATCTGCCCACAGTTGGTATCCCCCTAACAACTATTCCAGAGCGAACTCCATGGAAAGATGAGCATAGACTATCATTACAAATCCAGACAAAAGTGAGAGGAATATTTGACAAGGAAGATCAGAACAGTGTGCAGCGCAGAACAGCCACTCTCAGCTTCCTTGATGAAGAATACCCACAGGACCTCTGGATCCGAGTCTACACAGATGGGTCAGCACAAAATGCTGTTCGAAATGGAGGAGCAGGAGTGTACATAGAATACCCAAATAATACCAGGGACACAGCTAGAGTACCGACAGGAAAGTACTGCCATAACTACGATGCTGAAATTGAGGCAATCAAGATAGCAACAGAGAAATTACTAAATACCAGCAATGGTACACAACCTGTGGTGCTATTGACAGATGCAAAATCAGTACTCGAGGCGCTCCTGTCTGGGAAATTGCCAGTACTAAGGACACTACTTTCTGAACTTAGCAGTCAGCATAAGGTCACCATACAGTGGATACCATCCCACTGTGGAGTACCCGGGAACGACAGAGCTGATCAATTGGCTAAGGAAGGAGCCAAAGAAGAACAGCCTGATGTGCCTGTAACATACCACCAAAAGAAAAGAATGATCAAATCAGTCAGAAAGCCACCAAAACCTGCTCAAGATGACTACCACGTTATGGATAGACCAGAACAAGTCATTATTCTGCGCCTCAGAACAGGGCACAATAGATTACGCAACCACATGTATACAAAATTCAAGATTGGTGAAACAGCCATGTGTACATGTGGATTGGCGTCGCAGACAGCAGAGCACATACTCCAAGACTGCCCAAAATATAACATATCTAGGCAAACCTTCTGGCCTAGAGAGACGACAGTGGAAGATAAACTCTATGGGCCGCTGTGTGAACTGAAAAAGACAGTTCAATTCATACAAGAGACAGCACTGCAGTTATAGACATATTTCAAGCGAACGAAAGAAGAAGAAGAACAATATTCACACATTCCGATGTTTGCGATAAATGGTAAGATTCATAAAATAATCAGATTTCACGAAAGAACTCACATTACGACGACACCTCTGAATACTCCCATTTAACTGCGCGCCTTTTTTGCCATAACTTGTACCCGAGAAATTTTTTTTAAAAAGCGTGGATGTGTCTGGGTGAAGGTGTAATACATTTAAAAATATGGACTTAATCTCTGACCCGTAAATTATATACCGCATATAAAAAAAAAAAACACTGAACTCTACTGTACAATCTCCAGAACAAAACTTTTTTTGTTGGGTGGACATAATGATAAGGTTACATGCTAAATCTCATCATTTTCCCTCAGTTGGTTACTGAGATATGGAATTTATATTGGAGCAGACAAAAGTAAACAGACTATAGTTGAACTTTCAATGTTTTGAATATATACTACTAGCTGACCCGGCCCGGCTTCGCCCAGGCTCTGGCGGGGATCTAGCTATCTATCTGTCTGTCTGTCTGTCTGTCTGACCCGTTCCGGCTTCGCCCAGTTCCTGGTGGGGAGCATCTCATTTAATTCATATAAGTAGTCATATAAGCTCCCGTTCCCGACTATCTGTCTGTCTGTCTGTCTGTCTGTCTGTCTGTCTCTCTGACCCGGCCCGGCTTCACGGAGTCTCTGGTGGGGAACATCTCATTTAATTCATATAAGTAGTCATCTAAGCTCCCGTTCCCGTTCCCGACTATCTGTCTATCTGTCTGTCTGACCCGGCCCGGCTTCACCCATTCCCTGGTGGGGAGCATCTAATTTAATTCATATAAGTAGTCATATAAGCTCCCGTTCCCGACTATCTGTCTGTCTGTCTGTCTCTGTCTGATCTATCTATCTATCTGATCTGATCTATCTGATCTATCTATCCATCCATCCATCCATCCATCCATCCATCCATCTATCTATCTATCTATCTATCTATCTATCTATCTATCTATCTATCTATCTATCTATCTATCTATCTATCTATCTATCTATGTTCGGCACGTTCCCGTTAAAAATATAGATAGAATAGAAGAATAGATAGATTGATAGTAGAAAATATGATTGGGAGAGATCTATCTAAAGTAAACTTACCAAGATATGACGAACAGCCAATAAATGGTGTGCGGTGGGTTGACTGAAAACGATATGCAACTAACTTTCTATCACAAAAAAGTACTTTTATTTTTTAACGAGCGAAAATCTTTCGCAGGCCCGTCCTACATTCTGCTCTTCTTCTCTATTTCCTCTAATACATTCTTTCATTCAACATCTCTCCCCCCCCCCCCCCAACGTTTATTTCATACAAAACAATGTATATTTACAAGGTGTACAAGGTGTGTTTCTTTGTTTGTGTATATTACAGAACGTTGCCGTTTGTTAGTGTTATGTGTCACATTGCGTTAATAAACCAAATGCATGCATATACAGTTATGATAATATGACATTTATGGCATAGTGCATGTAAACACACATTCCTCGTTTCATTTCCATCTCCACAAGTGGAATGCATGTTACACCTGTCTCTCTCTCTCTCTCCTCTCTCTCCCTCTCTCTCTCTCTCTCTCTCTCTCTCTCTCTCTCTCTCTCTCTCTCTCTTTCTCTCTCTCTCTCTCGCACACACACATACACATTCTGTCTTGATCTATCTCTTGCTTTCTGTAGATAATAGTACATGGATATGCATATCATATATTCATATAAATACCTGTATATCAACACAAAGCCGTAATTATATTTACATAAATACCTACACGAATTCACCCATACATGGCTACCCATATATAAATACCCTACATGTTAGCCTTTTGTATCATACAACAATGTTTATATTCCTGCTGGGGAGTCATGTTGAATTTAGGCAAAGGGGAAACAGCTGAACGCAAAATTGCCTAGTCTTACAGCGGACACGCAGCCAGTTTTCACAAAGCCTTTGTGTGCCTAGGCCAGAGGAGCTGTACATCTCTCTTTCAAGTTGTTTGGGAGGAGGAGGGTTGGATCTGTGATTTAAAGCACCCTGGGGAAGATGTTTTGCGGCGTGTTCTATTTGCGCTGGCTGGCCTGAGACCGGGAAAGCCGTCGGCACATAGGGAGAGGGAAAGAGAGAGCCGGGGAGGGAGGGGGAGAGAAGGGGAGAGAGAGAAAAGGGGGGTGCGCTTCGATTGGAATTTGTTTAGTTCGCTACACAAGATGGCAAAATTTCCACCACTACAGAGATTTTACCTGAGCCGCCTTCTGGCGTAGGTCAACCCTCTGTCGACAAAACCACTGACTCACAAAGGGCACCCTCCCATCGTGTCAAGGTTGGGCCAATAGACTCAGTAACAAAGAAGGGACACATATTCAGTTATTTGGCCCTTTGTTCCCCAATGATTGAGTTCAGTGGTACACATTAGGAGTATAGAAATATCTGTGAGAGTGTGTGTTTGGAATGTATGTTATGTAGTGTAAAACTGATGGGAGTGACGTTTGCTTAATCAGCGAATAGCTGGGCGATTTTCTGTTGAAAAATTTGTGATAATATGTGTGGTTGTATTGTTTGTTGATTGTGAGTGGCCGAGTTTCGACTAGACCATATTACATTTCTATACTCCGCTAGCGCTACTAGGAGTTTAGTGTGTGTGTGTTTTGTGGTTTTAGGGATTGTATTTAGGAAAATTGCTTTGTAAACGTCGGTTATCTTGTTTGTGTGTGTTTCTATTAACTGTTGTAGTGCAGTCTTAGTGGCTGTGATTGTTGGGCATCCATAAAACAGATGGTCCTCTGTTTCCTGAATATTGTGTCTACCTAAATGACATGGGGCTATTCGTTTGGATGTCTGTGCTGCTCTCTCTGTTGTCGGGGTCATATTATAAATTAGCCTGTATGTTAATTCTTTGGATTTCGATGTGATATGTTTGTTGTGTAAGTTAGTGAAAGTGCAGCTATAGTCTTTCATATGATATTTTGCTTGCATACATGTTCTGTAGAAGTGCGGTAGTGTGCCGTAATAGTGCGATGTTGTTTTGTCTATTTCCTTAATTCTGTGTAATCTAATTGCAATATAGTATAATGCTAGCGAGTGTTGATCTGGATGATTGATGATGCGTCCTATGTGGTTGATTCTTAATGCTTGTATTTTTGTGTTAAGGTCCTGTAGTGCTAAACCTCCTCTAGTCTTCTCTTGTATTAAAGTCTTGTGCTTTATACCGTGGATTGTGTTTTTGAAGATGAATTGTCTGATGTGTTTGTTTATGTCTGTGATTGTTTGTTTTGGGGGGTCTAACACTGTGGCTAAATATAGTATTTTAGGAATGATGAAGGTGTTTACAATAGTGCTTCGTACAAAAATTGTTGATGTCTTGTATTTGAACCTGTGTAGCCCCGGGAAGGTTAACCCGGTCAACAAATGCCCGCAGAAGTCGGATGTGTCGGCCTAACGGCGCAAGAACGCAGCTCTGCTGTAAACAGGCACAACGCAGTCACATCCGGAAAAAAAATCCGGATGAACGCAGAAGAAGAAGAACAACCTATGTAGTATGTCTATAATTTGTTTTGTCAGTGATTGCTATGTTCCTGTGTGTTTTTCTGGGATTGGATGGAAAAGTGATCCCATAAATCTTCATGTTATCTGTGACTGTGGGGTTGTTTATTCTTCCCCGGGATT